>VZRS01001243.1:148667-643921 GCA_013398055.1 Ifrita kowaldi
CAACCTGTTCCGGTTGAAGATCTCCCTGCTTATTGTGGAGGGGTTGGACTAGATGATCTTTAAAGGTCCCCTACAACCCAAAACATTCTATGTTTCCATGGACTCTGAGAGCAAATTAATCAACATTGTGACCAGAGACTAATAAGCTAATAAAATGAATGCTTATAAAAAAGTTGTTATAGCACTCTCTGATCAGATCTATTGTTATCTCAACCCTTTGTGACCCATTTTGGGCTCCAGAAAGGTTTGATGGGTTTTAAATCTGCAGGCAATTAAATGCTACACTGCTAGCTCACTGCCTCTCCAACCCCCAGTAGGATGAGGGCAAGAATTGAGAGGAAAAAAAAGTAAAATTTGTGGGTTGAGATAAGGACAGCTTAATAGGAAAGAAAACAATAATAATAATAATAATGAAAAAAGAATTAGAATATTCAAAGCAAGTGATACACAGTGCAATTGCTCACCACTCACCAACTGATGCCCAGCCAGTTCCTGAGCAGCAGCCCCAGGCCAGCTTTCTCCCCAGTGTATATACAAAGCATGACTCTATATGGAGTGGAATATCCCTTTGGCCAGTTTGGGTTGGCTGTTCTGGCTATATCTCCGCCNGAATTAGAATATTCAAAGCAAGTGATACACAGTGCAATTGCTCACCACTCACCAACTGATGCCCAGCCAGTTCCTGAGCAGCAGCCCCAGGCCAGCTTTCTCCCCAGTGTATATACAAAGCATGACTCTATATGGAGTGGAATATCCCTTTGGCCAGTTTGGGTTGGCTGTTCTGGCTATATCTCCGCCCAGCTTCTTGTGCCCTCCAGCCTACTCCCTGGCAGGGTCATATGAAAACCTGAAAAGTCCTTGGCTTGATATAAACACTGCTTAACTAGAACTAGAATATGTGTGTTATTGACACTGTTCTCTTCCTAAATTCAAAACACAGCTCTGCACAAGCCACTAGGAAGAAAACGAACTCTGTCCCAGACAAAACCAGGACAGGAAGTCAGAATGACTTTAAGAGATTGGAAATTATATGTGTGTTCTATCTGTTTAATTTTCATATATGCATTCTGAATTGCTAATGTTAGTCCAGAAACTCATGAGCACTATTGTCCTGAGACACAGAGAACAAGTGTTAAGGAGCAGGAAGTTCTTCCCTCTGCAGACAGTGAGTTGAAGAAATTTCTTGTCTAACTGCCTGTTGCATACATGAAGTACATAATTTCTGTTGGTTTTTTTTTTTCTCTGTCTCTCCATTTTTTTCCCAACCTGAGAGTTAATGTTTTTCAAAGTAAGCATTCTCCTCCAGCTAAGAAGAGATTTGGTCTGAAAACCTTGGAGAATGTTCTTGCTGAACACTAAGGGATGTCCAGAACCGTTTGCTTGCAGTTGTGGCCCTCACAGGTCATGATATGTAACTTCTCAGGCTTGGCCTGAACTTTCACAGGCGCATTCGCTTCGCATTTGTGGGCATAATATGTGTTTAAGTGTTTGCCATGAAAACATTTTTGCAACAATTACATTTCAGAGTATTTCTTTCCCTGGTGGTTTTAAAGTAGTAGATATATAGATAGATAGATATGTGTTCAGACTTCACTCACACACTGTTGTCTTCCAGGTTTTCTTGAGGGGGTCTGTTCGTGGCACTGTCTAGCTCTAAGAATGACACGTAAATTATCTTAAAAATTATTAAGGACCCAAAGTAGCTCTAAAGAACATGATATGACAGATCCAAATAGATGACATTTGTTTCTCTCTCATTTGCTATAGTTCATTTAATACATCAACCGAAGAGAATGAATTGTTAAATCTGGTCTTCCAAAGAATCCAGCACAAGAAGCTGCTATATCATTTCAGTAATCAACAGAAGATATAAACTATTCACTTTAATTTGAAGGTAGTTAAAAGATTAGAGTCAAGCAGATAAATTATCAAGAAGAGAACCAGAAGGTTTCACAGGACTGTTGTTTAATGTACTTGTAACATGGAAAAAGCAATGGGGTTGTGTAATTCTCAGAATAAAACTTTGTAGATGAATGACAACTGGAAGAGGCTGAGATTTTTTGACAGATCTAATGTCCTTGATAAACTAATGTCCTGCCAAACAGCATGTTGGCAAGAGAAAGTCTGTATTGAAAAATATAGGAAAGGATTAATTTGAATTAATCATGTACATACATTGTTTGTGTATTAATGAATTTATACACCTCTCACTGCAGAAAGCTCAGCAAAGATTTCTGGTTAGTTTCTGGAGCTACACAGTAAAAGCAGCAAAATTTCAGAGTGACAGCTACAAAGCTATTCTGATAACAACCACATAGACCTAAAAGAAGGGAAGGAGAGAAAGTCTTTGAGCATTTTAAGATGATTAGGTTTTAGGTTTTTTTCCTTTCAGCTAGAACATCTTGTACATCTTTGAGAACAGATACTTCTCTTTAAAAAAGCACGTATGATATGAAAGCAGCCAGCCTTTCTTGGAAGCTCTCCAGTTAGAGTATCTTTTCATTTGGGATAGAGACAAACTTCAGTCCTCAGTTTCAACCTTTGTGATATCAAAACATGAGCTGATGAGGTTAAATGGGGAAAGGTGGCCATGAATCTCTGACAAAGAAAAGCAAATCACTGCATGTAACATATCAATCTCCCTTTGTTCTTGAGCAACCTTCATGAAAATTAACCTAAAAATTACCATAATCTTCTGGCACCAGCAATGTGGCACTTGATTTTTTTAAAACAGTGCATGAAGACTTAATAATACTTAAATTTTGTTAATTTATTTTGCAGCTGCATACAATATGTTACTACAATAGTGGTGTTGCTCTTCAGCACTGCACTTTGAGTGCAGGATTTAACAACTCACATTGTACTCAGTTAGAAACTCATCAGAACAAGTTATTTAAGATGATCAGGCATGGCTCCTGTTTTACCTGTACTGTATTTTATCTTTAAGCAATAGGTAATTTATGTGCTATATTATTTAACGTAAAGAAAAATCTGAGAAAACTATTGCAAAAAAAAAAAAGGATAAAGCCTTGTTCTGAGTAGCTGTTTTGCTTTCCAGCACAAGCTATAATTATGTTAATTGCAATGATAAATGTTCCTTTTAAATGTGGTTTCGAGGGAGTGTATCCCACTCACTTTTTCAGGGGAAACAAATCCCGTTTTTATGCACCTGAAAGCAAATATTCATTTCACGATTTCTCTTTTTTTTTCCCCTTCTCATGGATCTACAGAAATTTATGATGAAGGTAAGCAAGTTACACATTTGGTATTATACTTCCTGTGGATTCCTACAATTTAATTTAATTAATTCTAATTACTAATTTTTAACATCAGCATGAAACTCACCTTCTTGAACATAAAGCATACCAAATTTAAAAAAAAAATTTAATTTAGAAACCACAGTGACTCTAGTCTGGTTTGGGGCTATGGTTTATTTAGATTGTGAAGGACCAAAGGCAGGTTGTGGAGAAAGGACTTTTGTCTGGCTTCTCTAATTTTCACTTCATACTAATCCTTTCAGTGAGAATGTAGCATTGTGTGGTAAACACAAAATCTTGAGACAATGAATAAATAACAGAAGCTACAGTAAAACAGTTGGGCATTTTGGAAAGCAGGGACAGCATACTGTTTCTTCTGTCACTAGAATGCTGTTCTGATGGTTTGCTGTCTCACCTGTGGGGTGGGTGGGGAGCCCTAGGGATGGGGCTGTCACTGCCTCAGGCAGCATTTGCTGGAGCCAGCATTTGCTGGAGCTCTGTTTCTTGGGCCTGCTTTTTGTCTTTTTACTTTTTTTTTTGCTTATTAGGACTATGACAAAGCACTTGGTGAGCCTCTCAGCATTTTGAATAACTGACAGTAAACAATTAGCTGCAGTTTTCTCCAAAATGTGTTGCTTATCCATTTTCTACTTTAATTATCAGTCTATTCCCAATTGAACTTCTAAACTGATTTCTTTACTGATTTTCATTCCCTAAGAGTTTACATTTCTGTGGTATGGTCTTGCTTCACTGTCACTCTCCAAAAGTGAGCAATTCTTAGCTAGATAAGCAGTTCTATTTTAAGGGCTGGATTTAATGATGTCAGAGGAATTTTCTTAGCATGATTCCTCTGCTGATCCATCTTTTCTTCCCACTCGGCTGTCTGTCTTACTCTTTATCTGTGAGGTTCTTTCTCAAGTGACAAGGATGATTCACATTCCTTGTATCATACAACAACAGAAAAAGCTTAGTCACGATCCTTAACCTGTGAAAAATGCCTCCCTCCTCCATTTATTTAGCTCTAAAATAACCAGGAAGATTTTTATTATTTCTTCTATGCCCTATGCAGATGAGGAGGAGGAGTATGGGGGAAGAGAAATCCTCACTAGGCTAAAGGAGAAATCGATAAATTTTATCTTCCTGGGCAATCTTTTTTCCAAAACACTGGAAGTGCTTGAAAGTAGGCATTTGTAATGGAAGTATTGCCTCAGCCATAAATATAAATGTTTGGTTTACATAAAAAGCTGGAAACAGACAATCAATATTATTTATTTTTGATTAATTTTTACTGCTGTGTCTGCTTTTCATTGTTGTGAAGTTTCCCATTGCTAGGAAAGTGATACCATAACTGTAGTGTCAGAAATATTAATCATCAAGTATATTTGAAGTGTTTCTAATTCTGCCTTCCAACAGGTCAATATTAGCAAAATTGGGATCATTTAGCATGGTGCTGGCACAAATATTTGTCATCATTACTAATTATTCCAATCTTTTTAATGTAGATAGTAAAATATTTCTGTGTTCTCAACTGAATAAGACATGCTTATGGTTTTTTTTTTTTGGCCAGCTGATTTATTCAAATTCAGATTTTTATGTGATATTTATACAAAGCATAATTACACATTGTGATGCAGCTTTTAATTCAAGGCATCTTTAGGAAACCTATAGTTTAGCTAATATCTTTTTTCTGTTGTGTTTTTGTTTTTTTTTTTTTTTTTCGGCCTGGCACAAAGTAGGCGGTAACTGCTGATCAAGTTAATAAAATAAGTTTGTTTTGTTACTTTTTTTTAAATTTTTTTTGTTCACGGCAGCCGTCATTATCTGGGAGTAGGTACCAGTAGTCATCAATCATACTTATTTCCATGCCTGAATTTTTGCACCATTTACTGTTTCGTAGTGAATTTCATGGAAAGTCAATAGTGATTTAAAAGTAAAGTATAAAGACATGAATACGTATAGTATATATAACGTCTTGAGAGATTCAACTTCCTGTTTGTTGTTCTACTGTAATGGTGCGTAGGCTACAGACAGAGAGGTTTTATACTGTTTGAATTCACCCTTTGGTATTGCTTGTATGTGATAGGAGCAGAGTGAAGGAATATTAGCTCAATGCCTCATGTCAGTGAATTTATTTACTTTGCATCTTTACATTTTAAGCAACCAAAGGCTGTGGGTTTGGTGCCAACCAGTGGAAATGGCAGCCCGAGAGCACAGTAATTGCGGAAGACTTAGCATTTTTGTTTTCTTTGGTAGAAGAATTCAAGGGTTCTGGGCTTGGATGTTGTAACTGTGGAAAGGAAATTCTGTCTGGTTTGCATCAAGATTTTAAAAGAAAAGTAATACCTCTATGAGCAAGAAGAAGATATAAAACTTCTTGGCTTACTCTCTGTAGCTTTGTAGTCTTTACTGCTTGCAGCATTTTCAAGTTCTCTGATGTTGCTGAAGATTTATTTTCCCAGTGTTAGTACTCCAAGCGCCAGTTGTTTAGTTTTGCCTGACTAATCTTGTCTCACAAGCCTGCTAGCTCTGTTGCAGGGTTACTTCACAAGTTCTGCAGTGATTCAGCCTGTTTCCACACACTCTGTTTTCACTACTGCTTGGGAGAGTTTTCTTGACTCTAGTTGGCATTCATCTCACAAAACTTAAATGCCAGACTTAGAGCCATGGATATCCTGAGCTCTCTGTGTAACCACAAGCAGAGTGCTCAGATTTTATGTGGGCTGAATTACTGACCAAAAGCTCCTTTTTTCTGTCCACTGGCTATGTAGCTGCCTTAAGCTACATTAATCTGGGTGTTTTGTCATCAAGTGTATTAGGTCTGGCTGAGATGGAGTTTGTTTTCTCCACAGCAGCCCTCACAGTGCTGTGCTTTGCACTGGTGTCAATAACACACCAGTGTTTTGGCTACTGCTGAGCAGCACTGGCACAGCATCAGCACTGTCTCTCCAACTTTCCACCTCTCATCAGTAGGCTGATGTGGGAAAGATCTTGGGAGGGGACAAACCTAGGACACTAGACCCAAATTTACCAAAGGAATATTCCATACCGTATGATGTCAGCTCAGATATAAAAACTAAGAAAGGAGAAAGTGGAGGCATTTGTTATTTACATTTGCCTTCTGGAGCAGCCATGATGTGTGCTGAAGCCCTGCTTCCTGGGAAGTGGCCAGACATTTCCCCATGATGGGGAGCAGGAAATAAAATCTTTTGGTTTTTTCCTTTACTTGTGTGCATGTATGACCTTTCACTTGTGCTTTAGTAAACTGCCTTATTTTCCATCTTACTTTCTCTCCCCTGTCCAGCTGAGATGAGGGAGTGATAGAGAGGCTTGGGGCACCTGGCATTTAGCCAAGGTCAACCCACCATATCAAGGATTTTTTTTAGCTTTTCATTTTCAGCTTTTCATGTAATTGAGCATGGTGGTATTAAGAGAACAAGCCTTCCTGTATATTCCAGCTGGTTGTTGCCTGGTATCAGAAAGAAGCTCTCGTTAGTCATCTGAAGTTGTGTTCAGTGTGAAAAAGTTTAGACAATGTATAATTATGGGGAGCAAGAGGTCTCATTGAACACTTACCTGTGGTGGCCTGCTATTCTAGGCAGTTTGTAGGACTGCATCATTGCTGATTGTAGATAAATACTGGCCTCCATCAACATTCGTCTAGAACAGATTAAGAAATTGCACAGTAATAATGAAATCAATAGGTGAGTAGTTTTTACATTGCTATGGAAATATTTTGAGAATCATGTCCCCTACAGAAATGATTGTAGTATCATGCATATATTTACGTATAGAATCACAGCAAGATGGTTTTAGATGGTGGGACATCCTTCCCTGCTATTCCTCCCAGGTCCTTTTAGTCTTTCCTTGATTTCTTTCAGTTTATGGCTAATTCTGCCATCATGGGGATTTCCTTTTCCTGAGTAAGGATTCAAAAGTTTCCAAAATCTGCATTTATTCCACTTCCTTTCAGTAATTTTCGTTTTGTCTTGCAGGTTGCTTAAATAGAAACCTTTAATTTGCCTAAATGAGGAAAGTCACAAAGAATTTTATATAAACAAAGCACATGTTTCTTGTGCATTCCCTGTTTTTTTTTTATAACTAGCTCAGAATAAATACTGATATTAATCTGCTGGTTTAAAAGCTTTCATCAGCATCTTGATAAAGGTGTTGATGCCAACAGCCTTTTATCTCTGATCTTGACACAGGTTGTTTCAGACTGGAAACAGCATAGTCCAGCACCTAAATATACTTTTACTTGGTAGTGGTACATGGTAATTGATTTTTTTTTCAAGCTAATACATGCGATCAGACCCAGATTTCCTATTTGATTTCTCTTCTTAATGGATCAAACCCAGAATTTCAGAATGTAATGAATTATCTTCAATGAAAAAACTGACAGCTGCAATGTGGGTTCCAGGGAATTCTTTAGCATTTCCACCACTGGTGGGTGCAATAGCCTGCTTGACTTATTTCTGTGGTGGTGGTGGGTTTACATTTAAAAGGGTTCAAAACAGGTAGGCTATTCTGTGTTTAATTCTATACTTCTGCTTATACATTTAGTCAAAGTGTCTGGATTTAGAAAGAATTATTTTTTTTTTAAACTTTGTAGTTTTCTAACAGTATAAACTGAACGTCGTGAAACTTGTAACATCCTCATGATGGAGAACACAATGCCATTTATATTCATATTTGCAAGTGCTTTTATGAAAGTATAGATTTTGTATGCTTAACATGCTGTTGTCTCCAGCATCTGATTTAAGTTCAAGATGGCCATTGTTAGTGTGTTCCATTTTAATGAAGTGTGAGTAGCCAGTGCTTTAAAGGACATGTTCTACTCCAGTGTAGACATGAAACAACCACTAATAGTCATATTTAAAGCTTTTACTGGTATCGTGCAGTAGTTACCTTGAAAAACACTTGTGAAGAAAAATGGGGAGCATGTAGCTTCTTTTATTGTACAGCCGCTTTACCATATGCAGTGCCATGAAAGCAGTTGTGTAGTATTTTTTTAGAAACCCATTAAAAGCTGTATTTATTGGTTACAAGTTCCATCTAGACTGTCAGGGCTGGATTTGGGGCACAGAGGAAATACAAGGCTGAGCAGCTGATTGCGATTAGCTCATGCTATGCCATTACTGTAAGTTACATGGACTGCATTTTTGAAGGATTTACTGATGTAGTTTATTGTTTCATTTGATTTTTAAAAAACCTTTTTTTTAAGTCTATCAAAGCTATTTTTCCTTACATTTTAGTCTTTGTACAGTCATTTTCCCTATAGCACATGTCAATAATTCATTCTACTAATATGGACCCCTCATGGAATGAAGCAGGAAAAGCCATTACATTGTTCTTAAAAACTCACTGTGTTAGCTTGTATGAGTCTTTCTAGAGTGTGAATCAGTTCCCATATGATACATTCAGTATTTTTAAATTGCTTTTGTGGGTGACTAGACTTATTTGAATATCCATGTGCTAAATGCAGTTGTTGTCGGGCTTTTGCAAGCATTAGATTTCTGAATAATGAAATTACAGAAGCTTCTTCTGTAGATATGTAAAGCACTGAAATAACTGTCTTGTTTAAATACTTTTAAATGCTTTCACATGGTTGTTTTTCTCTGATACCTCCCTGAAGCTCAGAGCTTTTTCTCTTTTCCCACACATTTGCAGATTCTGTAGACCCATGAAGAAAAGTCAGAAAAAAAAAAAAAAGGCATTTGCTTGCAGTAGAGTTCTCATTGGTCTAAGAGAAGTTTTTCTCTAGTAGAAACAAGGCTGTTATTATGAAAAGAGTGGAAGGGTAATGGTTGACTCAAAATCATGGAAGTTACAAGGTTATTCACCAGCCTCTAAAAGGTCTCATTGTGAGGTTCCCAGAAGCACAAATGGTTTTAAAACATGTATTAAATATGATCATGATTAATTTCCTGCAGCTTCTCATGTGTGTCCCTGCGTGCAGCAGTGCAGCCATAGGCACAGCAGTGCAGGCTCCATGGTGTGAGTCTTTTGGTGTGTGAGGTGATTACATGTCTGTGCCTGTGACAGTCATGTATATGCAGAGTTGTACTGCTACAAAGGGATTGTTGAATCGGGTGTAACGTATCTTACTGCAGGGTTGGTATTCACGGTAAAATACAGAATTTTTTTGTTCTATCTTTGCACATTTTACTAGATAGTTTGTAGGCTGTAGTTTTTGAGTGTTGTTTTGGCATTTTAATCCTCTTTCTATTAAGAAAACATGGAAAATATATTTCCCAATTTTAGCTTATTTTTCTTTATTTTGGTTTACAATAACACTCTTTACATCAAATTAAACAGCTCAGATCTTAATAATCTATTCTCATTGCCTGGTCTTCCAATGTATTGAACTTGAAAGCTGTTTATATTTTTTGAATGCTAGTTTATTCAGCTCTAGTTCTCGTTGTTATATTCTGAATTGCCTTTTCTTTAGAAATGAGTTTTGGGTAATGAGATGACTCCAGATTAATCTTGTATTCCCGCTGCAGAAATATTGGATTAGGGATGGGCAGTTTACATGAAGTTTTCACAAGCAGTGTGAATTTGTCTGTCCCATATGCTTTCAATCTGAAATGATTATCTTTAGTGTTTGCCAGTTCTGCAGGCTTTGTAAGTCTTTTTCTAAACTGCACATTCTCGGGGAATAAAATGAGAAGAGTTTTGTGTTAATATAATTGACACTCCTGAATGATATAAGTTTGTAGACCTTCAGTGGGTAAGTTCTTCTTTGAAAAGAAATGTATTTTTGTTCAGCCTGGTTTTATTTGAGGAATGTATTGTTCAACTTGGAAATTACTCTGAAAATTGGAAATTAGAAACATTAAGAAAATAAGACTAATGATAAATAATGTGGTTGTTAGCAACTGCCTTGCATTATAATGCCATTCATATATTTGTGCAAAAATCTGTGGGCATTATGGATTGAATTAGTTAGCATTGTGGCTTCCAAGTAGTCTCATTTGCAGTCCTCTGAAATGTTATTATTGCAATATTACAAGAAATTTGGTAAAACTTCAGTGGCAGATCTCACCTTGGACGTCTCATCTTTGCCACAGAAGTCCAATTGTTAACTTTTAAATTTAATTTTTTTAACATGGAAAATTTACTGTTTTCTGCTGGAAATGGAATGGATAATTTTAAAAAAATCAAAGATTATTGCAGTAGACAATCATGGTCCAACAGCTACTAGCTATGCAGTTTCTGTCATAAAGATAAATTCTGAGTATGTAGTTATGAAATGAGCCATTAAAATAGGAAATGATCTTACAGGTATGTACATGTCCTGGAAAACAAGCTCCAAAATGGAAGGCAGTTCCATAGAGCCAGCTTTGTTTTCTAGCCTTTTCTGTATTTTTCATCTTTTCACTTTGCCCCCAAAAGAATGGTTTGATTATGATTGCCTCTCAGAAATCTCGAAGTGGAAAATTCTTAAAATGTTTTTTACATTTTAGAAACAGACCACAAACTTGCTTGCATTCTTGTAATGGACAAAGTAATGCTAACTAAAAAGAATGACTTTAATCCTCTGGGAAAAAATTTATCTAAAAACCTGCTCTTCCATTTTTCACAAAAGTGATTGAAATTTTTTAGAGCCAACCTTTCTCCTGTTCAGCTACAAGTGAGAATTTAACAAAATGGGTGCTAGACAGACAAATCAATAGGGCTAAAGTGAGGGTAAGCTAATATTGCTGTGATTTTGTTGGTCATGCTGTTCTCAGCTCTTGTGCAACAGATCTTGATGTTAGATATCGAATTTACAGAGAGTAAAATAGAATACTTTTGATAAAAATATTGGTGAAATTTTGAATTTTTTTCGTATTACTGATTTTGTTCGTTGGGTACCTATGTCTGCTGTTGATAAAATTTGCAGGTAAATCTGAAATGCTGGTAGGGCAGTATGCTCACAACAGTTTTTTTACCTCTCCTTCAATGTGATGAGTAGCAGACATTCAGTGTTCATCTTTGGCACAGTGGGTCTGACATTATCAAATGCCTTGTTATTTCCTTGTGCCTTTGGAAAAAGTAGTGGTGCTAGTGGTAGTTCAGAGCTGTCTTCATATCTTACTGTCAAGACTGTGCGTGTAACAAACACCATGACTTTGATTATTTCTTAATAAAAATTCATGTCATTCAGTCTTCCAGAGAGATTTTTCAATGTGCCTCCCTCCATTTCGACTGCTATGCAGTTTGTTCAAAGTCAAAATATACCTTGTGTCCATCAAACTGCTCTTTTCTCAATAAACATAAAAGCAAAAAACTCTTGGCAGTTTCTTAAAAGCACTAAAATTATTACTTTTGAAGTGCTTGCTATTTCACCACCTATCCCTCTTTTTTTTCCTCGAACAAGTAATTCAAAGTTCAATAAATACTAATACATAAAAGATAACAAAGGACAACAAATAAACATGGAAGGGAAATAAATGCGTATTGCCACCATAGCCATTCAGTTAAATTGATCTTCAGCATTGAAATGCAGCTGCCAGAGATGTAAGATAGTATGATTTTTTCCAGTTTATTTTGTAATGAATTTGATGTTCCAGTTAAACAGAAGGTCAGTCTACTATGGTAAAAGAAAGAGTATAAATACCATGTATAAGAAATTAAATTAGGATTCCTATATGAAAGAATAATTATGCTTATGGAATTGTTACATTTATAGACTAATAAAATATTTAGTTATCACTGCTTCTTGAAGAGTGTGCTGTGCATAATGTTACATGAGTTGATCTGTCAGAGAAGTATGAACTTATGCTCTTCACAGTGTTTTGTCAGACAGTCTCTGCTCCTGTCCAGTGCTAGTCATCTGCATTTCAGCGTAAGGAATATATACATCTTCAGCAGAAGTTGAAGGGTTGTTCATGCTTGAAAAAGATTTGTTTATTCTTTCATGAGTGGTTAAACTGATTATTGATAAATAGAAACTGTAGTGAAAACATTGGGGGAAAATGGTTGTAGTTTCTTGGAATAAAAGTGAATCTTATCACTTTTATTTTCTTTTACTCAAGATTTACGCTGTATTTCTCAAGAGGAACAATTACTTGGACATGATTTCTGAATTTTCAGAACCCCAAAATACTGTTGAGTTAGCTTGGATGTCTTTGAACATTTACCTGTCCTAGCAGAGAAAGAATTTCATCTGATAGTATTAAAGCAGTGTGGGACAAGCAGTTTGCAGTTTGATGATCTTCAATGTGGCTGGTGGATACTCTCTGGTAAAATAAGAAGAATATTCCACAATCTCCCTCTGCGTACCATCTGTGTAGAAAAGTATATAATTTGTAGGGAAAATGGGTGAATATGAAGACATTTAACAATAGGTAAGTATGCAGAGGGTAGCATAACACACATCAAAGCTGCACTTCATGAAGGCTACTTGCTTTCAGCACAAGGAAGAAGGATTTGAGATTCTAGAACATATTTTTTACCAAATAGGTGGTGGCTCAAAGTACATTTTTCTCTCATCTTTCTTTCTTTCTCAAAAGGCTCCATTTTAATAGAACATACCAGTATATCATTTCTCTTTACCTTTCAGTCTGCACAAGGTGGTGGGCACCGGACGCTGCTCTACGGGCATGCAATCTTGCTGCGCCATTCCTACAGCGGCATGGTATGTAACCACATTACATGAGTTGGGAGCAGTAATGATTTATTTTTTGTATGAAAGTTACATTTGAAAGTGCCCAGAATACTGCCATTTACTGATATCTGGAGAATTACTCACATGAGAGGGATTTTACTGTGGTTCCTAGAAACCTTTGTGAAGGGTAGGTACTTGGAAATATGAAACCAAGCTGGTTGTATCTGGGTAAGTGCCAAAACTAAGTCTGGCTCCCCTAGTGCTGAATCCTCTGTTCATCAGTCTGAGTTGGTGAATTTTCGTATCTTTCCCCTTGGATATTCCATATTGCATAAGCTGTGACTGAATCTACAGCTGGCATCTTGCTGTCAACCTGAGCATATGTTGGAGACTGAGTGGAAAAGGAGATTCCTTCTTGCATGTATTTTGGACAGAAGTCTCAGCTGGAAATTCCCTGATGAATTACACAGGTTCTGAACTCCTTACCTACAAGTGAGGATTCATGGAGCTGAGATTTGATGCAGCTAACTGCTTTATTTCCACTCTTACAATTAATGTCTCAGTGAAAAGACAACCTGGGTAGACTGGGAGGTTATTTTAGAGCATATATTTTTGTCAAGTCTCCTTGAGTGCATTTCAGCTTATCATGCATGCATGTTCTTGGTAATAACTAATAATGGGGATAATCTAAGAATATTTAATCCTGTGTTAGTAGGTTGATGGCTTTTTGTACTTCAGTGGATAATCAGAAGTGAGCAGAACAAGTAATGTATACTTTTTTCTTTTGATAGTATCTATGCTGTCTCTCTACGTCTCGATCGTCAATGGATAAGCTGGCATTTGATGTAGGATTGCAAGAGGACACAACAGGTAAACACTAGTTTAAAAGACTATATAATAAAGAATACTGTCAGTCTAAAAATAAAAGTCTAAGAATTGCTTATTTAGATTAAGTTTGCTTGTTTTTTAAAGCCTTGCTTTAGATAGGAGTAGTAAGAGTAATAGCTGCAACAATTGAACAGTTCAAAGCTCTGAGTTCTTTCCTGGAAAACATGGTTATGGTTAAAGAAGACACATCTGAAAACGAGGTTTATTATGGGAACAGAATTTGTGACTTTAGTACTTATACATATTTTGGGGAATTAGAGGCACTAACAGTCAGTAGAAGTGGAAGAACATATTTGAATTTGGATTTATGTGATGTTTCAAATATTATTTTATGTGGTATGTAAATGCTTATTTTCATTGCCCTTAATGATGGGTTGCTCTATTTCTTTGTCGTAATTCTCAGCAGAATATTCTCCAATGTCTTTTCCAGAATCTGGAGAGAGAGCCATCATCTTATTCAACTCTGGAATTGCTATTCCAGAGGTTTTAGTCTTTTGCTTATGTGTGTTATTTAGAGCTGAGTTTCCAACAAGGTGTGATGCAGGAATGATACTAGTTATTGAAGACACATGGACACTTGGTTTAGCTAACTGAAAACTGGATCAGAATTTTAAGACTGAAGCAAGTGTGACAGTAACATCTGTAACATTGGGTCTTTTCTTTCTTGTTTCTTTCTTTGCTGTTACTCGATATTAGGTGAGGCTTGCTGGTGGACCATACATCCTGCTTCCAAACAACGATCAGAAGGAGAAAAAGTGCGTGTTGGAGATGATCTGATTTTAGTCAGTGTCTCTTCAGAAAGATATTTGGTAAGTTGTATAAAAGTGTCTGTACAGTGATTCTTTCACAGAAAAAAAGAATTAATGAAAGTTTTATAATAAAATCTGGCTTACATTTCCACCTCCTAAAAGTAAAACTTAAGGTGCTTAAACTGTTTCTCTTAATAATATTTTGCAAAACAACACACTGAAGGTCTGGAAAGTGTGACTTTGATATATGGCTAATCTACTTTTTGTTCACTTCAGCAGTGGAATAAGAGTTTAAAAATTTACTTAGATGAAAATAAGAAAATACAGAAAAAAGAAGTCTCTTCCAAATTGCATAATTGAGATGTTTAGAATCTGCGTGAGTGTTCATAGGTTAACAACACTATCTCATTTATTAAAACTTGGTACAAAAATTTTGGAATGTCTAACTTAGGTACATAGGATTTGTGGGCTTAAGAGGTCAATATTTCATTAAGATTAAATACAGTGTAATATGTAGAGCTACAGACGTCATAATGAAATATAACTAAAATACTCTATGATTAAATATAGTTGCAGTATTTTAGAAGTTATTATGCTAGCTGCTTCTTATCACTGGTTTGTATAGCTTTCTTACTCAAGAAAGGATCTCCCATTTGTTCTGTAATGAAGCAAGTCAACACTTTAAGATTAATTTCTTTTGGTATTCTTGGTGTTTCAAACACCTGAACTATTCTTCATGGCTAAAGGAAGGTGAAAATAAGAAGAAAGTAATTGTGCTGGAAGCTTCTGAAAAATCAGCCCCAGTGATTTGGCACAACAACTTAAAAAAAGATTCTTTAACATGGAAGTGTTTTGAGTTTGTTGAAAACCTGTCTCAGATCTAGGAGGGCATTGAAGATGGTGAAGGGCCTTGAGGGGAAGCCGTATGAGGAGTGGCTGAGGTCACTTGGTCTGCTCAGCCTGGAGGAGACTGAGGGGAGACCTCATTGCAGTCTAAAACTTCCTCATGAGGGGAAGAGGAGGGGCAGACACTGGTCTCTTCTCTCTGGTGACCAGTGGCAGGACCCGAGGGAATGACCTGAAGTTGTGTCAGGGGAGGTTTAGGTTGGATATTAGAAAAAGGATCTTCACCCAGAGGGTGGTTGGGCACTGGAACAGGCTCCCCAGGGAAGTGGTTACAGCACCAGCCTGACAGAGTTTGGATAATACTCTTGGGCACAGGGTGTGATTCTTGGGGTTGGTGCTGTACAGGGCAGGAAGTTGCACTCAATGATCCTTGTGGGTGCCTTCCAACTCGGGGTATTCTATGATTCTATGAGATGTGCATACAACATTACAGTTTAATCTCTATTTTTCACCTTTTTTTCTTTTTCTATGAGATATTATTTTTGATTTTTTAAAGCATTTCAGAAAAAAGTGAATAGTTTAATAAGACATAAATTATAAAATTGAAAATATTCTCCCTTCTTTTGGAAACACATAGGAAAATGAGAATATGATTATTAGAATATAATTGTAACTTCTAATTGGAAGCTCAATAGATCATTTAACGAGTTTTTTCGAATTAAATATTCTAAACACTTTCTGATCATCTTTGCATTTTAGTAGTTATTTTAAATAACTACTTTTATGAGAATTGTAAATAGACATAGTGAAAAAACAACTTCTTGTGGACTGAATTAATGAGAAATCTAATTAATTGAAAAGTTTTATTTAAAGACATTGGATTTCTTTGAACTGCTGAATTGGGTTGCTGAAGTCGAATTTTGGTACAGATTGTGTCTCTGTGTAGGCACGTCCTGGCCTCTAATTAGTAATAATCAGCTCAGCCTATTATTTAGACTTTGTGCCTCAGCTGTTGATTCCCAAGGCAGTCACATGTACTTTCATACAGCACGAGGCACGATTCTGTCTGCAGAGACTGATTTTCCTTAACATGTGGTGTTAAGGCAGTTAAGGTGTATTGCATGTTCCATGCAAAATATCAGTATACTAAAAATAAATAATATTTTCAGTGTAGAGAGAAATGAAACTGTATTACAGTCTTAAAGATTTTTATAGCTAGATTGTAATGAATAGTTATTAAGCCTATTTCAGTTATACAGCTCTGGTTTGATGGTAAGGTGGATCAAGGATTCAGCAAATTAATTTTGCTCTTACATGCACTCACATATTTTTATGAACAGGTGTTTTTCAAGTCTAGATTAAGAGCTGGTGAACTATGTAGCTGCCCAATCATAAAAATATTTGTGGTTTTGCTACCTATTCAGTAATTATATTAGCACTGTCAATAAAGCAATGAAGCTTTTATGAAAATTGAAACAGTTGATAAAGAATAAATCAGCCAGTTACCAATAAGTGAATATTTTTCATGAAAGCTGTCTTTCCGTCTTAAAATGTTTGTCTTAATCCATTGGGCTGTTTACAAAAATAACTTCATAGGATATAAGTTTGAAAATATTCACAATGTATTGTTTTCATGTTGAGTGCAGTCTCATGTTGTAGCTGCTATTTTCTACCACTCTTAAAAGAATGGAGCAACTGATACCTTTTACCACAGTCAGGACTCTGGAGAGATGAAGTTATTTTTGTGAATCTGCGTCAATATCGAGACCAAATAAGTTCTATTGAATGCAGCTGAGGAATGCTTCTTCTAGGGGAATGGAATTCCTCATATGAATCTCATGACAGAAAATAATGTTCATCACAATGCTGAGGGTTGGGTTTATGTATGTTACATACTCTATGATTAAAATCTTAGTAAAATGTAAGTTCTCCATCAAATGTTCTGTGTAAATATGCTGTTAGGAATAGGACTGGGATGCCACCTTTGTATATTGCAATATTGCTCTATGTTTTCAAGCAATTTTCTAATTCTTTCTGAATGAAGAAAAATAGGTTAACCATTCTGGGGCAAAGATGTGTGTGCAAAATAACGGATGAATAGAGTTCATTCATAGGGCATGGCTTTTTCAAAATGTAGTCAGCTCTTAGTTGAATTTGAATAATGCAAGAAGAGAGAAGAACTATGTCAGCTTCTTAAGTTGGTCTTCCAGTTGTCTGACTGTAGCTTGATTAATTTAACATTGACACTTTATGATCTCGGTGTAGTCAGTAGATTAGTGTTTAGACCTCATTTGATTGGCAACGCTCTTAAGTATTAGGAAAATATCAGGACTTTGCTGTAGAACCCCTTCTCCTCTTTCCACAAAATAAAATATTTTGGGACAATTGACTATATATTTTCCCCAAAGATTTATCTTTTTTACTTACACTGAACAAGTGCTAAACTAATAGGAAGATCAATGTCAAAATCATAAGCTAACGGTCTAGAGAGGTGGATTTTGACTTTTGACTCACAACAATGCCCCACGGCAGGTCATTCACTTGCCCTGACTCTCATTGTCTACCTAGACAATGGGATTTTGGATCCTTATTATTCTGTGTAGCATTTCTGAGGAAAAGCACTTACATAAGTGCTTGTGGCATTATTGACTATGTGAGCTGTTCTATTGCCAAATACTTCAGAGAGGGAACTTGGCTCTGCTGAACCCTGCTAGCACAGAGCAAAAAGATGTTCTGCTATAAATATTGCCACCATTTAAGTTCAAGCCAGAGTTGCTATGTTTCCTTTCTTGAAGCAGTAGAACCTGATAAAGAACAGATGTAATATTTCCAGCATGTTTCCCCAACTTGTACACAATAGTATCTACCTCAGCACTGGGGTTTGCCCATGCCTCTTAGTAACTACATATCTTAACTGTTTTCAATATTGCCAATTTTCAATAATTTAGAAGTTCAATTAGTTGCAATTTCCTTCAAATTCATGAAGTCTCTAAATAACTTTTAAACATAATTTAAGAAAAAATCCTTTGACATGAAGCTGAAATACAAAATGCATAAATGAAGCTAAAACTGAAAGTTGTTGACCATCAGGTCAGTATTATTCTGGCTGAGAAGTCAGGAAAGAGGGAAACCCCCCCAACATGGAATCTACAGTGCACAGATTTCAGTATAATGCAACAGTGGTATATAACCTGAGGTTTATATATAGTTATTGAGTTACTGTCTCAGTGACTGCAATGCTGATCTGCAGCTGCATTATGCAGAGCTGTGAAGAAGCCTTGACATTTATTTGATTGAAATGATTTTTTTTTTTTTTTGACTACTGAAAACTAACAAGAAACTAATTGGGAACTTTCCTTTGAAGTTTAAACTTTTCCTTGAAGATTTTTATCATGGCTAAATGATGGCAGAATTCCCTTTCAAAAATAATAGCATCCAAATTAGATCAAACTGCTTTAAAGGTGAAGCTGATACATGCCATTACTCCTAGACAGGAGGACAAGTTCCTCAGTATTGCAAAGGCACTGCCTCTGTATCCTCTTGCATCAAATAGATTGTTTATTTTCAGCTCCTAGTTTTATCTCTTTTATTTATTATCATATGCTTGGAACAGCTTCTAAGTATCTGTATCATTTCTTGGTGCAATAGTATCAGGGAACACAGCAGTGTGTGAAGTTTTTTTTAATGTAAAAAAAAATTCTTCCCTTTTTTTTTTCTAAAAGTATAAAATTCAGTATTGGACTTTACTTTCTTCTGTGTAAATTCACAATTCTATCATTTCTCTTTGTTGAAAAATTATAAAAAAGATTTTTTTAAAGAATAATTTTAATCTGCATAAGCAAACCTGGAATAAGTGGAACCAAGGTAGTGTTGAGCTGCTCTGTTACACTGATCATAATGCAGTTCCCATGGAGTCTTTATAAAATGATTTGAAATGTTATTGTGGAGGTTGGTAGGACTTTCCAATAATTAAGGCTGTCAAGCTGCTGTGCCTTATGGAGTCCTGCTTCCAAGTACTTATAATCAAGTGCTCGTGATGCAAAAAAATCACTTACTAGAATTAGTAGCATCTATTTTTATGGTTTTTTTCCCTTTTTTTTTCAAATCAGTCTGAGATAATTTTTTTATTCCACCCAGAAGAGGTCAGATGTTATTGAGCTCAAAGACAGGGAAGAAAAAAAAGATGTCATTTTCTTGTGTACTTCTCAGTAATTTATGAATAAAAAAAAGCAAAACCAAAAACAAAACAAAAGAATAAAAAACCCCAAACCACAAAAAAACCCAAGAAAAGGAATAAAACGGCAATAAGCCTCTCCCTGGTTAAACTTAGTAAAGAAATATTCTCCTGAAACAGTGGAGCTTGATAATGACCAGGGAAGAGTGTTTAAATTTTCTTTGGGTAGATAAAAGTCTGATGACTTTGTCTGTTTTACATAAGTTAGCACCTCCTGTGCGTTAACGAACTGTTTAAACTCCCTCTACAGTGAATAATTAAATACATGCCAACCCTGGTGGGAGCAGATATTCCTTGAAATGGATTGCTCAAGACAGGAATGAAGCCAGGCACTGTATTGACAGCTGGGAACTCAGTGTTTTGTGTGCTGCCGGTGATCTCCTGTCATTTAAGATATGTGGAGGAAGAAGCTGTGACAAAGTAGAAGGAACAAAAGGCAGGTGATGTATCAGTGACAGGAGTGGGACTGAATCGGGAAGGAGGGAAACTGAGTGGGACTTGATGAGTGGCTGGAAAGATTGTCAACTGAAGGCAGGCAGGCAGTAAGGGACTAACAAATTGTCTGCGACAAGAAGCTGGTGACAAGGGAAGAGTAGGTACCCACTGGTTAAAGTGGTGTTCAAAATTTAGGACAGAAAAACTACATGGTTTTGGCAGGGAGAATTGATAGAAGAACCAGTGGAGTGAGACTGGAAATAAAGGATGACAAAAGAGAGGAAGGAGTGGGCTTTCTGGGGAGAGCTAAACTGCTGGACAAAGACCCAGAGAGGAAAGTCTGAGGCCAAGAAATGAAAAAAAAATTGAGGGTTAGGAGTTATGGTGAGTTTCTGGAGTGAAGTCTAATGCTGGCTGACATGGTGAGGAGGAGTTTGAGCACGAAAAAAAAGCTAAAAGAACCTGCTTAGGCTCTGTAGGTCTAAGGAGGACCTTTGGAGGTCCTAGGTGATAAGGTGGGCAGTAATTAGGTCAGGAAGCTGGTTTGGCTAGATGAGAGACATAGAATCATAGATCCTGTGTTTGGGTTGGAAGGGGCTTGGAAGATCATCTAGTTCCAACCTCCCTGCCATGGGCAGCTTCACCTTCCACTGGAGCAGGTTGCTCAGGGCCCCAGCTTGGCCTTGAACACTGCCAGAGATGGGGCAGCCCCAGTCTCTCTGGGCAACCTGGGCCTGTGCTTCACCACTCTCACAGGGAAGAATTTCTAGTGAGACTGGGGTAAAGATTTGGAAGGGAAAAGAGAGTGGTAGAGGCCTGGAGCAATTAGGCTAGATAACGACTACGAGCAACTATCCAGGAAACCCACTGTATTAAGGCACAGCAGTCACATGTGGTATGCTGACAGCCAATTCCTGCCATGATTTTTACAGTAGTATGAGAAGGAGATGTCTAAAAAATGGTTTTGAAGTTACACACATGAACCACAGGTAGAAAACTGTAATAGTGGAAATTTTTTTTACCTTTTTTTAAATTTAGGAAAATTACATGTAAATGATAACACAAAATAATTTTCTTAAATTTTAAAAAATCACAGGCATGCAAAAATTACGGTACTGGTATATTTTCATGAAATCTCCTAAGCATAGAGTCACACTGGCTTTTCATGGAATGCTATTTCAGTGGTGATAAAAGCTCAGTGGATGTGTCAGGGCTGTGTACCAGGGAAACTCTGGCATGAAGTAACTTTGAAGACGAAATTTCGAGCTGGGAATTGCATTTGGAGGATTGGTGGTTAATTATTTTCCTGGAGAATTAGATTCTGTACTAGACTCTGCTGTGGAATTTGCAGAGCAGATTATCTTGTATACTAGACTTGCTTTCAAGAGGTCACTAGTCATCCCTTACTGGGAATATTACTTACTGGAGTTGTGTCTCCTGCATCTCCTCCTTTTTTTAGAGTTTGAAACCTCAGAGTTACTCAGTCTTGATAACTGCAGCTGAGGTGAATGTAAGATGTGCCTCGACCAATAAACTACATATGATGCAGTCACCTCAACTTGGGCATCCTAGATTAATGCAAGTTTCTTAGTTTAATCTCTGTACCTCCCTTCCCCAATGGAAAATGGGCTATAACACTACTTCTTTGAGAAAATTAATTCACTAATATTTGTTATGTCTTGTGAAATACTGTAATTGGTGCAAGAGAAAAGCCTATGAGGAAATTAATAATTCTCTTTTCAAAGCTTTGAAGAATTGACTATATTGAATAAAGCATGAGGCTGCAGACTGAAGACTGAGGGGAAAACAAAGCACTGAGCAGCTGTTGACAAAGTGAGCTCCATTATCCTGTATATACAATTAGGCAGCACATGTGCAAAAAATAGTATCGTGCCATTGAAGACTGTAGAGTGATGTGTTCACTAGAAGCCGTTCTTTCTCCATAGGGTACTTAGTTTGACATTTCCTAACTTTTGATGCTTTCTTCTGTAAAATTAATACTTTGCTAACGAAAGCTCTTGTGACTAATCATGCAAAATGATCATCATTTGGAAGCACAGTAGCTGATGTGCTTCAGGCTTTTCATGATACAGTGCAGGAGGACAGCTATTATAAAGAGGGGGAAGGCAAACTACCCCCTTCTGCCCTCTGTGGGTCCCTTATGCTTTCCTGCCCTGCATCTGCAATTACCCATGCTCAGCTAGGCGGTAGCGGAGTAGATGGTTTTTGTTGTAATGGTAAATTTCCGAGTATCTGTGAGTCTTAGCTTCTACTCTCCCTTCACTGATGGTAAATTTATGCTGAGTGAAGGAGTTGGAATCACTTAGTATATTGCTGCAATTGTCTTTCTTTATCAATGAAAATATTCCCTTTGCTTTTGGGTTTGTGGGCCAACTGTTTAAAGCACTCTGGAGAAATGTGAAGAAACCAGGATTTTTTTGGTACTTTAAACCCTTTGGAAATTTCCTGGGCTTTGCCTACTTTGGATCAAATTTTAGAAAAATATTTTTTGTTCAGTAGTGTAAGTTTACCCATTTTTATTCAAACTTTGTCAAAGTGTTCATAGATGTTTCAATGAAAATAAATATATCGCCACTATAAGACATAAGCACGACTCCCTAATTCTATAAAAATTTTACACAGATACAGTTATTACTTTTAGTTCTGTCCAATATCTCCCTTCCTTGTGAATAAATATTTGTATTTGTTTTGACTATTTCAATATAATACTCTGTTACAGAATACTTTTTCAATGACTCAGGTAATAAATTTTAATAGAAATGACAGAAGTGAGATATTAACAAGTAGTTTTGTTTCTAGAGACTGTGTATTTAGTTTAGCCTTTGAATTTTTACTGAAGTTTGCTAATTCATCGGGAGTTCAATGCAAAATGTTTTTCTCTTCCTAATTAAAAAAAAAAAGAAAAAAGAAAAAAAGGAAAAGGAGTACAGTTTGTTTTGTTTTGGTACTTTTTTGGTTTTGTTGAGTTGTAGTTACAAGTACATTCTTGTGTACCTGTCGTGGGAATGGTGTCTGTTCAAGACTTGGAACATCTCAGGGGTTCTTGGGTCAGTTGAGGATAGATGCCTAAATTGTTTGAAACTACTTTTCTGTCAGGATCAGTGTAGTAATTTTAAGTCAGGAAGCAAGGGCTGTCAGAGTCTCTGAGTACAGGAAAGGAAATAGCTTCTATCTATCTCTGCACCAGCTGGTACTAAGAAATCTGAAGGAGTGTGGTTGATGCTGTGGTTGTGCAGTACTTAAGAATTCTGAGAAGTGCACTGCTTTATACATAGTTTTCAAAACCTACCAGTAAATAATATTTATTACTTTTCTTTTGCTATTCTTGCTATTTGAAATGGCCTGAAATTGAAGGCAGAGTTACCAAACTGCAGATGAAAATAGATATTGCTACGTAAACTGGCAATATTTGCACACCTGGGCCGAGAGGAAGCCTGAAGCAAAAGTTTTCCTTTTTTTACATTTTTGTCTTTTGACACACGCATGTTTTGGAGAAGAGAAACTTTCATGCAGACTGTGAAATTTAAAATGTATCACCTAGTTATTCAGAGCCCTTGTAAATGCAGCTATGCTGCAGCAATCACTGCTAAAAGGTTCTTGTGGAAATTAACATCTGATTCCTAAGCTCTTCAGTGGGCTTAAATACACTGTGTTCTTTTTGAAGACCTAGGTACAGAGCTATGATTATGTTGCTTTGCTGCAGAGCAGTATAGAGTTTACAATATGCCATTAAATTCAGTTGGGAAACCTGCAGTATTCTCAGAGATGAGTCTTGGAGTTTATCCTTGAGATAAACTGCCTGTGGACTGTAGTGTTAACCCATATTCATAAAATACCATGATTTAAATCTGAGAAGAGATAAAAACCCTATTGCAGGTTAAATGCTGGTTTAGGAGATTATCAGTCTATCAGTAGGGAAGACAAATCTAGCTTTTTGCTTGAACCTGGACACCGGTGCAGAAAATATATCACTTGGTTGAGACAACCTGCCTGTAATGGGGAAGACCCATATGAAGATCAGAATAGACAGCAGGATTCCTGGACTCAACATATTTCTGCTTTCCAAATGTTACTACATATGCAAAAGACGTGCTATGTATGTGGTCCTCATCAATGATGACAACCTTCCACTTCTGCCAGATGCACTGATATGCCAGGTAAAAATATCTGTGTAGTATGTATGGAGACTGTTCAGCACCAGTGTGAGTGTCATGTCCACGTCCTGGACATCACGTTATGGAGCTTGTTTCATTTTGATAGCTTTATTGTGCTGAAAGTACAAAACCAAGCAGGTAAACTCCAGTAAGTTATAGACAGAGAGCAGATTGCTTTAAAACAACATTGAGATTGTTAAAGTGTAGCACTAAAAACTTAGGCAATGCCAGGATAAATACTGGCATCTCTAATCTTTTGGGATTTTTTCAATTCATTTGACATAATTGAATCCTTGGATAGCTGTTGATAGAGTATTTTCTCTACATGGTCAAAGCTTCCTTTTATTGTTTTCTGTGAATGGCTCCAGGGAGTGAACACCATAGTTTATGTAATTGTAAATGGTAGGACCCCTGCTGTCAGTTGTAAATTTAAGGATGCTGCAACAAATCTAGGAAAGTGAGGATAAGAAGGGAATTGCAGAATACACACTGCCTTGGAGGTCATATGTTGTATCATTTGAACCATCCTTTTAAAAAGTTATAATTCCCTGGTGACTCACCTTGAGACATCTGGGTTATAATCAGAACTGCAACTGGAATCCAAGCAATGGATAAAAATTACAGGTGCTCTGAAGGGAGATGTCAGCAATGTATTTTAGTTCAGTGTCCTGTCTGTAAAAATGTAGCACTCATTCAATTGATAGTACTGTGTTTGAAAACCAGTTAATTAACATGTATGAAACACACAGTCATAAGAAGTGCTCTATTGATGGCAGATCTAAATGACAGAGGAGTTACCCTCCTCCTCTTTTGTCTATCCTGAATGATGTGTTTTCCTCAAAAAGTAATATTCCTGCTTTGGTTGAATTGCTTTTTGTCACTAACTGCATTGGTGTTGTGATCTCAGAAGAACCCTAACAAAATTAAGGCCCACAGGGCAAAAACAGAGCTGGAGCTCTGCTGCAGATTCTAATCTCCCATCCTGGTCTGCCATTCACTAAGTTATATACCTACAATAAGGGAAGAATAAAAAGCAAAGAACTTATTTGTTCATTAATGTTCTCCATTACATGTGCTGAGTGACAGTGGTGCAGTGTAAACAAGGCTTTTGTGAGATCTCTTACTTTGTAGGTCATTAGGTGTTATGGGAGCCTTCTAAATGAGCTGATGTGCTATTTCTTGTGCTTTTGTACAGCTAGAAGATGGGCAGGTAGGAAGACAGAACTCTGCACATGTCATTGAGAATCTACCCTCTTCTGACCTCCACTGACATTTTTGTCTTTTATGTCCTTAATTATTTTATCCAGAAGCTCTTAATGCTGGCAACAACATATGGAAACAGAGACAAATACTACTCTTTAAATGCAGTTACTGTCCAGTAGTTTAAGATAAAGTTCTGATTGAAGTGTCTAAATGTTACTGCACTTGAAAAATTATTAGCTGGTACGATAAACAGTGTGATTCGAAACAGCTGCTTGTTCACAGAACGCTTGGTTCCATAATCTTATATAAGGTTATGTTGTTTGGCACTGACAACGCATCCATGGAAGTGACTGATGGTGTGGGAGGGTTAAAGGATTTTATATGGATGCAATACAGTATGCTTTGAGATAAGAATTTCTGAGACAATGTCACTGAACTAGTTGGAACTCACATGGAATTCTGAAAAGAGACAGCGCCTGTTGCGCTTACTGCAAAGATCTGCAACATTGGCAGAAGGTAGGGAGTAACACAGCCAAAGAAGAGCACGCATTGAATGCATAGGTAGGAAATGAGACTTTCGAGGAAAGATTGGATCAGTTTTGCTTGGATCTTGAAAACTTTGTTCAAGAATATATTTTGTGAACTGTATTAAGTGACTTACAAAGTCAGTAGTTTGTTTACATAATTTCTTTGACCTAATGGCAGTTTTAGGAAGCCAGTGGCCTGCAAAAAATATTCAAGTGGTGAGTTACACTCGAAATACAGATTAAGGTGATATCCCAATATTCAAACTTCATGGAAATTCCCACTGTGTGTAGAAGGAAGAACACAAGTATAAGAACTCCACAGCATTTAACAATTAGTTCTCCAGGGTGTTCACTATAGTCTAAGACGCCAAGCAGCTGACTCTGACTGTTCTGTACTGTTCCTATATGGTTTTTTGAGGCAAATTCGATTTACTATTCTAGCTTTGTTTCTAATGTCCCTTGAGGAGTACCCAGGTCTAACTTTGTGTTTACTTATACAGTCAGTGGGAACAATTTATGTTTGAAAGAAACAAGAGAATGTTTGATACTGCTGCTGTATACTGCAATGAGATTTTTAACTAGCTTCAAATAAAAGCCTCCCTCTTTCCTGGTTCTAGCATCTCTCTTATGGCAATGGTTGCTTACATGTTGATGCAGCCTTCCAGCAGACGCTCTGGAGTGTAGCACCAATCAGTTCAGGAAGTGAAGTTGCCCAAGGTAAGATTGACTCAACTTCAAATATTGAAAGACTGATAGTGAATGAAATACTTTAAAAATCAAATTATTATGCCAAGTGTGGGTGTGGTTTTTTCCTATGTAAACATTGAATACAATACATAAGTATACAATTCATCTGAAAACAGAGGGAAGGTTATACTGAAAGTAACACCGATAGTTTTCTATACATTTTTGCTGAATACTGAATGGCTCATTCAAGTCTCATTTTGCTAAAGATATGATAACATTTGTAATATGTTTTTTGAAATGGCTTTTGGTCCTGGCTTAAAATATTATCTCAAATCATTCTGATGTATGCAGTCATGGTTACATGTTTCTGAGACTGAGTAAAAAATGGGGAAGAGGCTTGGAAGCAGGATGTGAAATCCTAAGACTGAAGATGGGAAATGGTTTTATGGGTAACATATGGTTGGAAAGAAAAACATGAGGAAGGTAAAGACAGAGAACAGATTTCAAGAATTATTTATTTTATTTAGGAATTAGGAAGGAGTTTTAATGTAATTTCCGACATTGAAAGGACAAGAATCCCTGAATTTATGCCATACTGGTTCCAAAGTGAAGGAAAGAACAGTGTTTTTCTGAAGTCTGTCACAATGTAAAGCCTAATGATTTCTACTTTCCTACAGACTGACTGTTCTGAGTGCGTGTTGTAATAGAATCAAAAGAAGGTTAAAGCTGCAGGTCATTTCATTTTGTATGATTTTTGGATATTGTTTTTTAAAGAGGCAATACTCTGAAATTTCACATCAATTCTTTTTATTTGGCATATTTTAAAACTCAGTCATGGAATGTTCTTGCAACTTTGCTCATTCAGATTTTAGGGACAGCATTGCCAACATCTCTTTTTTATATGGTCATTTATATAGTGTTTTTACAAATGGGAATCACTCTGCATGTACAGATTCTCTGATATGGTTTATGGTACAAACCATTATTAGAAAATGCAAGTGCATTGCTTGGCAGTGTCCTAAACTTTATAGAGAAAACCTTTCTGTTAATGAGAAGACCTTTTCCTTTCGCTCCTTCCTATTAACTCCATTCTGCTTGTCCTCCCACGGCTGGCAGCACTGGTGTGTCATTCTTGCTAATAATCCAGGCATGGTTTATGTGCTGAGACCTAGATTTGTGCTGTGCCACATCTCTGCCTGGTGAGCCTCACTACTGAGACCTGCCTGACTCTTTGAGAAGCAGAAAGCCACAATGGCAGTATCATATTGTGTACTCATACTCCCAGGAAATAATGTGAAAATTATGTAATACGGTTTTTGCAGCTGTGTGTTTATCTGTGTATGTGCCTGCTCTTTGTTGCTATGCTTTTCCATTTTCACTTTCTTCAGGTACAAGCATTATCTTTGTTAAGCTAAGTATGTTTTCTAGAGAAGATCAGCTGGCTAGTGTCAGAAAGGATTAGAGCAAAGGCCTTATTCTTGAAAAAGCGGCAACAGTTCCTGTAATCAAGGTAGTCCTGTGGTGAAGGGAGAGTGAATATCGCACTTAGTGTGTGAGGCCTTTTCTCTATGTCCTCAGTAAAATGGTAGCCAAGCCAGAGAAAATTACCTCAAAAAGGAAGCAGATGGAAATAAACCCATTTTTTTTATTTTCTGTAAAATGCTTTGTTCTAATCATAAATAAAATATTTATATATAGGAATAACTGCACTACAATACCCTCTCTTAATCAAAACTTTCCATTAAAAATAGATTAATAAATTAAACTGTTCCATTTAATGAAATTATTTTGAAGTGAAAATAATGAATAATTAGTCTGTAAGATGAACTAGGATATTGGAGGTAGTTCAAAGAAATTAATTTCTTTTTACATGCACGTCTGTAAAATTGGCTTACACAGAAGTCAATTTATTGTTCAAGTAAAAACAGAGCTTTAGAGTCAAATCAAATAATTCTGCTAATTCTGTGTGATGAAGTAGATGGGGGTCACTTTAACAAGAAATTATAGAATTATATTGACACAGGTCCATGTAAAAATTAATGTTTTTAACAACAGTTACCTGGGCATACCCTGCTGTGTCAAAATCAAGAATTTAGAAAATCAGTGCTGAAATTTGCCGATGGATCTGCCCAGAAGTTTTTTCTCACAGAAAACTTCCAAATACTCCAAAAAGGGCTTTAAAAATAATGAACTAGCTAAATCAGTCTTTTTTTTTTGGGAGTATGTTAACTGGGATTCTTATCTTAAATAAAATGAAAAGTGAGTAGGGAAGGTGGAAAAGTTTCCTTTTTTTTTCTGTTGTAATCTGGGAGAGGAGTACTTGGTTCCTTGTTTCGGTTGGTTCAGTCTTTTTCTGAATTGTGGTAACTATGTAGGATCCCCTGCCTGTGGCTCCTCTTTATCCTGATCCATCCTTACCTACCTGCTAACTTGGTAGCTAACTTGGAGCTTTTCTCACTTGGCAGTGTTCAACTGGCTCCCCAGGGTATGAGATATCTTTCCCTTCTTCTGACTCTTTTTAAAGTAACATAAAATGCCAACAGAAAAAACCGAAATCAACCTGATAGTATTTATTGCAGTTTGAACTATAGTTTTGTGTATTGCTGTGTTTAGAGAAACACACTCGATTTTCTCCCTTTATTCAAGGATACCTGATAGGAGGGGATGTTCTGAGGTTATTGCATGGTCACATGGATGAATGTTTGACAGTCCCTTCGGGTGAACATGGAGAAGAACAAAGAAGGTAGGTTTCCACCCTATAACAGAATAATAGTAATCAATGTTGCGGAATCAGAATATATGTGATAGTACAATTGTTTGAAAGATGTTGTGTTGAGATTTATTACTCATAAGAATGACTATTTTTGAGATAAACTTTGGACATGAGCCTTTTGTATTTTCTTTTCAGTGTTGTTCAAGCCTGATTTCACTTACCAGACGTAACAGCAATAGCGATTTTTGATAACTTATTGCCATTTTTACTGATTTAAAAGCACTGTGAATTAAATGGGTTGGGTTTTTTATTTCTGTTTTTTTTCTGTAATTACAAAAATTTCTTTAGGACAGGAATGTAAGAATACTGCCCAATCCTTCAAGGCAACTAATCTGGGAATTAATCTCAGGTCTACTTGTCATGGCAGTCTAGAATTTAATTTATGGTTATTTTCTTGACTCAAGGAACCCTAAAATGGAAGTAGAGAGGTGATGACAACTTGGTATGTGTCTCTCTCTGTTAACTAAAAAATCCAAATAGTGAGAAGACTGTTACTGTAAGTGCCATGTCTCAGTGGAGTGATTGCATCAGTCCTCTTGACTTGCTGTAATAAAATATGCCCTAAGCTTGTTTGCGGTAGGGCAGTGTCATATAACTTATTTCTGCCTTCAGGCTGAATGTTGCTAAATGTTGCTAAATGGTATTTTGGAATAGTTTGTTTAATGCAGCATATTCGGTAGCCTCATTTCCATGACAAAGAAAGTGCTATTCATTAACTCAGTCATCAAAATGAGTTTTCTTGCTTTGCAAATAGAAATGTGTTTTTTATTTTATTTATTCTCATTTGTAAAGATAAGGACAAGACTCTCTAAGCTCTCATAGAAAAATTCTATGAATTTTTAAATGTTAATGAGAAAAACCTCAGAGTTTTCTTATACAGCTGATGACCAACACTTCTTGGATATTTCTCATTTTCAGACAAGGGAATAGTGTTTGAATGCAGAAGATCTTTCAAAATGCTGATACTTACAATGTGATCAATTCAGGTTTTAATTTTAGTCACCACTGAGAGTCATTACAGCTTGATCATGGCTATTATTATCCTCAGCCTGGAAGTGAGGAAAAAATTAAGGTGATAAGTAAATAGGATCCTATAGTGTTTGCTCTTACTTCAATCTAAATCCTGCAAAATTCCTTTCAAAAATGCAGTTTTCAAAAAGCTAGTGTAACTTCAGATTTATAGGGTGATCAAACACTTCAGAAATGAACTTCAGTGCTTAAGAACACACTAAAAATCTGTCTCTTTTCAACAAGACTAACATCATATGTAAAACACAATAATGGGATATGAAGTTGCAAATTAAGAAAAAATTGATTTCACGTACTTGTGCATTCACATGATGCATCTTTCTGTCCCATAACATGAGAAGAATATGGTTAATTTCTTAACCTGCAGACCAGTGCCTTTAAACAAATCAGGTAATTGTATTTCTTTCTGCGGTGTCTGCAGCGTTCTGTATTTCTTTCTGCCTTCTCCATATCTGTCTAAAATCCCCAAAGAAGCAGAGGTAGTAGGCAACAAATAGTATGTATGTCTTTGTCTTTATTTTTCCTGATAGCACTACTGAGAAACATTGCTTCTTAGTGCCTCATAAAACCAGATTTGATCTTCTGAAACGTACTGTTGTTCAGGAACTTTCTTTGATAAACAAGCAAAATAAAAATAAGTTTGTTATTTCCCCTGTGATCTCCTTTCTGAAGTTTCTCTATTTTTCTGAAATATTTGGAAGTATTTTTTACTAATAAACCTAGAATACAATCTATGGTTACTTTTAACTATATGGAGTTATTTATAATCACTCTGTGACCCACATTTTCTTCTCTTGAATTATTAGTAAATTTAGTGATTGCTTAAAATATCTATACTTCATCCCTAATTAGGACTGTTGCCTATTCAAAATAATTTGTAGCTCCTTTCAGTTTCAATGTGTATGCATACATCATTTTGATGGTTGTGATTCAATATCTGATAGAATTATATTTAAAAATATGGGTAATTTTGGCAAGTAGGAAATTTTAAGAAAAATTTTTTTGTCTTTCAGTTCTGTATCTTTTGCACATGAGGCATACTAAGGTGTGATATATTTGAAGTACAATAATTCCATATTATCCTGTCATTACCTTTTGAAGTAGTCTGGTGATAGATTATTGTGATGTTGTTTGCTTTGCTTTGTTCCAGCATATGCCTGAAGAGCAGGTCTGCTGTGCAGAATGGCAGCATAAACGAGCACTGAGAAATACCATTCCTGTTATGACTCACTAATTCCTCTATCTCATTTTTATTTTTCTGCAAAGATCTCCTCTTTATGCCTTTTAAAATAAATAAAAGATCAGACAATCCTAAAATAACAGTTTTATTCTATAATGTCACCTGGTATCTATTTCAGGCAATAAATAAATAGTTTAGATGTGAAGTATCCTCCTAGGCAGCTTCCAAAAATAACTGTAGTTTTACTCTATTCTTAGAACATTGATACAGTTACATAAATTTTGAGTATGAAAGTGTTTCAAAGAGTACCAGGAGTTCAAAATAAAACACACATTTCCAAGATGTTTATTCTCTCATATATATGAGAGTTTATACTCTCACTTAGCACAGTGGAGATCTATGAAGCAGTGACAGTGCAGATACTCTCTTCATGATCACAGTACCTAACAAAGCTTCCTCTGAGTCAAAGTCATCCAAATCTTCACTGGAAGTGGCAGAAATAGTCATATAAAAAGCTTATAAAATTATTTTCTTCATCCCTATTTTTTTTCTGAGTCTATGCTGTGTTTTCTTGCTTAATTGTTGAGCTTCTGTGTCCCTCCATGTGGCCTTTATATTGTGGTACTGTGATCCCTACAAGGTAGGGTGGAATCATAGAATTGTGGAAGAGGGACTTTGCTGTCAAGTCAGAAACTTAACTTTTCCTTAGGAAGCAATTTCAAGTAGATCCTTCATGAAGTTGCTAGATTAAGTTTTTTTTGTAATCAAAAAACATTCTAATTGGAAGCACTGCAAGTCAAGAAGTTTGTGGTAATGTGTTGGCTTACTTGATACTACAGTAGAGGAATATAGTGGTATTAGTTTTAAAAGGCCACAGGTGGGGTGAAAGATACCCAGGTAGTCTTCACTCACTGACCTAGATAAAGAACAAAAAAGGAACAGACAAAAGGTCAAGTATGTGCAATTTCACTGAATTAAATATAATTTACTACATATTCCAGTTAGGTATGTTGCTGGTTTAAGGCAACTAGTTTAAGCCTTATGCATAGAATCCTTAAAATGTATTTTTACTCTTCAAAGTGCTTTAGTTATCTCTAGCAAGCTAGACCTAAATTTGCAGAGTGGCTCTTTAAGTCAAATTTCAGAAGCATTTCCAGGTAGATTAAAGAATAGATAGATGTATAGACAGACAAGACAAGGCATAGTGTCATCAGTTTGGTGTTCTTATGGTGGTTACTTTGATTTTCATCTATCTTCAAAGCCAGGGCAAACTTCTACAGCAGCACAGTAGCTGTGAATCCATATTTATCTTGACTCCTTTTCCTTCAGTCTCTGTCCACATGGTTTTTGTGATCTAGATCCCATCATATGAGCTGATAGAAGCAGTTCATCGGTAGGAATGGGGCAAACCCACCACGGTGTCCTTGATACATGTATGTTTTTTAATTTAAATAAAGGATTGCATAGTCTGCTTTTCTACCCTTTCCCTCCAGTTTCATACAGGAGAAATTTGCAAATAATTTTTAATACTTCGTTTTTTTTTTTTTTTTGGGTGGAGGGTTATATATGATTATCCAGCAGAAGATTTAAATCACTTTTTCTATTACAGGTACCTTGAAATGGTCTTTAGTTTCCTTTGACATATTTTCCTGTCGAAATTGTGAAACTTTTTTTTTTTCTTAAACCTGTTATTTGGTAATTATAGTATTGACTCTTCACTTTTGAATTTATAATATCAAAGGAATGAATAAATTTATTCTAATTATGATGGGAGTTGGTATTTAGAGTATGTATACATTAAAGTGCTCCTGTGAAGTTGCTTTCCATTGGTACACTCTCTGAATTAAAAAAAAAAAAATTAAAAATGTTCATAATAAGTTTATCAGAATTGAATCAGTCAACAGTCCCCTTCCCCCCTTTCTTTTTGCAATTCAATTAAGTGGACCTGTTTTACATTATTGACATTGTTGTATTATGTGTGTTATTTTTAGTTTCCTGTAGAAATGTCAGCTGCTTATTAATACAAGCATGACAGTAGAGTTTTGGATTGCTCTCTTGTGTTGGGGGGATTTGTTTTGTGGTTGGGTTGTTTTGCTTTGGTTTTTCTTTTTTTTGGTTGGTTGGTTTGGGGTTTTTTTTTGGTTGTTTGGTTGGTATCATTTTACCGTGATTTATGGTATCTTCCCTGATGAGGGAGATTTATAGACTCCTGGCCAGAAGGTCAAAAAGATGAGAGGAGTCTTCAGATTCTTTGCTTCTAGATAGTTGTTTTATTAAGTCTTATCAGAGGAACAGAGTGGTAGACACAGCACCCAGTAGAGAATGCAGAAGAAAGCCCCAATTATCAAGATTACACAGCCCTTTTAAAGGTAAATCACCCAATGAAAGCTTAAAAGGAAAGATATTTTTACTTTTCTACCAATGTTCAATAAATCACCCTCTTGCATGTACAGGAACTGCGGAATTTTTTATCCAATCACCCTAAATTACTTTTACTGCAAAATATGGGGTAGTAGAAGAATAAGAAGAAGGCCTGGAGAACAACAACAATCCTCCATTTTGAAGTTTTTATCTTTTATCTGTTTACTACATTAACAAACCCAAAACCTCTAAATTTTTCACCCTGTGACAATCTTACAAACTACTCTATCATCTAGTTTACACCAGTGTTGATTCTAATTCTTCCCAGAGGGTAGGTAATTTTCTCCATGGACGAAGGTCAAAACCAGTGTTGTCCAGGGTGTAGAACCCTTCAAAACAGGCAGAGAAAAATTCTCTGCACTTTGGGTTCCCACAGGTTGGTTTTTTGTTTTTGTTTTTTTTCTGTGGTTGTTTTTTTCCTTCGAAATGCCCAAAAAAGCTAATGGCAGATAGCAGTAGAAATATGTTATCAAAATTACTTGGTGGGTTTTTTTTTTTGATTGGGTTGTGGTGCTTGCTCTTTATTATACCACCATCTGTCATATTCTTTTAGAACTTAAATACTTCACAGGAGTAGGGCTCTGATATTCATAGTTCCCAGTCTAGAAAGGAACCATGAGTGTTCCCATTGCAACTAATTTGCGTTCTGATATCCAATATGTGTTTTAAAGTGATGACTGCAGTGCAATTTGGACCCTTCAGAAGTATATCATTATGGAAAGCAATTACCTGTGACAGAGAGAAAAGTGCTCCTGGCTTTTCAAAGTATTGTTTGGGCTGGAGCAGGCTCCAATTTCTCAAAGCATCCATTCAGAACAGGCCTTCATGAGGGAATGGATAAATGTAGCCTAACTTCAGAAGCAGTTTTACCATTCCTGCCTTTGAGACTTTCTTTGGGTGAAACATATTATGTTAAGGCTTTTGTAAATTACATTGAACACTTAGTGTTGGTCTCAGGGATGGACAGGTTTTTTAAGAGATGGCCAAAATCAGTATGACTTAGCCAATCCCAGCTCCTTTTTTAATTTTCCATGCCATTCTCTGACACCTTTTGTTATGGCATTATGAACTAATGAGGTCTATTGTACCTCAGAAAGTTTGGGATCTGGCATGTGTGGAGCATGATTTATGACTGAAATGTGAACTCAGAAAGTTTTCAATCAGCATGAGTCAATAACCTTTCCCCTGCACCCAAAACAACCCTTGAGCCTTGAATAGTGTCGGCTGTGCTTTTAAAAATAGTTTTGAAAACATACATAGAGCTCTTTAGTGACTGATTTTTCAAACTAAACCCAGCCTTGTCTGTCACTGAGTGGAGTGGAAAATTTTCTTTCACTTGAACTTTAATATCTTATTTGGATTTATTAATTTGTGTGTGATCCAGGTACACTATTTTTTATGGTGCCCTGAGTCATTCTAATACACTGAGATTTGTTGCATTATTTTCTTGCTGTGGAATTTAGGATTTACAGGTTCTTCAACCAAGACTACTTCAGCAGTATCAAAACACTGTCATTTAATGTAATTTATTTTAACCTCATTTAATTCCCATTTGTAGTCAGTGAATTTCAGTGAAATGATTGCCCTCTCTCTGCTGAACAATACTAAGAATATAAATTCAATAATGGTTCTCCAGGGGCGTCGACACGTGGTACTCTATTTTAAACCTGTGTAATTAATCCATTATTGGAATTCAAGATGATAGGTCCAGATATGGAGATTTCTTTTTGATGTTTACTGTCGCTTTCCCTTTGCATCCGCTCTTGGAAAGCTGGAGAAGAGCACTGTGAGTGAGCCGGGGAGAGCAGGACCTGGTCCCGCCGGGGCCGTGGCGCTGTCCGTGGTGCTGCACACACAACCGGGATGCAGGGAGACAAATGGGGTGGCCAGTCCCAGCTCTAGTTTGGGTTAAGGGAAATTAAATAGATGAACGACATAGTCAGGAAAAGGATGGTGTTTTAAATGTAACTTACAGTCGTAGGTCAGACTGAAAAATGACTTCATTACACCAACTAATTAACTAGATGAAGATTTATAATAACTGATAAGTCTCAAAGGTTCTAAATTACTTATAGATATTTTATTTTGAAATAAAAGTAGTTAATGTCCTTAATACATAAATGTAGAATATATGGATAAAGTGCTTTGGAAAAAATAGAAAAAAAGTCACAAATTAATGTTATGGGTATGGCTCTGAAGATACAAGGTATCCCAAGCTTTGAGGAAGACTAACACTCTTCTTGTCCTCTCTTTTTCTGCTGTTGTTTGTATTTTCAATTACATTTATAGGATTACATTACTTATAATTTCATAATTAGTTTTTGTAATGTGGAGGTTTTCTCTACTGTTTGGCAAGTAATGTGCCTCTTCTTTGCACCTTGCAACTCAATTTTTTTTTTGTCCTGTCAATGTAAATCTGTAGTAACTCTTCGATAATCAGAGAATTTTTGTGGGTTATTTCATGTCATTCAAAGCAATTTTTCATTTGACCTAGCAGTACCAGTACCTGATATGACTTACTAGTGTCAGCTTCAGGAAGGATTCAAATGTTATGAATCATCATTCCTTTTTAGCACTGAACTGTCATCAGAAGTATATAAAAAGAAATGAGGTGCATCCTATCAAATAATGATATATAGAGCAAGTACTAAGGAAGTTGGTTTGAGCAATCTCAGAGCAGTTTACTACATTTATTTTAATGAAAAGAGCTAAAAATGAACTTTCAATTCCTTAGCATAAGAACTTCTGAGATGGTCTGGGTTATGAATTTATTCATCTGCTCTGGGACAGTGTGTTCAGCATGCATGCTGTTGTGGTAAAGGCAAAGTGATTTGCCCTTCTTTGAAGAAATCTTTTATTCAAAGATTAAAAGACAGATTTATTTCTTTATCATCTTTTCTGTAGCAAAGACAGCATCTAGTTAAAAACACAAGACCTTACACCCTATTCTAATGATCTGTGCTAACTTATTTTGTTGCAGCATGTATCTTCTTTCGTGTTCGTACAAAGTCTTGCTGTTCCATCCTTTACTCCAGTCTTCAGGCTTCTCCTTTTGCTTCCCTGTGGGGATCCTTGATCCCTAGCCCTCCAGTCACCAGCTCTCTTCCAGTCCCTCTCCAGACTGCTGTCACTTCTTCTTCTGCTGAGGCTTTGCTTCTACCTTTCTGACTTTTGTCCTTAAAGTTCTATTACTGTCTTTTAGCCTTTACTACCTCTGTTGCTGCTGTACCTTTTCATTCATATGGAACTAAGAGAAGATCCTAGAATCCTTTTTATTTCTTTTGGTAAACAAGTAATATGTTTTTATTTAGGATTTCTTCTATCTCCCATTTTCTCATCTTACATGACTATTCTAAGACTGATAGCTCCCCTTGGAAGGAACAGAGAAAGAAAATAATGGATAGACAGTCACATAAAGGTAAACTACTTCACCCATGAGAAGCCATTATTTTAAGTTTAAGATGGGAAGCTTTTTAGATGTTTAATGTTACACTGACCCAACAGCTATGTGTAAACCAAAACTATTTTCAAAAAAATAATCAAACTGAGAAACTGGTGACACCTTTTGGGCTTCCATTGTTAGAAAGAGCTTCATCCCTGAAAAATAAAAGGTACCGACTTAAGAATGAAACATTCTTATGGATTTAAAACTTTGCTTCAACCTGATTTTTCATATAATTAATGACTTGTAAACTGCTGATAAAATTTGATTTTATATTATGCAATATGCAAGTGCAAGGATTCTAAATGCATTTTTGTGAGTGAGGTTCATACTGAAATAAGCCAAAATGTAATCAGAATATTTCAACTTTGAAAAAAACTGACAACCCTCACCCAAGCTGCCCAAAGAAACAAACCACACCCTCCCACTCCCAATCTAAACCAACCAACCAGGGTGACATCTGATCTGTTATTCTTGAGCTGTTACAACATAAATCCAGTCTCAGTCTGTTTGCTGCAGAAGAAGAGTTTGCACAAACACCTTAAGTGCAGAGAGAGCATCTGAACAGAGAAATAGCTGAGTTCAAAGTTGTTTAGCAATTGCATTTTACTGTACTAATACGGTAAATTTCAATAAAAAGTAACTTTGCCTTTGAATTTCATTTTCTTCTGTGAGAGGGAAATGAGGGACTTGCTAATACCTGCCAGCTGCTCCTAGCACCACAACCATTGCAGCAAATGGCTGAGATAATACTTGGAGAAAATAGTGGATATAAGGTCAAGGGGTGAATATTGTGCATATTTATATATCAACCTATAACTTCTTGTTCCATGGAACATTTGCCAGAGTTTTTATTTATACCTGGGTCATGAATGTTCAGTGTTTCTGGTTCTGTAATTGTAGTGAGATGTACTTATTTTGTGTTTGGACTCATTTTTTCTCTTGTATGATTTGTTTTCATTCTTTTGCAATGTCTGGAAGTATTTATTTCCATAATACTTTTTACTACATTCCAAGGAGAATTTTAGCACATCTATAGTTTTATGTATGCTTAACAGTACTGAGAAGTATATTCAAACTCTATTTCTTTTGGTTTTGAACTACTTCTTTCAATGCTAGGTTTTCCTCTGTGCTAAGCATTCAGTCCTGTATTATATCCACAGGAGGACTTTGAAAGCTAAAGCTTAGTGAGTAGTATGTACTTGATTCCAAAACTGTAGTCCTCAAAAATTGCTTTTAGCAAAGAATGGGGAATGCCCACAATTTCACTATTAATATTCCCTAAAGTTATGCTGCTGGCTATTTTTGGTGTTGCCTGATCTTGACTGAAGTTCACAACATTTACTTAGTCCATCAGCTCTTCCAGGATTGATAAAACTAGGCCATTGTTTGGTAGTGCTCCCTGACATGCTTGATCTGATAAGCATAGCGACAGCACTCCTTTGCAAAAGTGACTCTTTTATTTATTTTCCCAAGGGAAAGGCCTAGGCTTTTAAATTCTGTCAGTGTCATAGGGCAGAAACACAAGCACAGGCAGGGCAAAATCCAAAGAATGGCTCCTTAAATTTAGAATGGCGGTGCTAACTTTCCTTAGTGTTTACTTTGAAGTAAAACAGGGTTATCTGCTCAGGGCTTTTGGTGACCATAAATCTTAACCACTTTGTGCATCCAGTATAGATCACTTACCTGTGCATAGAACAATGGAGAAAAAACTCACTATTTTTTTTAGGCTTAATTGACTGTTTTCTAGAGATGCTTAGATTTCTGTCTGTGTGCAGGAATTAGAGAGGTCATTACATATAAAAACTTTTAAATAGGAAGCTGTTAACATCTGAGATGTGTGAAGACTGTGTCAGTGTGACTGCTGTGATATCTTAGGTGTGACGGTATTAAAATAAAGTGCTAAATAAGTACATTTTCAAAATTCAGTGTAATAAGTTGCAGTTACTTTAATAGTATAAGCTCTGATAAAACACTACCTTTCCTGGGAGATACATGCAGTGATCACAAATCTTCATCATTGCTTGATATTTGGTTTTCGTTAGAATGTAGAAATGCTGTAATTATCAGGCTATTGATACTGTTTTCCCCCCTGGATTCTTTATCCTTAAAACACTAAGAAAAATGTCTACTCAAATGATGTATAAACCTTGTTAGTATGAATGTCACAATAATGGATGCTAAGGACAATTAAAACAAAATTTAGATAACTAAGTCTGAAGGCTTAATTGACAAGAGTGGGTTTTGAATTTAATAACATTTGAATCTGACAAATGCAATAATCTTTTTGACAATCTTAAAATGAGAGATGTGGTTAAATGAACAAACACATATGATGATGCATTCTGCTGAACATTTAGTCTGTGCCATTGCTTGGTTTTCAGAACTGTCCATTATGAAGGTGGTGCTGTGTCCATTCATGCTCGTTCCCTTTGGCGACTAGAGACTCTAAGAGTTGCGTAAGTAAAATCTATCTCAGAAAAAGAAGGACATTTGGCAGGACACTTTTTGTTCAGTGAGAGTGATCTTCTAAAATCAAAATGATAACTATAACTCTGGACGAGTAAAGCTAAAATAATCCTTAAAAATGTTTTATATTACTTTCATTAAATATTAAACAAGTTCTTATAGAGAGGGTGTGTGTTTTGATTGTTTTTTGAAGTTGTTATAGCTGTCAGTGAATTAATAATTTACATTTTTAGCACATAAATGACAAAACCAGAACCAGTTTGCTTAAAAAAAAAAATCACATGTGACACTCCTCCCCCAGCTTGTTTAAGCCATTTGGAAGACTTTAAAATAAAAAAATTACAGAAAAAATTCTATCATGCATTATTGGAAGTGTTGGAGTAATAGTAAGGAATTGTGCCTTGTTTGTTAAGGTAATTGCAGTGTAAAATTGCATGCTTGTGATAAAGTTTCTAGTGACGAATAAATGATTGCTTTTTAGAGATTAAATCAGAGCAGCTTATGAAAAGGTTACACTCCAATGATGCTGTTTTCTCTGTGTGCATTTTATTAATAGGATGACATTAAATGTCAGTGATAGGGCAATGAGATTTTTCCTTTGGACTAAAATAGACCTCGAGACAGTGACAACAACAATGAAACTGTGGAAGGATCTCTGGCTTTTTGTTTCCCCCATGGCATTTACTTTCCTAATAAGCAGTACTGGAGCAACACGGGCATGCAAGAAATGACAGGTTTCTGTTATGACCATCATATATATCACTTTGACAGGCATTGTGTACAAATTTTGAAGGTAAACATTTGAACATATAGGACTGAAAGAAATTGTAAGAACCATAAAAAGACTTATAACAAAGAGAGTGGTAATCTTTCTTTTTAGAAAGCATAATTTTCTTAGCAGGAAAAAAAGAACCAAATAAAATCCCAAGAATAACACTCTCTCCTACATGTCCCTCACAAACCTATTTTCCTGTATGATATTCTAATTGCTTTATACATTCAGTGCTGAATTGCAGTCCATTACTACTCATGCAAATGCTTCAATTTGCAGCTCTGTGTATGCATGCCTGAAGTTCTCAATCAGTTGTGGTCCTTCCCAGAATGACTGCAGATATAATGCTATGCGAATTTTACATGTTTCTGAAGGAACAATTTTTTTCTCAGCTCTGTCGTTAGTGGAGAACTCTCATAAAAATTTCTTATGCAGTCTACATGTACAGATGCCCTTGGGATGCCCTGCCATGGGACACCAAATACTATTGCTCAGCATTGCTTTCTTTTGCAAAAGGGAACAGAGTTCATGTTCTCACATTGCAAAAAAATATTTTTAGTAGTCAGAAATGGCATCACAAGATACTTTCTGCTCAAAAGGCTTTTCTTGTAAGTGCACATGAATTGTTATTTTTCCTATCCTGCAGGCATGAACTAAGAGCATGGCTCAATTATGCTACTCTTTTTTCCTTATGGTCTGTAGCTGTTGGGTCCAAGAGAAAATTGAATCAGACAAGAGAAAAGGCAGCTCCCCAGCATGACCTGTAATATGAAAGGTGCAGAACTGACGTATGTTACCAGACCCACAACACAATAGCTGAGATTCATGACCTGACATTTCACTGACTAGAGAAACAGAAGTTATGCTAGAGCACTGGACTCAGATGTCCTTTTGTGGAGTATATGGACTTTGCTGTGCAGAAGACAGAAGAAGATAAATGTGTTTATAAGATATAAAGCTTCCATATTTCCTTCTACCCCAAAGCTCCCTCAACTTGAACAGAAGAGACTCTAGATTACAAAAGAAAATAGTTGAGGGTGAAAACCTTTTTATTCTTCTGTCCTCTTTAAAACCAATAACTAAAAGGGTTTAGAAGTTTAATCACTGAAGTGTAATAAATCCTGTAACAAAACAGAAGCATTTTAAAAACTGCCATTTGAAATTGTCTCCTGAATTGGTTTCGCATACTTTGCATCCAGTATGGCCAACTCGTAAGACGACACATTTAAACAAGTGGGTATTGGTATGGAATAGGTAAGTGCTTTAACCTGCTACATCTGTGTGTCAGGGAAAATGAAAATGACTTAAATCTGTATAAGTGCTATCTTAAGTGATTTACAGACTTCCACATGAATACATACAAAAACATATGCATAAAAACTTTTTATGTTTTTAAATGCTGTACCTAGAATGACCTTAAAGGCAAGTGAGAACATGCAGTAATACAAAATTCTGATACGGGACTAAGTTTATAAGCAGGTTAAGTTCATAAGGATGCATTTGTACATTTCATTGATATTGTGTGAACATGTCAATAATTCTAAGCTCTTTGAAGCCCCAGTAAGCATAGAGGATTTCTAGTATTTGTGAAAGCACAGCAGAACCTTGGCAGTATATCATAACTCCATTATAATGGGCATTTTGCAAACACAGACTAAATACATGATTTCCTCTCCAAAATACAGCATTCATGTACATCTGAAGTGCAAACTTTTGAAGATACAAGACTGAAGAAAGTTTTATGAAGACTAAGAAAATATCCTAGTTGTGACAGTTTGCCAATCTGAAAAGCCTTTGTGAAGTACATACTCCTTAGTAACCCCTATACAAATTTATCTTCAGGAATTAAACAGGAAGAACAGCAGGGCTGAATTTTCAGTTTAGGGCAAGAAGTTGGAAACCTGGGACCTGTATTTTAAGTTGAGTAATTTTTGGGGAGCTTAGATAAGCTTTGCCTTTCTTCCTTCTATAGAATATGAAGAATCTGGGCCATTTTTTGCTTAATAAGTTTTCATGTTTATTGCAGGAAGTTTTCTATTTATTTGTTTTTTTAGCCATTTTATTTTTGCACAACATTTAAAGTGTACTTAAAATCTGCTGACTGCTAAAAGATGAGGACTCTGGGAGAGTGAAGAATCGCAGCTGCTGGTAGATTAAATGTTGGAGAGGGAACTGGCAGATCTAAACTCTTTGTGTACAGCATAAGCCTTCTTTTCTGTAGGCGGTCTGTACCTTCTCTCAAGAGGAATTCAGTCTGAACAAAGGCAGCTTGTGCAAAGGAAGACCTTGAGATTATTTATTAGAATGGTTTTGTAGGGGATAACCACAAAGTAGCCACTTTCTTGCTGATACTCCATCATGTGAATTTTATATTTTTTAGCAGCTAGTTGGCAATATATTTGACTTTAAAATATTTTTGCTGGTAGTTAAAACATTTTTTTTTTTTAATGAATGTTTTTTTATGGACTCTCTTAGGTGGAGTGGCAGCCACATTAGATGGGGACAGCCATTTAGACTAAGACATATAACAACAGGAAAATATTTAAGTCTCCTGGATGACAAGAGTCTTCTTCTCACAGACAAAGAGAAGGCAGATGTAAAATCTACAGCATTCTGTTTTCGGTCTTCCAAGGTATGGAATCAGTGCAGCATTAATATTACTAGTAATAATTCCAATCTCTTTAGAAAGCAAGATTAGATATTTTCTGTTTGTTGTGATTGCATTAATTATTGGAGCCTTCTACTTTTCACTGATTAAAAAAATTCCAAAATGCAGTATAATCAATAACTAGAAAGCTTCTTTTATCATACTTGCTCTATGTATTGCTATCTGGCTGTCTGTTTGTGGGTTTGGTTTTTTTTTTTTGCCTTGTTAATTTGTTGGTTTTTTGTTGTTGTTTCACTGGTTGGGTTGGGGTTTTTGTACTGCTTGCCCACTTTTGAGCAGCATACTCATTTCTAATTTGTTTTTCTAATTAACTTTTCTGGTGCTTCACTGCTTATATCTGTTGGCTGACATAGGAAAAATGTATAATATTGTGAGTTAGTGAAATTAAATTGGAAATTCAGGATTTCTCTCACCAGATACTTTACTGTAGTCTAATCTGAAGTTACCAGAGTTTTACTTTTCCTTTTGACAGCTTCAATAAGCATTTTGAGTTTAAACCAGTATTTTTGTAGGGGATAAACAGTTAAAAATAATACTATGATAAATTCTTAAATATTCTTTATTTCTCATACTTTTCACCTGTAGCATGGTGTCTGAAAATTTTCCAACAATAATTTCGTTGTTGTAAAAAACTATCTTCTAAAATACGAAGTACCAGTAAACAGAATTACTCAATAATTCTCTGTACCATTTAATTTATATATCTTTTTTTAATTATCTACCTGCTTGGGAAGATAAGAAAATAATAGATACCCAAAGCAGGTATATAGATTTTTGCACCTTGATAACAAAGACTGTAGTCCAGTAGATTGTTTTGAGAGCCAGACAACTGTTCATTCTAACACCAATTAGAAAAGTCATAGAAATGCTTACATATTTTAGGACAATTCAGTGCAGCCATACTGAGAATTTCCTGTTGCAGCTAGTATAGATTTCAACACTTGGAAGCAAGAGGGATAGAACAATTCATTCACTGATTTTCAAGATGGATTATCAGCAGGGATTGCTCCAAAAAGAGTGGAACAATATACTGTGCTCTACTGTTACATGGTTTATTTAGTCCAAAAAATACTTGAAGGCAAGAATTTTTAGCTATAAAGAATGTCTCTTTTTGATATGGATGAATGGTGGTCTCTACTTTCTACGTAGCATATGCATCTGTATTTTGGAGACTAGGTGATGTTGTATTTGAAGTTTCTTCTTTTTATTCTTTTTTTCACCCTGAATTTGGAAGTCTTATTTGAAATTATTTTGAGATTTTATATTTTGAAATGGTTTTGTTCTACCATGCTCAAAATGAAAGGTTAACATTTATTTTGTTGTTAGTGGCCAAACCTATCCTGTGCTGAACAGAGCAGAGGCAAAAGGCTTTGGGGCAGGTAGAAACTTGTAATGGCAATCAATTCTTGAAGTAACGAGAGAATTTTAAGAGGGGTATATAAACTAATCAGCGTGTGATAAATATAATCTTACTGATGTTTAAATATGGATTTTCAAAGAAATTGGAAGTCTGGAAGATCATATTTGATGTAACTGTTGTGGATATCAACATTAAAGCGTGACTTATTGGGAAGGAATTATAGAAATGCCACAGGAGAGGAGTGTATGGTTTGCTCAGGACAAATCGAGTCTGGATGCAATCCTGTGTCATGTGCTCTAGAATGACTCTGCTTGAGCAAGGAACTTGGACCAGATGACCCACTGTGGTCCCTTCCAACCTGATCGCTTCTGTAATTCAGTCTCCTGCTTTGGACTTCTTATAGGAGTGTCATGTTTCACTTCATTAGGCTACCGGCATTAAAAATTTTCAGGTGCCTCCCCTCTCTGGGAAAGAGTATTAAAAAAAAGATTTCAAGTTATAGGAGTTCTAGAAAGGCTTCTGTAGAGAAGGTAGGCAGATTTAGGGTCTATCCTCTGACTATGTTTGAACAAACCATCCAAACTTATGTTGTTGCATGTACTTAGCACCCAAAAAAATTATTCATGGATAAGGAGCCCCAAATCTTCTTTATTGAGTACAGAGCATTAATACCTGTGAGTATTTCAAGTGGCTACTCTTTCTGATAGAAATTTCATCCTTTTTTTTGCCACAGTCATAATTCTTCCTTGCAGTAGCCAGAAAGAAGTGGGAAGAATTGTGAAGCTCCCACTTGTTGCACAATAGTAAGTTAGCTTTAAATAGGTAAAAACAAGCAAGGGAGAGGAAAGTGTTAAAGGATCAGTTCCTCTAAGCATGTGAGTAGATAATGACTTCAATTTCTATATGAAAAGCAGCTATCATGGTTGTAGAGACAGTACTAAAAATGTATCACCTGTGAACCTGAAGATTCACATGCAAATATAAAGGCTCAATATTTATTTTTTATACCTTATTATTTGCAAGGGCTCATCATCTTAAACATATTAGCTTGCCAGTAGTTCATTTAAAAAATAGCCCAGAAGAGAACTAGAAAGCTAAAGTGTTTTTTTTTTGTTTGTTTGTTTGTTTTAGTTTTTTTTGGTGAAAGCTTGAAAATACCACAAAGTGTTGCCAAACAGCACTCAGAAGATAAAGATTTTCTGAGGAGCTAACAGTCACTTCATTTTTCTTTCTGGTAATCAGCCTCTATGCTCTGGTTATCATATATTACCCTAATAATTATAATTAAATGCAAAATATATTAGCGTTTCAAGCATCTGAAATTCAGGTGGTTTTTTTTTTTCTCTCTAGTAGTTTTGCTTCACTCAGCACAGGATGTCCACAGATACCTAGAATTTATTTCCTAAACATACAGCTCTTTTAATAGACTTGTGTTTGTAGAGATAAAAGTTTTGTGGATTTTTTTTCTTCTCTTTCATTTGCTCCATATTGATTCTTTTTGGTAAAAACCATTGTTTTAATATCACTATTCCACTGAAATAAGGTAATTTTAGCAATTTAGAAATGTTTATTCATTCTGTACCAAGTCGGCTTTTCCTGTCCGTAGTCTTTTCCAGTGGAAAGAAATGCATCAACTTTAATAAAATTTTATGGCTTGCATTTTTGTCTTCAACTTTTTCTTTGTTCTTTCTTCTAAAATTTTATAGAAATTATATTAATGTTGCTTAAAAAGCAGACATAAATTAGCTTCTTGCAGTTGGTGAGGTCTTAAAATATCAGTCCTGAAAGTGTGCCACAGAGAGTATGGGTTAGGTCAGATGACAAGAGATAAAGTTGAAAGGACAAGCCTTAATCAAGGGAATTCATTTTGGAATGTTATAAGGAGTTAAATTACACTGAAACAATGTTCAAGGTGAGGCTTCACAGAATAATTTTTTCAACATTAGAATGAAACCATTTTAAAAAAGATTTTGTTCATTCAGCCCACAACAAAAATGGGAAGATTGGCTTGTGTTCTTGTAGGCGTGGAATAAACACTGTTTATAAAGAGCACATCCGTCTGGAGAAAATCTGGGCTATTGTTCAAGAATCCTGTTCATTTCCAATGCATTCTTGTTTTACATTACTGAGTTGGTTTACAGACTGTTGCGAAACCCACTTGTTGCCGTTTGTTCCAGTATAATAAATGAAGATTTTTGATCCTTGTTTAGACAAGGCTAATCATCTGAGAATGGGTCTGGACTACAAATAAAACTGAAGGTTTTCTTTGTAAAAGTGCTGTAGGAAGAATTAGCAGATGGTTTAGTAATGACAGGTTACATGTGTGGTAAGAATGTGGCTGGAAAATTGCATCATGTAATTTCTGTGTCAATGTACCATTATTAATTAGTGACATGGTGATTTCTGATGTTTTTCAGATTATAATTTTTACTGATGAACTATATTACGGTAGATAATGAGATTGATTCATTATATGTACTTTCTCAACTACCTGCTGTTTACCGATATGAACTCGGCATTCCATTCAAATCTTCCCCTTTATAAATAATTTGTGGTTCCTGTTCACTCTTGAAAAAAGCTCAATGTCTTGAAGCTCCCAGATGAATGGTGTAATGCCTGCTGCCCCCACACCATCCTCTAGTCTTCTGTTTCTCTCCTCTATATAGTCCAGCTTTTACACTATAGTAGCTTTTGTGGCTACTATATTTATTTTGTAGGACAGAGCTCACTTTAATGGGATTGATTTCAATCTGAGCTTTAAACCTACACACAGAGCTGTTAGTGTTCCCACATCAGTGAGAACAGAGATCTTGTTTGACAAATTGTTGGCACTACACTTTTTATGCCAAGTACATTTAATTCTGATTGGAACGAAGATTCCAATATCAAACCCTTTTACTTTCTGTTACAGCCAGTAGATTTATAAAAAATAATGCAAAAATACTTTAAATTAATAATCCCTCATCTTATTTACAGTGCTTTATGGGAAAATTTGTGAATTATTGTATTCACATCTTAAGAAATTAATTGTGAGACCTGAAAAAAAGAAAATCTTACACTGTAGAAGCACAGTATGTGTTCACAGTATCTTCTAGTTATAAAGAGAATTCAAAAAGCTGGAGCTTGAAATCAGGATCTAATTTATTTTTTCCTGTATCATCATTGGTTTACAATGTCATATTATAAGTAGCTTTTTGATTTCCAACTGTTACTACATTCAGGTTATTTGTGCTAGCTTTTGAAAGAATTGAATACAACATTTGGAGAAATGATATGAGCAAAATAATAGGTTAATAATGAAATAGAGGCACCCAAGAAGTCTGTAATTGGCATCAGATTATTAATAAATCAGTTATTACCATGTATCAGTGGACAAGATTTTAATAAGAATTTCAGCACTTAAGAAGTGCTGAAATTCATTTACAAGGTAGTGAAATTAACGACTGTACCCAGAAACAATCAGAAAACAAGCTGAATTGATTAATATATCTGAAAATGTTATGAGAAGTAATCACAGAATTTCACCTCTGTACTATTGTACTTTTTTTTTTCAAGTGCTTCAAAATACATTCATGATTGTAGGCTAAAAATCTAGTTAAAGGACATTTCCCTTTACTTAAAAAAAGCTTTAAAAAAACCTTTAATTAGTTAGAGATTGTTGTCTGTTCATGTAAAAACCCCAGTCTTTGTCATCTTTTACTGTGAAGCTGTCTTCCCACATCGTCAGGGCTCGTGTATGAAGTAGTCATTCTTCTAATCTTGGTTGTAGACTGGTAGAACGAGAAGAAGTTTTTGTCTCACTATTTGTAACATTACTCTGAGTAGCTGCAGAAAGATGCTTGTCATCTCCTGCTGATCAGGAGAAGCACAGAATAATGTTGAAGTTTTAGTTGGTTAATGGGGTCATGTTGCATACTGAATGTACATAGGTATGAATCAGTCAGCTGAACCATATGTTTTTGGAGAGATTAAATGGATGATCTGCCATGAAGCAGGATGCATGGGTTGTTTGTCCATACAAGTCTGTTCAGAAATAGTTTGTGCCTAGGAGAGCTAGGTATTGGGAAACACCTCAAATTAGAGCCACAAACTCTAGTATTGTTTGGGATACTACATTTCCTCTCCTGAAACAACTGCTGTCTCTACAGGGCACCAGCTGGAATTACATCTTGTCATGCCATTAACAGTTTGCAGGCCAATCCTGCAGAAAGGGATTGCTTCTTTCAGGAAGTATTGAGCCCATTGTTGGGCATTGACAGATTAAAGGCCATCTCTCAGTGACCATTGGATGGAGCTCGTCTTTTCCAGGCTGGAAAAAAAACCCCAAACGCCCAAGAAAAAGCTTGTGGAGGTTATTGCCTGGTGCAGCTAGGGGAATCAATGTATCTGGGGTTGTTTTTTAAGCTCTTATGTTTCAATAATGACATGCACTGTCAATTACGATCCTAGTTCTCTCCTATGCAGGTGAAATAAATACACAGGACTTCTCAAGTGTACCAGGCTACAATGGGATTTCTCTTTGTCTTTAACTAAAAGTTAAACTTTCCCATTTTTTTAGTAATTTCTTTAAAGAAAGATCTCAAATATTCTTTTGGGTCCTGTTCTGGACAATTTCCTAATATTTAATGTTTTATGCAAATAGCAACACGTTGGTTATTTTTTGTCTATACATATTTTTCTTCATCAGGAAAAGCTGGATATAGGGACAAGAAAGGAGGTGGATGGAATGGGAGCACCTGAAATAAAGTATGGGGATTCAATGTGCTTCATACAACATGTAGATACAGGCTTATGGCTCACGTACCAGTCTGCTGATGCAAAGTCTGTAAGAATGGGTTCTCTGCAGCGAAAGGTAAGTAAATAGGAATAATGTAAATAGGAATGCATTTCATTCACTCACAGTCGGATAGGGTGGGTTGGGCTGGGTGGTGGGAAATGAAGGGAGCTACGTGAACCAGCTAATTTCTGGATTTCAAATATTTTAAGCATGCCTTAGCATGCTTGCCAGATGAAAGACTGGGGGTTTTTCAGTCACATATTGGAAAGTTAAATGGTGTACTGAATTCTCAAACTGAAGGCCAGACAAAGTGCATGTAATAACCTGTAGACATTAACTCATAAACATTGAAATACTAGTAACAACCTATAGAATATTCTAAGATTCCTTTCTTCAATGCAGTTTGGATTGAAGAGGCTTTTAGTTCAAGGTATTTCTTTCCACATTGTAAGTGTATTACCTTTTGGGCTGGAATGTTCAAGTCTTGAGTCCTGAGAGATTTCATTCTCTATAGAATAATCACAGCCAAGCAGAATGCTAGCTCAGCACATAAAGTAGGGAAGAGATTATTTTGCAACTTAACACTGTAGTGTTTTCTATGACTGTTGTAGATCCCAGAACTACACAGTTAGAGCAGAGGTTTAAAATATTTATGTGGATTGGATTGAATACCTTCCATGATAACTAGACATGAAAAACTGTAAGTTATTGGAAATGACTCAAAGCATAGTCAGAAAAGGCCAGTAACATCCTTAGAAATGAGGGCCAGTAAAGACTACCTGTTATGACCTTTTCTGCTTTAGGGATTTGCTGCTCTATAAGGGATGTGGTTTTAATGTTGATAAAAACAAAGAGCAATCAAAAACCCCTTAGATTTTTATTTTTTATTTTTTCATAAATCATGTTGTTTACAAAAGCTGTAGTTTTGAGATTATTATGGTACTGAACCTGCTGGCTCAGTACAGGTGCATCCTTGGACATGAAAAACTAAACTGTGGAATTATCTGCTTTTAAAAAAATTATTATTTTTGTATGCGACTTCATCATTTCCTAGCCTGCCTTCCTATGTGAGTTTTCAGACTTCTTATTTAATGTCTCATTTTGCAGTGACTGCTTCTTGGTTTTGTTTTCAGGCAATAATGCACCATGAAGGGCACATGGATGATGGTTTAACACTGTCCAGATCTCAGAATGAAGAATCCCGTACAGCACGTGTCATCCGTAGTACAGTCTTCCTTTTCAACAGGTTCATAAGGTGTGCTCTTAAAATGATCTTTTCATCACTTTTCTTTTTTTTTTTATTTTATTCAAAGTTGCTATTAACACAGCAGGGAACAATTTATCCTTCAGAAAAAAATAGGTCAATGCTTCTCAAACCAGTTGTTATATAATTTCTTTGTGTTATCAGCAGATAAGCGCCTTGAGAGATACTGGTCAGTTTCTTTTCTCTGTCTTCTAACATTAATTTATTGTTTAATCTTGATTTAAATGCATAAATGTACTGAAAACAAACAAACAATAAAAGAGATTTTTCCTTGCCAAAATTTGCTTCAAGTCATGTGGTGCATTATTTAGCTTTTTCTTTTCTAAGTACAGTTTTTAAAGATGGTCTTCCTTGAAAAACCTGGGAGAGGGAGCTAACTGTAAAACTACTGATCTGTAAAAAACACAAATACACTGAAGAAATTTATAGTCTCAAGAAGAAGCTTTTCTTAAAAAGTATCCCTTCTTTCTACCCTCACCTTACACTTTGCTTATTTGTTCCCTTTTAATGCTACTTGTTTCTTTAATATTTCGAAACATAAAAAATATTGTGTTGTATTTTATAGTAATTAGCCATTTAAAAATCCTGTCAGATGTATGCAATTTACATTTATCTTCCTATTACTAAATAATGCTGATAAAATGCTAATTCTCAAATGCTTGTGATTTCAGTAATTGATGAAAGGCCTTTTCATCAGTGTAGCTCGCATTAGAAAAAGAATGATTTGCAGTAAGACTGTATGGAATGATAAGAATTTCATAAGAACTCTTTTGTCACAAGAAAAAACAGAGTGGGAGATGGTGACCTGAACCAACCATGTCCTAAATCAGGGCACAGTCAAAGACTCAGACATGTCAATTTGTTGAAAAAAATATAACAAAGTACTTGAAAAAAAAAAAAAAACCGGACAAAATCACCCATCTGGAGAACTGTCTACCGTATGACATTTAAAATACAAAAGGGATGTAAGCCCTAGGTCACTTTGTAAATACACCTTCATAGAAGCTTCTAAGAATGCCATAAAAGATAAAGACAGAGAAAGGCAATTTAATGATAAGGTTTCACAAATCAAGGTATTGCTAAATTACAGTGGAGATTTTTGTGGAGTGCACAGGGAGTCCAAGGTAGTGTTTAGCAGTTTAGTTTTGGCAGGATGTTACTCCAAAAAGAAAAAGCTGAATTGAAGAGGATGAATAGTATTCTTTTAAGTGTATGCTCCAGTTCTTTCTCACAAAGTCAGTAAAAAAATTGCACTTTGGATAACATGTTCACAATAAAAATTAAGTTTTAAAGGTAACTTTTGTAGCTATCCTTTTGAAACTTTGCATTTGCTAAGGGATTCAGCTGAGCAAGGGGCAGGTGCAACATGGATGAGAACAGTCAGCCCTCTACTTTTAAGAGAGGATCTTCACAGACTTCAGCAAGGCCAAGCTTGACTTGGGTATCAGGGAAACAAGAAAAGCTAATGAAGTGCTGAGACAGAGTGTGTGGAAGCGCGGCATCTTTCCACACTGAAAAAGGCTTAAGAACAGGTTAGAGATGAGTTTGAGAGTCTCCATGGGCAATCTGGACCCTCCTCAGCATCGCTAGACTGGTCTCTTTAACTTCTGACCATTCCAGTGTCATGATGCTTTGTACTGGTTTACAATAATTTCTCTTCATCTTTTGCTCTGCCTCTGGGACTACAACATCTGTAGGTAGAATATTAAAATGTGGGTTTTGGATTTGAAAAAAATTTAAGAGAAATAACATTTTTTGTGCTTCCAGTTTTTGTTTGGGAAGGGAGGGGTGGATTGTTGAATGGAGAATGGGCAGATACAAAGAATTTTTGACAAGTTGCTGTTGGAAAATGAGCTTTGGCATCTAAACAAACTTTGCTTTTAAATAAATAAAGAGTTGGAACAACAAAGTAAATTATTTTCAATTCTCAGGAGACTTTGCATCTTCTTGCAGGGGCCTTGATTCTCTCAGCAAGAAAGTGAAGTCTTCCACCATTGATTTGCCTATCGAGTCAGTCAGTTTGAGCCTTCAGGACTTAATTGGCTACTTTCACCCCCCCGATGAACATTTGGAACATGAAAACAAACAAAACAGGCTCCGAGCACTGAAGAATCGCCAGAATCTCTTCCAAGAAGAGGTACTTCTCTCAGTTTTACTCCTAGTTTTCCACTATGTTGTCTGCAAGTATTCTTTCACAATTTCTGTAGTGTTGATGTCTAATAAAGATTGTGCTTGCAGTGGTTTTTTCTTATCCTATAGGAGTCAAACTATTTGCTACATTCGCAATCTCTCTAGAGAGATTGTTTTTCCTACATATTTGAAGAAATAAATTTATGGCCTTACTTGTTTTTCCCTTTCTAATAAAATTAGATGACCTTGTGCCTTGAATTCTAACCATAATTTTCTCCTTATGTGTTTTTCTGTTATAGTTTAATCTCTTGATGTAGAAGGATGTTTTGGTTCAATAAGCATTCTTTAAGAATTTTTTTTAATATTATCTGTTATTTCTCTGGTTATAATAGTTGGTCTACTTTGTCAGATGCTTAAACGTCCTCCAGGATAGAAACTTGCCTAAAATTATGAAATGAATACTGTTTATTTTTGTTTTAATGTGACCATCCTAAATGGCAGATGTTTATTACGACCATCAAGGAAAATTTTCCACTGGGATTGCTTGTTTGACTTCACATATATATTCTTGTGTTTTGCATATCCTGTCTTTCATGTTTTGTTTTCTTAGACTTCTGAAAATCTTTTGTGTTTGCATCTAAAAATACTTCTTTTTTCCTCTGACGATATGAGCTTTTTCATTTTTAGGGTATGATCAACCTTGTTCTTGAATGTATTGATTGCTTGAATGTATACAGCAGTGCAGCTCACTTTGCAGATGTAGCTGGGAAGGAAGCTGGAGAAGCATGGAAGTCTATTCTGAATTCTTTGTATGAATTACTGGGTAAGACATATTATAGATTACTTGGATAGTTTTAGCTCAAAATAGTGAAGAATAAAGAATAAAGAAGCACATAACTGTTTTAGTACAGAAGAATTTCCACTGTGTAGAAATTTAGAATACAAATTAAGCAAGATTTTTGCATTTGCAGTTATTTGATGTATTAACAATCAATTGAAGAAGTTATGTCAGGAATTATAAACATTTAAAATTATCCAGACTAGGTCCAGAGAGTTAACATCTCCATGAAATCAAATGAAGACCTTTTGGGGTGTAGGTGGTAGATGATGGAGTATAAAATTCTGTGATTTGGTTATTTATAGATGTAGGGTAGAGTTGAATTTTTTGTTACAGTTTAGTTTATCTCTTGTTACATTAAGCACAGTGCACACTGGAGGAAGTAGTGGCTTGATTTCCAGTTGGCAAGTCTAGAAAATTCCTTCTGAAGAGTCTGCTTGTTATGTACAAAGTATTGCTTCTGTGGAATTGTAGTGATGAGAACACACAAGCTTTGTTGACTTCCCAGTCTCTGTGGCCCTCCTGCCCTCTGATGTTACTTCTCTAACTGCATTATCTTCTGGCAGCTAATGCTTGGGAAGCCTGGCTTTGATCTGGCTATGATGAATTTGTACATTGCTCTGTTCTGAATAATGCTGGATCTGTACAGTAATTACGTGGATGACAAATGGATATTGCTTGCTCAGTCTTGCTTCAGTGAACAGTACTTTGTTTTTTGAGTCTGCACATAAATAAAAATAAACCGTGATGCCAGAATTCATGTCTTTTGTCATGTCATTGACATTGTGTTGTATTTCACTGTGATCAGAATTAAGGCATTTACAGACATCGAGACTGAATACTATCACATATAAAAATCATAGAATGATTTGGATCACAAGAGACGTTTAAAGATCATCTAGTCCAGACACTCCAATTGCAAAAAGGTCCTGCCTTCCATTTAATCTAAGTCTACTGTCTTTCAATTTGAAATAATTGACATATATCTACTAAAGCATCTGTCCATTCTCTATTACAAATACATACATTCACTGTGAACTTGTACTAGATCCTTTTGCATTACAAAAGAATGTGCAGGAGTACATGCAGTGATGTGACTTTAATGTCGGACTGACCACATCATGGTTTTTATTTCTTTAAACTGAATGCTGGTCTTGTTCAGAGTAGTAGGCAATAAGAAAAGCAACTTTAGGATGTTCTTTTTTCTTTTCAGTTGTAAGTGTCTGTTTGCCTCATTTAATGCACGCTTTAACCAATGAATACTAACCTTTCACAAATTTGTGCTGAGCAGCATTTATGAAACTATCTCTGTCTCATTACTGTTAATGACGTTAAATTTAGGGATGTGTTAAGCATTGAACTGTTACTGCCTTCATTTTATGTTCCTACCTGAAGCACAGTGAGATTGTGTGGCTTGCCTATAACCAATAAAAAAAAGTCACTTTCAGAAACAGGTGTTCCTTAGTTCTAGTCTGTGTGTTTTAACAAGATACTCCCCCACTTATGATTCTCAAGTATTTTCAAATAACTGCGATCATTATTAATTAAAAGTACAAGATTTCAGAGTACATATTTCTTATTATATAATACAGCAAGAAAAAGATTTTTGTTTGTTTGTTTTGCTGTTAGGCTTTGGTTTTCCTCATCAGAAAACTGATGAGGAAACTGCCAGTTTACAGAACTGTCAGTGCAGTGGCTTGTTTGCTATTAGCTCCAACATTGCTCTTCCTCTTTGTGGATAGTTTCATGTCATATTTATGTCAGAAGTCTCTAAGTTTAACCTTTTATAAATAAAGCAGCATAAAAACATAGTTGCAATATAATACAGTGAATTTGTGCAACAACAAAACATAGATTTTAAGAGGCTGTTGCCTCTTAGCAGGACCAACCGTCTCTGTTGCTGGAAATAATCACAGAAATTTCAGATTGAAATAATTTGCTGGCAGCACTGGAAAACAATCTTAAGAAAACTGGTTTGTGATGTTCCACATGCCAAACAGAAATGTTTGTGTTTCAGTCCTTTTTTGGGGTAGAGCAGATGGTCCTCTGAGGGCTTGTGTGTATGCACATACCTGCAGATGCACGTAATCCAGGACAGGGCAGGCTTGTGGGTGCCTGCAGTGTTCAGGGAGATACCAGTTCAGTCATACCCACCAAGTCAGTGCATGGATTCAGTCTACTTCAATCTTCAGCTTAAAGCATGAGGGTGAAACAGATTCAGAACAGTTACTTTCTCCCTACAGCCTTGTCAAAAGTATGGCAAACAGCTCCTGGACATCTATCTTGTTTTGGTTCCTATTACTCTTGAACAAATGTATTGTATCAGTAGAAAATAATTTGCATTCATCACCTATGTTGTTGGCTTCACACTCTGCTTTTCCAATGTTTTCTGTTATTACAAGAACACAATTTTACAGAAACTTGTTTCTATAGTAGCAGATGAATTCTGTGGTGTCACTACTGGCTTCCTCATGTAAAGCATTTTGCAGGGATTATTGAGATGATTGTAAAGGCAAAATAATTCAAATTCCTTAAAGGTCAATCTGATATCAAAGGTATTTCTTATGCTGAATTCTAACTATCGCTTACATTACTTAAATTTATATCTAGAACATCAATAATTAAAGATTAAGAATCTATCTTACTGGATCCTTTCTGACAAGAGAAGACAGGAATTGTTTAAATTTAAATGCACTCATATCTGTGATTTAATTTCTCTCTGTCTCTTTTCCCAATAGCGGCTCTGATTCGAGGAAATCGTAAAAACTGTGCTCAATTTTCTGGGTCTCTTGATTGGTTAATCAGCAGATTAGAAAGACTGGAAGCCTCTTCTGGTATGCTTTTAAGTATTTTTACTTCCTTATTTGACCAGTTCCAAATTCTTTACAATTGGTGATATACTTTTTCAGCCTAATTATAATGAAGTTCTTATTATGAGAGAGTAAATTATGTTAATAAAGTGAGATTTATATTTGTAACATTTTTTACATACTGTTTTCAGTTGTACTTCTACTTCCGGCAGTCTTGCCTTTTCCTTGACCAGTTGGATGTCGTGTTACCTTTCAATTCAGGCAAACAAAGCATTTGATAAAATAGCTGTTCAATAGTGTAAGTCTTATTAATTAGCTTTCTAATTCCAGTGTCTGCCCTTTTCTTCGTAATGCTGCATGTTTTTCAGGATTTGCATCAAACTAAATGTAATAATAGTCATACAGAATGGATATAATTTGTTCCATGTAACAGTGTTACCTATGTAATACATATACATTTCCTTTTTAATCACCTCTTTTGCTCCTGAGGTGCAAATTTCTATTTAAAATTAACAAGAAATGTTTTTCAGTTGCAGTTGAGACTGTTTTGCTTTGTATATAGTATTTTTAACTATTTTTTTGTAAGATGAGAGCATTTCAAGGCTTCTTTTTCATAATAATGCTAGAATAAGTTCAAAGGGCAGGAAGGTTTGTAGTCAGAACAATGGGCAAGATAGGGCAAGATAACCTACTTCTCCAGTTACATATATTTAATTTATTCCCATCATCTTCTTGGTTTGGTGTCATGTGTTGTTCCATGAACTGGAAGGAACATAGTGATTGATTAAAGAGTTGTCCTCAGGAACTGAAATTGCATTCCCCATACTGTTCTTTCCAATCCTCAGTCATAGGTCTGCCACAGATAGATGGTGTGCTCAAGAGTCTTTGAAATATAAAGGCCAGGAAGGAAGGGAAGTATGTTGCTCATTGCAACAGGTCTTTGTTTTACAATAGACTGGTAAACATTTGAAAAAAAAAAAAAGTCACAGGCATAACACAGCCTTTTACTGTGGCATTAATAAATGAGAAATATCCTGCTATTGCTGAGTATTCCAAGTTGTTCCAGGAGTTGTCTCAGTGCAGGTCACCGTTTGGCATATACTAATAAATTTCTTGCCTCAGTTGTATTCAGTCATCATCAGCAGCTGTGAGAACAGATGTGTCCTATAGTAAACAAGGTGTTTGTGTTCCCCTCAGCTTTGTCATTAAACATTCATGGGCTTTTTGTTTATTTGCCATAAATCTGTTCCTGAGATGAACTGACCAACAACATGGGAAAATATTGTCAGACATCAGTGGCAGGAGTGTTCGCCCTCTCAGAGACAAGGGTAAACTGGCACGGCATTCACTAGCTGGTTGTCAAGATGTGTGGTGGTTGATTGTACTTGCAAAGAGCAGTTACACACTGATGCTTCTCCTCTTGCAGGTTTTTCCCTTTGTCAACTCTTGGGGCAAGCAGAGAGTTTAGAAGCCAGTTATTCTTGGGGCTCTGAGATTGGCATAGAGAATTTGAAGCATTTGCCCACGTAAGCCCCTCCAGACAGCAAGGTTTTATAGACGTACTTTTGCAGAGTTTTGTTTTGTGTTTTAGTTGCAGATCTATGGCTTTAGGGCAGGGGACCTGTTTTACTATAGGATTACTTCCTACTCCTGGCAGGCACCTGATCTGTTTCAGCCTGGTATGTTTATGCTCTGACTGCTTGAGGAGCTCAAGAGATGAGGCAACAGGAACATAGGAGTCTGCCTGTATCACTACTTTAGTTCTCAGCTGGTGACTCAGACAGATGGCTGCTTACAGCACGGGTGCCTAGTTAGAGGTTTGCTGATCATCCTGTCAGTGCAGCTGGTACATTAAGGTTAGAGATCTTAACCAAATAGATGTCATAACTGAACGTTTGTGTTGGTTTACATTATTAGGGGAATCTGCTCTGTAGATGCTGTGATCTTCTTGCTTTATTGAGCATTTGAGTAACTGAATTTAAACTGAAACAAGCATTTGAAAAATGTCAAAATCATAAGTTAGATTAGTTTTCCACTACGCTTCACCTTTGGTGCGAGAGCATTCATTGAAGGAGAATGATCTCACAATTATGCAGTTGCATGGCATTTGATTACAACCTGCTTAATTTCAATATATTTCACAAGATCTTAATGGTGAAACTACTTCCTAAAAGACCTAATTTTACATCTGAAACTCTCAGGGCAAAGGCTTTCAGAAATAAGGCAAAAATTTTCGCTCAACTTCTGGAGGTTCAAGATGAAATTTCTTATGACAGCTCTAAAAAGGCTTTGTTACATGGTTTCTGTTATGTATGTATGTATTTTTAAATTTTAATCTCAAACCAAAAAGATTTAAAAATTAAAAATCTAGTTGTTTATGGTAGTATAGTAAGGCATGAGAGGCATTCTGTAAACTGCAGAGTATTCTGACACTAGTCGCTCTGGGTAGTGAACCTCCTGACATGCTGCAAGAACTCCGAATGTACTAATAGTTGCAATACTCATTTGTTCCGAGTTTTCTGCTAGGAACTAGGCCACTTGTACTCCATCCCTGTGTGTGTGCTGGTAACATAACTTCCATGTTGCCTCCAAAACTGATTTTACAATAAAGACTTTTCTGGTTTTGAGGGAGTCAGTTATAAAAGATGCTAATTAGGCTGTGCTTTAGTTATCTTGAGAGGCACAGTAGGTTTAGCTTTCAGTATGCAAATGTAATTTTGTGATTTTGTGTGGGATGCTTGCTTGTCAGATTTTAAGCTTTATTTGGCTTGATGGGCTGAGGATATTCACTGTTTTAATTTACAGTGGTAGATCTTCAATAGGGAGAAATACTGGCTTATATTAAATTTTTTATATAAGAATACTTGTATTCTTATGTAAATAATAATATGTAAATAATAAATATATGTAAAAAATACATATATTCACATAAAATAATTTTTTTCTAAGGTAAAGTGTTTATGAGGAAGAAACACCACATTCTGTTAATCACACCAAAATTAAGCTCACCTTCAACATTAAAGTTGCCAGCTACATCTCCTGCTTGTGTTTTCTTGAATGTGTTGCAATAAAGATTTGATGCTACCAAATATCATCTACAAAATTCCTGTTTTCACTTTTTTCTTGTCCTTGAACTAAAAGTGTTATGAAAACAGAACAAAGGCATTAAATATATAAACAGCAACTGTGAATTGATTGTACCAATTCGATGAGAAATTGATTCACTTTCTGAGCTTCACTGAAGCAAAAGAAGGAAAATTACTATCTGTCCAAGTAGAAATATTTCCAAGAGTAGACCATGTTAGAAGTGAGATATCACAGAGCTGCAATGCAAATGCTTCAGCTATCTCTTCAATCCATAAATTAAGATTAGATTAGTCTTTCACTCTGAAATATATTCCAGATGGGATCAACTAGCCCTACTATAATTTTAAAGGCATTAAAGCATAGGTAAAAAGGTAGAATACAGTAAGTTAGTAATCTAATGTTGAGGAATACATTCAGTGCAGGAAGCTCTGTTTGCAGCCTGCAGTGTGAGCTGCCGGTTGAGCTCTGGATGAGATGAGAAGACTTGAACTGCTGACTCTTTGCATAGCAAAGGTCCCAGGAACCTGTGGCCCAGGCAGGTGACACTCACAGACATGGCAGGGGTCAAAGACCCCCAGATTTCTGCGTGCTTAGACTGTAAGGGTATAAAAGCCCAGGTGCCCACAAATTCACAGACTGTTCTGAGTTGGAAGGTACCAAAAAGGATCACTGAGTCCGGCTCTTAAGTAAATGGTTTGTACAGAGATTGACCCCACAGATTTGGTGTTATTAGCACCATGCTCTAAACACCTGAGATAATCTCAGGTTCCTGTGTTCAGGATCTGCCCTCGGTAGCACCCATCTTGAGTTGTTGTTTGGTTAGTTATTGCACCACAATGAAATTATTTTAAGGATTGGGACATCTGAGACTGCTATGAGAAACCTGGGGTAGAGCTGGTGAGGAAACGTGGTCTGACTGTGCAAGTGTGGAGTGTGTAGCTGTGAAGGGGCCATGGTCTGAGCTCAGGTGGTGCAAGAGTGACTGCCAGAGGGCTACTGGATGGTTGGACAGGAAAGTTTCTTTAACATGAATATGCTCCAAGTTAACGTTTTTTGGAACCAGGTAATACCAGGGTTTAAGGCTTTTTTTTTTTTAAGTGCATGCATTTTATTCTAGTATTCTGCAATATGACATTAGAGGAGTCAACAAATTGTCATCCTGAAAATACATGCTTCCTTTTGTCCGTTAGTCATTAAGAAAACTTTCTCTCTCCTTACCATGAACTCTGCATATCATACTGTTTGTGATATTTGTATTAAATTCAAATGCGTAGTGCTTTACTGCCTGGAGCAACTCCAATGAAACGAACAAGTCTAGTTGTCTTTAATGCAGACAATCTAAAAATGAATCAATCAGAACAGACACAGTACACTCATATGCAATTTTTTTCTGAAACACAGGGAGCAAAACCTATTTGGTAATTAGCATTCAGATGCTATAGTAGTTCAAGAAGGTGCTGGGGCAGCTGGACCTAATTGATAGCATGCATTTATTCTCAAATGTTTACATCTGCAAAGTATTTTTACTTCTGTTATTGAAAATGTTAAGATTAGAAAATGAACTTTGTGTACTATTTGAAGACAAAAGGTTATGACTCTACCTACAGAAAATTCCAAGGATATGGTTGCCACACTTAAGTGGTATCATTTATTACAGGATTACTAATTATATTGATAAAGTGTGTTTCAGTGCTACAATGAGAGGTGGCAAACATCCAGTTACCACGTTTTGAATGTAACGTTTTTTGTGCATTCCTAGATCACTGTGGCACACAAAGTTGTTGATCTTGTTACAGATTACCCCCCTAGATTAAGGATACTTTTGTAACACTTTTTTAACCTTCCGAGGTACTTTTACCATGGTCAGTGACCCCTGACCTAGTCTAGTTGTCAGGCTGGGTGGACTGTGCTACTGCTATGTTTCTACAGAGCATCTACTCTTTTAGCTTGCTCTCATCACTCTTAGGTTTTTATCCTTTTTAACAGTATTGTTACTGTCAGTATTTATAGAATCATAGAATGGTGGAATAATGGAAGTGCATATCTGTTGCAACCCAGATCATACCACTGCCAAATTCAGGTTTAGTATGTTCTTTAATTTATAGTTGAGACTTCTTGTGCTTAAACCTTCAGGGCTGTAGAATCACTTCGGCAGTTCACCCCTAGCTCATTATCTACCTGCATTTTCTGTTTACATATGCATGACTGTCTTCAAATATATTAAACAACATACATTTTTTGAAGCCTGTTTACCAGATGAATCAAATTGTCACTGCATCTCTTGTCTTCCACCTTTTGTACATTTCAGTCCTTGAATAATCCCTACTCTTTATTAGTAATGACAGCATGTGTCCCTCCAGTCCTCTGCAAAAAACATTAAATAGTATGTGGATAAATGGTTATGGTGCTGTAGGTTATCTGTAGCAGCTGATGTTCTCTTCCTCACTAGGATCAAAGTCAGGCCACAGTATTCTTACTGAGACAAAACCATCAGACAAAAACACTATTTTTCCCACATCAAGGAGAGCTGCAGTGCTACATTTTCCTTTAATGGAAAGGGCATGGCAAAGAGCAGAAGACTCATGCTATGGATTTTGCTTAGCAAGGATTAAGCTGTGTATTTGGAGACATGGCTTGAATGAATAAAGGGCTGAAGACAGAATGATGAGAGCTGTACATTGCTAATAGGAATTGCACATCTCTAGCTTTAAGACTGCTTCTCAGCTTTCCTTCAGCCCCTTTGATTTTTTCTCATTGTGGCAACAACTTTAGCAACTGATAATGATGTACTGCATGTACAGTATTTGTCTTCCCCAAAGGTAGAAGATCCTAAAGCAGGTGTTGACTTGGTCCAGGAGCTTGTTTTATTTCCCCATTGCAGAGAAACATTTAACATCAATGATTCTTCATGGCAATTCTTCACGCTGCTTTATTGGGTTTGTTTGTCAAACACAATGATTTTTGAAACTATTTCTTGTTACTGAGCAACAGATTACGAACTATTATGTACAGTTATGACTTTATATGCACTTTGAAGAAGTATTTTTTTTTTTCCCAAGGAATTCTAGAGGTTTTACATTGTGTGTTGGTGGAAAGCCCAGAAGCTCTAAACATTATTAAGGAAGGACATATTAAATCAATCATCTGTCTTTTGGACAAGCATGGAAGAAACCATAAGGTTAGTAAAGGCTACACAAGTATATTTAAATGAACGTTTGTGAACAAAGCAAGCTCATTCTTATGTGTGGAAGATAATTTCAAATACTTTAATGCTGTTTTGATAATGAGGAATGAAACTTTTCCTAAAATGTATAAGAGCAGTTTGAAGAAGCAAAGAGGAATGTTACCTTCTTTTTGGCAAAAACATTGATACACACCAATTCTCAAGGGAAGTGGGAATAATGTGTTAATGTTAGGAGAATTTCAGAATTGTTCTAAAATAAAATTGCTGTGTTGGATGAATTACATACCATTACATGTCTTCCAGTAACAAGGTATAGAGCATTACATTGCCTGAAGTAATTAACAATGATAACGAAAAAGTATTTAAGATTAAAAGAATCTTTTTTTTTTCAGGTTTTGGATGTTTTGTGTTCTCTCTGTGTTTGTCATGGAGTAGCTGTGAGGTCTAATCAACATCTAATCTGTGACAATCTCCTGCCAGGAAGAGATCTGCTCTTACAGACCCGTCTTGTCAACCATGTGAGCAGGTACGAAGAAGAAGAAAAAAATCTGTGTCTGTGAACAAAGCAAAAAAACCTAACTTGTGCTTAAAATAAATAGTCACTACAGAAAATCTCTTTAACTTCCAAAACTTTTGTTATGATATGTTATTCTTACTAGGATTTTAAATTCCCTTTACAGTAGTGATTAAATTTGAAACGTGGGTCAGAGAGAGCTGTCACAAGCTATAGCTGCACGAAACTGTTTTAAGTCTGCAAAGCTGTAGTCTCTTCTAAAGATTATGGTCTGGATCTAGCTGGGCATTCAAAGTATTGTCAGCTGATGTCCTGTGATTGCCTTTATGTTTATGATCTTATGAGGATTTCCTAATCACCTTTGGTCAAAATTAAGAATTTAGTGCCAATCACCTTCACCAGTGCCTGGAATATTTAGACAGTGCCTTCACCCTTCCTTCCACTGGCAGAGTTTTAGAAGCTACCTTCAAGCAGAAATTATTAACAAGATAAAGCTAGTACCATCTTTAATTGGTGAAGTATCATTTATAAATATTAAGAAAATGTTTTTCCAGAGTATTAATTTACGCTGAGGCCAAAGAATGTGGCTTGTGTGAAGATCTGTGGGATCATCTTCTGTCTCAAACTTGTTTATTTTTAAAGTCTCAATCACTGATTGAGAAAGAAAATTGAAACACAGAAAGAGTACCTATAATTCAGAGTTCATAGGGTTTATTAGATGCTGAAAAGCATAAAAAGCCCACACTGTGTATTACAAGGAGGCTACTTCAGGCTAAGGGATCTGGGGAACTGATTGTCTCTCTCTACCTGGCATTGGTGGGGCCAATGGAATACAGTGTTCAGTTCTGGGCCCCTCACTACAGGGAGGACATTGAGGGGCTGGAGCATGTCCAGAGAACAAAATGGAGCTGTTGAAGGGTCTGGATCTCAGGAAACGGGATTGTTTTATCTGGAGAAGAGTGGGCTCAGGAGAGACCTTATCACTCTAAAACTCCGTGAAAGGAGGCTGTAGCCAGGTGGTGGTCAGCCTCTTCTCCAAAGCAACCAGTGACAGCAACCAGGAGATAGCCTCAGGAAGCACCAGGAGAGGTTCAGGTTGGACATCAGGAAGAATTTTTTCATGGAAAGGGTGGTTAAGCATTGGAACAGGCTGCCCAGGGAAGTGGTGAAGTCATCATCCCTGGAAGTGTTCAAGAAATGACTGGACATGGCACCTAGTGCTATGGTTTAGTTGTCATGAAGATATTTGATCAAAGGTTGGACTTGATGAGCATGGAGGTCTTTTCCGGCCTCAATGAATCTGCAATTCTATGACTGAGCTTCTGAGATGACTTTCCCAAATAAGGTGGTAGAAAAAGCAAATCAGTTGTTCCATATTTTTGCTTTGCATTAGAAATTAGTGAATGAGAAGATTCTTATTCTTGCAGTTATAAGGAAAAAAAATATTTTTTCAAAAGTCAATAAGACCAAGAAAACATTGAAGCAATTTAGTGTTAGGCTAAGCCATGCACACCTTGACCCAAAAATATTTGGCAAAAGAACTTCTAAGGTATTACTGGAGCTTTCTAAGATATTGCTGTTTAACATATTTTTCCAGGGAACTGGAAAATTCTATTCACAAACCACTTTTGAACAAGAGTAATTTGGCTGATTAGGTTGATTAAATTGTGAAGTCTGGACAAAAGCATAATAAGGTGCTACTGTGCTCAGGCAGAAAAGATTCAATTGGTGATCCTGCTAATAATTTACAAATAATATTACTTTTCTGGAATATAGCTTTTGTCAAACACATTTTGTTTTTAAGGTCATTAAATTTTTGACTTGGAACAATGCAAAGAGTACCTATACTTAAACATTTGGCAAAAGACAACCCATGTGCTTCTGATAAAACTAGTTATTTTATAAGCGACCAGGTCAGCAAAGTTTGTTTGTGCACTTACTTGTATTCAACCACCCATACCAGCCCTTCTTCCTCTCCCCCTCATTCCCTCCACCAGAAAGCACGCTGGGACTAGCATAGAGCTACATTTTTGTTGATTAGTCAGCTTGAATGTAGAAAGAAAATATTTATACAAGTAATAACCCAATCTAGTGGAGGAATGTGAAGACTACATACACTCAGTCTAGAAGTTTAAAAGATTTTTTGCGATATGGGTAACCAACCATTGAAGAAATATAGCTAGTATTGATTTTGGATACTTCTGTGCTCTATGGCTTTAATTCAAGATTGAATGGCTTTCTTAGTACAAAGCTGACACAGAAATGACTCTCTGGAGATAGATTTTTTTGGGATGAGAGTGTGTATTCAATATTATCCTGAAAATCAGATTAGAAAAGCAAAGTTTTTTTCCCCCTTGTGACCTTTAGATGTATGACTCTACATATTGCTATTTAGCTAGATATTCTGGCCTTTTAAGTAGTCTTGTGAAGTACTGTAAAAACAGTAGCAGTAGGAACAGCTCACTGATGTTAAGGATTTCTACAACCACTGCAAATTACTGAGTTATACAGGACTTGGGACAAAGAAACAAGAGGTATAAGAGAATTTTGAAATAGATTGACACTTCACTTTTGTATCTTTTAAAATCTTATTTTCTTGAATGTATAGTCAGTGTTACAGAATGCAGTTTGGTATGTAAAATTAAACCTGCAATGTGTACTTACTACATTTACGTTGGTAACTGGTGAATAGCTGTGGGGTTTTCTTTCTACAGGATTTAACATCTATTAAATATTCAAACACATAAACTAATTATTATTGGTATCTGAGTGAGAACTCTGTTTCAGTTACTGAAGCAAACATTTTTTTACTTAAAATGTATAGACCATTTTCACCAGAATAAATGAATGAATAAATAACTAAAAATGCTGCCTTCTGGAAGCTAAGGTCAGAGAAATTGCCTAGAGGGTGCCTTAACTTGAGGGTGCCTCAACTTGAGGGTGCCTCAACTCCAGAGCAAAGATTACTATCCGTTGTTACTCTTCCCATGGGGGCATAAATGGTACTGCAAGCTGAAACCTAGACAGAATCAAGAAAGACTATAAAGCTTTGAGAGGGCAAATGAAAAGTATTGGAGCTCAAGCGACACCTTTTTCCATTTTACCAGTTAGAGGAACAGGTCCAGCCAGATATAGACATATAATTCAGGTCAGCTTCTGGCTTCATTTGCTTGGTTGATGTGGAATGAGTGGTGAACATTTTCTACCTGTACTTCTCCAAGCCTTTCCATAGTTTCCCACAGGCTCCTCCCAGAGGAACTGACGCATTAGGGTGGAGACAAGGGGTCTGTGCAGTGGGTGGGCACTGGCTGCCTGGCCACACCCAGAGGGGGTGGTAAATCCTTTTCAAACTGGAAACTGTCACAAGTGGGGTCCCCAGGGGTGGGTATTGGGCCCAAGGCTGTTTAATACCTTCATGAGTGATCTGGATGATGGGACCAACCTACCCTGATGGAGTTTGCCAGTGATAGCAAACTGAGTGGGGAAGGGGACGCTCGGGAAGGGAGAGCCAGCCTGCAGGAAAACTTGCATAGGCTGTGAGAGTGGGCTAACAAGAACCTTATCAAGTTCAACAAGGACAAATGTAATGTCTTGCACACGGGAAAACAGAATCCAGGAGTGCAGCACAGGCTGGGATCTGCCTGGCTGGGGAGCAGCTCTGTGGAAATGGACCTGGGGTCCCAGTGGACAGCAAGCTCAGTATGAACGTGTGCTGCTGTGGCACAGAAAGGCAACAGGAGGTTGGACTGCATCAACAAGGACATAAACAGCAGGAAGAAGGAAACCTTTATCCCACTTTATTCAGTGCTTGTCAGACCACGCCTGGAATACTGTGTTCAGTTTTGGTCCCTGCTACGCAGCAAAGATCTGGACAGGCTGGAGAAGGTCCAGAGAAGGTCCACAGAGATGACCAAAGGACTGGGAAGCTTTCTATGGAAGGAAAGGCTGGGAGAACTGAGTTCATTCAGCCTTAAGAAATGAAGATTAGGGGAAACATTATCACTGCATTCCAGTATTTAAAGGGTTGCTACAAAGAAGAAGGAAATTCTCTTTCTGTAAAGAGTCACATGGAAAAGACAAAGGGTAATGGGTACAAGTATCTCCTAGGGAGATTCTGATTGGAGAAAAGAGTAAGATTTTTCATAATGACAAGAATCAGTCATTGGAATAATATCGCCAGGGAAATGGTGGACTATCTAAAATGGGACACTTATAAGACAGGACAGTGTGCTGGGCCATCTTGTCCTGACTATGCTTTTGTCAAGAGCGGTTGGACCAGATGATCCTTGTGGTCTTTTCCAACTTGGTAATCTATGTGATTCCATGAAGTAAAATTACTTTTAATCACACAAAATAAGCTTGAAATTTGAGTCAATGAAAAGTATGCAGCAGTTCATCTTGTCCCTGAGATAAAATTTTAATAACTATTTTTATTCTTTCTGTTCAAGCATGCGACCCAACATCTTCTTGGGGATTAGTGAAGGCTCTGCCCAATACAGAAAATGGTACTATGAACTTATGGTGGACCATCTCGAGCCCTTTGTGACTGCGGAATCAACTCATCTACGAGTGGGCTGGGCTTCAACAGAAGGCTACTCACCCTACCCAGGGGGAGGAGCAGAATGGGGAGGAAATGGTGTTGGTGATGACTTATATTCCTATGGCTTTGATGGTCTACATCTGTGGTCAGGTATTCTCTTGGGTATTTTGTTGTTGTTGTTTATTTTTGTTTAAACATTATAATTGTGTTTGCAATCCCAGTGAATTTGTTTTCAACAGTAGCAAAGTGAATCAGTTATTTTAGCTGACACCTGGAACATACAGAAACAGTACCCTATATCAGAATATTATTTAAACCAACATGCTGTATTGAAAAAAAATTGGTTTATATGAAGTAATGCAGGTAGACTACTAATTTATATTTCAGCCTGGGATTTTGGGGGGTAGGGGGACTGTATGTTCATGGTAGCTATGAAGATTTTATTTAGAACTTCAAAGCTGCAAAAACTGAAGTACAAGAAACAGTCATCTGGATTTGTAATTCCTATATGATAGTGTAAGAACAGTCTGAGAGATTTAATTCACAGGACTCTCCATTTTTGATCTTTGTTTTTTTTTTTCAAGCCAGGTTTTTGTTATTGGTCTTTAGACGTTCAGAAATACTTTAGATGTATAGAAGATTTTTAAATATGTTTTTTGCCATACATTTAAAACAAGATTTTTTTCTGTAGTGATGTTTTATTTGCATACATAAAGACTGATTATTGCAGAATCACATTCCTAGCTTGCATATGATGTATTTGCTCAGGTATTCATCTTTAAAATGTTGTTGGCTTACTTTGGATTTATTTGTTAATAGTAATTTATGAATGAAGATTCTAGTGTTAGAGAAAGCTGAACTCAGTAAAGTATTTTTATTTACTGTTAATTCCACAAATACCTTATTCTCTCTTCAAATTGTATTAGCTGAGCAAAATCAGAATAATGATAGCTTGTTCTCTTTTTCCTGGTCTTTTTTCAGAAGATTTAACTTTTGTGAAAAGATTCCCAGATATCATTTAGAATGGGTAGTCCTATAGTTCGACAGTCCTGAACTTCTTGAAAGGAGATCTTACTGTGATTTCACCTTGCTGAGAAAAATATTTTTTCTTTTGATTTTTGAGAGATTATTGGGCAGTGATGAACTATAGAATTGCCTGAAAACTGGGAAAGGCTTATTGGACTGGCAGTTCTTTCCACTATAAAGATATGAACAGGTTTTCTAAAGCACGTTAGCAGACAAGAGAGACAATTTAGTGAGTCAGATGCATAATCCAAAGTTTTTGCAGCGTTGAGGCGTTGTGGCTTGATACTTGGAAAAGACTAGAGTTTTACATTTCAAAAGAATGTTCCAATCAAAATAGCGATGGATTTTATTAATAAATAATAGCATATCAGCTGGAGTGGCATCTTAGGAAAGAAGCTGCTACTTTGCCTCTCATGTATAGTGAGAATTACTTTGGAATAATGATGCATTATTAATGATACCATGAAAAGTGTTGTGACTGAGTTTGACAGATAAAGTATTATTACAGAAGAACCAGAAAATAATGAGCTAACCAAGATAGCTTCTGTACCTAAGGTCACTTTTAGGGAGGAAACAAAAGATTACTGAAAGTCAAAATTATTTTTCTACCCACTGCAAACTTTTCCATCAGAAATGTAACAACAGAATAAATGAACAATTGTTTGTGGTTCTCAAGTCAGTAATCCTGCTGAAAAAAATAAATCAGACCACCTTTGTATCTTCAAATTTTTGTATCTGTTGTGGATGTGGCTGGTAGATTTGAAAAGATGTGTGTCTTTCTTCACTGACACTACTGTGTAACACATGCATACCTCTCAAACATGGAAGAACTTTAAGTAGTTGCATATTGAAAATCATGGCCTTTCTTTTGCTTCCACAATCCCAGGCTGCACCTTGATAAATCTCTGCAATGGCATCTTAAGAATAACCTTCTTAGCATGAAACATTTATTGTATTAATGAATAGCATCAATAATTTCTGCCCCCAAGTTTCTGTTCTGGACCAAGCCTGTACGAGAATCACATATAATTTACATTTGGTTCTTCAGTCCTGAGATGACGTACCTATTGTGGAGAAGTGGAACTCATAGGTCTTTAAAGTCTAGGGCCAGAAAAGGCATTTAGATAATTTGATCTACTGTGTATTAATCAATGACCAATACATATTTCTGTTAGCAGTCAGCCTTGCATTGATCTCCATAACCTATATTTGCCTAAATTTTAGTGTCTAAAAAGGCATCTGGTCTCAAGTAGTATGTTTTAAGGAGATTAAATACCCCCTCCTCACTGGTAGCTCCTTTAGAGTTTAGTTATCCCTGCCATTAAATAATTGTCCCTTTCTGTGATTTATTTTAAACTAACTTTCAGCTGTGATATTTTCATGTCGCAGTATCACAAAGTCATTTTACATGCGTAGAGTTTTGGAAGTGTTGGTATTTTATTTTTCCTTGGGGGTCAGGGTGCTATGTGCATGAAAATTCACCTGTAGAAAAATTATTGAGCTTTTATTATTTTTGCTTCTGTTAAAAACAGAAGCTTCTTCTTGGAAATGTAGTCCTAGTTAAGTCTTTCATGTTTACAAAAGTTGGACACCCTAGTTAAAAAGTTAGTGCTCTGTTCTTAGTACGCATCATGGCATATCTCTTGCAGACAATGCATAAGCTATTTCTGGAAAACATCAATAGATATGTTTTCATACAGCTTGCATGGTTTTCCAAAATTTTGTGCTGTAGATGGCAGTAAATTTCAGACACAATCCTTTTCTAATTTTGAATTCTATAGCTTATTTCTCTTGGGAAGAAGGTGTGCTTGTGTAAATGTAATTTGATGTAAGATAGAATAATCCTTTAGAATTAATAAAAACTGATTAAAAATACATATATTGCTGAATATGTATGCCTCAAAAATTCAGCTTTGTATACTGCTGAAAAATGCTGGTTTGCAGTTTAATTATGAAACTGAGTTGTATCATCTCATACAAGTTTGCAAGAGTACCATGATGTGGCCATTAACAGGGAGTACCTAATTTTCCAGAAATAATTCAAAGTGAATAGTTTTCTTTGTCAAATTATAAAGCATTCTTTAGAACAGTATACTAGGTTTCATATTAGATACTAATGGCTGTTTTCAGTTAGGACTTCTGTAATGTAAGGAATAAAATCTACTTTTATTTGTTTTGACTGTTTATATGGATATCAGTAATTATTTTCACTTACATTAATGTAATTGAGTTTTATTATTTATGATTGAAATAGATGTATTGACATGACTGTATGCTGCTATTCACTATATTGCAAGCTTAACATTAGGTCTTGGATGTTATAGGTTAGGTATTTGTGTAGTAATGTGTTTGTGCTCTGTAGCGGCGTTTTTCTCTTTTTTTAGGCAGCTGTGAAAACCAGTGCGGTTTTCAGAAGTTTCACTAAATGTGTCTCTGTTACTTCCATAGGTTGTGTAGCACGAACAGTAAATTCTCCCAACCAACATCTATTAAGAACTGACGATGTTATTAGCTGCTGTTTGGACCTGAGTGCCCCCAGCATCTCTTTCCGAATAAATGGTCAGCCAGTTCAAGGAATGTTTGAAAACTTCAACATAGATGGCCTCTTCTTCCCAGTCGTCAGCTTCTCTGCAGGAATAAAGTCAGCATCCCATGGAATTGCTTTTTTTGGTTTTTTTTCCGGTCTGCTTTTTTTTTCTTTTCTGCATACATGAATATGCTGAATATTTCCCTGGCTGTCTGCTCTCATTTCTCTTTCTGACATCTGCTTTTTTGGCTAAGTTCCAGTTCTTGGATAGTGAGAGCTACAAAGAAGTTCTGAAGACACAGTGCATCTTTTGTTTTTCAGCACACCAGTGTATTCTGGTGGTTCGCAGACATATCTTAGAAACACCTTCTTAATAATTTTTTTGCTGACACATTGCTTCACATTCACTCCAGGGCAGCATTTTGCATCAGCCTTTGATATGAAAAATATATTTTCCCTAACTCGCCTGCTATGAGGTAGTAGCTACTATTTAAAGAGGCATTATGTGCACTTGCCTTAAGAAATGGTGGTCATACTCTTCCTTTTTAGCAGCATGAGTTAATATGAATTCAGTCTGTATTCTGGTTGTTGTATTGGTTTTCTATAAAATTTCAAGTCACACTTGAGGTGCCAGACTTCTGCTTCCATGTATTGAGCAGTTTGAAAGTATAATATTAAAAAAGATTATGTGGTGTTCCAGCAGGGAGACCAGCTTTATCAGGACTGGCAAAGGTGGAGGCTGAAAGCTGATTTCTGTTGGAGGCAGAGCAATGCTCCATGAGGAATCATTCAAAGAATACCACAGAAGCTAAGAGCTATCACACAGAACACACACCCACCTCTCATTCCAGATGCAAAATACACTTCTTTAGACTTTGCCTTTGATAGTACAGGAGATAAAATGTGGTAAAACTATAGATCTGCATGCTATAAAATGTAAAATTATAAGCCTGCATTATTTATTTCCATTATCAGAGAAATTATTGACAGATATTTGTGTGCTGCATGCAGTTTTTGAGTGTATACTGGTATAGCATTATCAAAAATCTTGTAAGATACTCAGTAAACAGAAAAGAGACAAAATTCTCCTGGTCTAAGGCTAGTTTTTTGTGTGTTTTTTGATTTCTTCTGGATGGCAATGTTCTAGGAAGATTTTTCAGTATTATGTCATTGCTATACCATTATTACCTCATTGATTGTATTTAGCAGTAAGAAAAGGCCATGACATATTTGCCATTTTGTCATGAATAGAGTGCTTTTGCCTGGGTTTCTACTAATATGACAAATAGAAGTTTTAGGGAAGGAAATATAGGAGGTTTTGTACTGTGTTGTAAGAATTTAGTGTTTCGTGGGAGAAAAAAAGAACCACGGGGTTTTTAGGCTCATTTCTCAAATGAGATTGAATGGAGACTTCTCCTCGATGGAGAGAGTTCTGAAGTGCTTGATTGATTACTTTGGGTTATAATCTCTGCCTTTAGAGACTCAAAAGGCTGCTGCTTACTTTATAGGTGTGCTAAGTAAACTGATTATTCTCTCCCTCAGGGATTATTGGTCTCATGATTTAGAATGCCTTTGTTGAAGTCAAATTAACTAGAAAAAAGAATCATTTACTTTTCCCATGTTTTTTCGCACTCCTACATCATGAACTCCAGCAGCAGTTGGAGAACATGGAACTGTAAACAATGCAAAGAAGCTGCAACATCGACTTTTCCCCTCCCCTTTGTTTTTTCTTTTTAAATAGCATTTAATATTCTTTAGGCTTAGAGACTGGTTAGGCTTTACACCAGAGGTGTCTTGGTTATCTAAAGTAATTCTGATGTTTACAGGGTTCGTTTCTTGCTTGGAGGTCGCCATGGAGAGTTCAAGTTCCTTCCTCCACCTGGATATGCTCCGTGCTTTGAAGCTGTCCTACCAAAAGAGAAGCTGAAAGTGGAGCACAGCCGAGAGTACAAACAAGATCGTAGCTATACAAGAGACCTACTGGGTCCTACTGTCTCTCTGTCACAAGCAGCTTTCACTCCAGTTCCTGTAGATACTAGCCAGGTATGGAAATGGAAAGATTGCATGTTCCTTTTTAAACACACACATATTATAGGCCTATGTTACTTTATTTGGTTGAATTTGCACCTTGTCCCAAACTTGATTTTTTTTCTTGGGATTTGTTGAGAGATCTGGTTTGTACAAAGTTTATTATGAAAGTTTGGGTTGTGTGTCAAGCAACTAATTTTTAATAGCCTCTTCCTCTCTTATCTCTTCTCTCTTTAGATTGTTTTGCCTCCACACCTGGAAAGGATTAGAGAAAAATTAGCAGAGAACATCCATGAACTTTGGGTTATGAATAAGATTGAACTTGGCTGGCAGTATGGACCAGTATGTACCTTCCAACTTAATTTTCTGTTAATTGCATAGTATGATTCAGCACATTGGTTTCAATGTACTAACAGGACTGCATTTTTCATCATCTCCCCAGAATTAGTAAGATTTTAAACACCTTCCCACCGAAAGCATGTGAAAATGCACTTGTGCATTTTTGAGCAAAAATTCTTGTATTAAAGCTATTTGCTGGTGAAATTTTCAGTGTGTCAGCACAGAAAGCACCTAGGGAGTTTTTCACCTCCTATTTGTTCTTGGAGCAAGGTGTTCAATTGACTGGTGGAGTAATCCAATGAAGACAGTTATTCTTGGTTCTCTTTTCATGTGCTGGCTGATGTTACTCTTTTAGAAGTCCCAAATAAGTATTGCTTATAGGAAATTCCATTAAACCTGATTTTTGCCTTCCTTTTCTCCAGTTCTTCAGTCTCATGTCTGTATTAGGTGCTCTACATAACTATTTTCTAATCTCTTTCCTATTTTCATGGAATATGAAAAAAAATTTTGTTTTAAAGTAAACCTGTAAAAAGTTATACAAGCTTGTTACTCATATCCCAAATGATGTTTTATGAAGAAAGATTGCTGTGAAGAGTATATAGAAACATGCAGTAGGTACTAGATATAAGTGTAAAAACATGTATGTATTCCGTTTTTGTTACTAAAAAGATTTTGGTCTTCTGAGAAGTTCAGGTTACAGATTTAAGGTAACTGGGTGTAGGTATTATATTTGGTGTAGTACTTACAGCAGTACTTAAAAATATATGATTAACAGAGAAGACCTCTAGATTTTGTTGTAGTTAATTTCCCCATCAAATCAAATGCAAAACCTCAGTTAAATTAACGTGTCAAAACATTTTAATTGTGGTGTAATCATACCAGCTGTGAAGCAATCTGCAGGAACTCTTAGTGTACCATTATGTATCATCAAGAGTCTAATTGTACAGTTGAACACTATTTAAACCATATATGATAAATATAAAGTTAAGCAGTGATAAAGTTAGTTACGTTCAAAATGAAAATAGGTGTTAAATCTTTTGAATTACCTAGCTTTCCCTGTCTAGCTTTAGTGCATTGTGGTAGGATGTGCTCGCTTTGGGATCATGACAAAGAATATGCTGATCATTTTCTGGAGGTTGATTTTTTAATCATACTGGTTCCTCACAAATTATTTTATCAGTTTCACATAATCATAGAATAAGGGACCCACAAGGATTATCAAGTCCAGCTCCTGACCCCACACAGCACTATTCCCAAGAGTCACACCCAAACACTTCTTGAGCTCTGTCAGGCTTGGTGCTGTGACCACTTCCCTGGGGAGCCTGTTCCAGTGCCCAACCACCCTCTGGGTGATGAACTTTTTTCTAATATCCAACCTAAACCTTCCCTGACACAACTTCAGGCCATTCCCTTGGGTCCTGTTACTGGTCACCAGAGAGAAGAGACCAGTGTCTGCCCCTCCTCTTCCCTTAAAAAGGAAGTTGTAACTGCAGTGAGGTCTCCCCTCAGTCTCCTCCAGGCTGAACAGACCAAGTGCCCTCAGCTGCTCCTCATACGGCTTCCCTTCAAGGCCCTTCACCGTCTTTGCTACCCTCCTTTGGAAACTCTAACAATTTAATGTCTTTCTTACATTGTGGCACCCAAAACTGCCCCCAGCACTCGAGGTGAGGCTGCCCCAGTGCAGAGCAGAGTGGGACAATCCCCTCCCTTGCCTGGCTGGCGATGTTGTGCCTGATGCAGGATACACTTGGCCCTCCTGGCTGCCAGGGCACTGCTGGCTCATGTTCAACTTGCCATCAACCAGGATACCCAGGTCCCTTTCCATGGCACTGCTTTCCAGCATCTCATTCCCTGGTCTGTCCGGACATCCAGGGTCCCCCATCCCAGGTGCAGAATCCGGCACTTTCCCTTGCTGAACTTCACATGGTTGGTGATTTCCCAGGCCTGTAATTTGTTGAGGTTTCTCTACAGGGCCTCCCTGCCCTCCAGGGAGTCAACAGCTCCTCCCAGTATTGTATCATCTGCATTTAAGCCACTGTTGCCAATTCTAGTTATCTGAATTCATGCACTGCATCTACTGAGTACTGAGAGAAGGCATGGCACAGAAATTAGCTTGTTTATATGCACACAAGTCCTCTAATATTAGATTTTATCTTTTTAGTTCAGAGCAAGATGCATTGTATGTAGAACCTAGTGGTGTTTTTTCACCAAATCTAAAAGTTCAAAGGCAAATAGACAGAATCTTTAAATGACCCTCCAGATTATTAAAAAAATCTGCTGTAGCATTTTATATTCCTCCTACATATCTGCGTCATCAGATCTGTACGCAGTATCACCCAAGTGATACCCACTATTGCATGTCATATTACTACTGCATTTTATGCATGTAAAAAATTAAAATAGCAAGCTACTGTAGAAAAATTATGGATTTTGTTAATTGGCTTAATTTTAAGTCTGGATATGTGTGCTATTGAAATCATCAGACGTATCTGCATATCGTTGCTTCTGTTCACTGTCACTGCGCATTTAAAACCAGCCACAAAAATTAAAAATTGATGTATGTCATGAGTTCTGCCACTGATATAATGTGTTTGCAAGGCCGTAGATTTTTATATTGTGCTCAGACAAAAAAAAAGGAAACGGGAAGGTAACCCACCAGATATGTTGACTATATAATAGAATTATTATACATTGTAGTTGTAGAACAGAAATAGTGTCACTAGGGGAAATAAATTAATATTGGAATTCTGAGGAAAATAACTGACGTCCAAGACTTAAATTATCTGTACACAGATCTAAACTCAGAGACTATACTCAATTTTTTTTTAATACAGATTACCATAGATCTGTAAATAAACGTTTCCAGTGCTGCTAAAAAATATTTCTCATTTCATCTTCTATTATTTTTTGTAAGTAGTTTGATAGTTGAATTGCCTGTAATGTCTGTCCAAAAAACATTAATCCCATCAAATCATGATAAATACCCCCTGGAGACTGTAAAGATTTTTCAATCCAAAACATAAACAAACGACTGCTGTTCAATTTGAGAATTATGTGCTTGAATCAAAATGGAAAAACTTTGTTACTCAGAAATGTTATAGAGAAATGTGATTTTTTTTGTGAGATTAAATAAATTAGATTAAGTAATAGTGTAGCGATCAATTTTGAAAAATTGTAACAGTTAGGCTTCTTAACTTCAACTGTTAAAATTCAGTTTTCCAGCACAATTATCTGATTGATCAAAAATCAATAATGTTATTTTTCAATAACTTCCACTTTGCAGCTTTAAAGGTTATATAAGGTTAATATAAATGGTGAACAATGGTCCGTGAAAGATTGACACAAAAATATTATAATACATGGTTAAAAAAGTTCTCTCAGCTGAGCAGATGTTAACAATTGCATTGGGGTCTTTTAGGTAATATTTTCAAACAAATGTACTTTATCAAGCCTTTGTAGATGTTGCTGGCTGAACTCTAGCACAAGATGCTAAGTTGAAAGCTATAGAGTGCTTGATTATCCCAGCCTCCAAGGTTGCCTTCCTTGGTTATGGCCAAGTATTAGACTAAAACTGTGTAGAAATAGAGAGGGTTAAAAATGGTTTTGATCAAATTTTTAAATTTCTAAAATGTAGGATTTTGTAAATTATAGTTTGTAGTGCTCTCCTATCACTACAGTGAAGGTAAATTCCTGTTCCAGTCATATGTGACCTCCGAACAGTCACATTCTGCTTCTGTGGTACTGGAAATAACAGAAACAAACATTTTCTGAATTAAGAGATGGGGACGGTTTATGTTTATATTGTTATTTTCATTGGGTAAGGATTTCAGTACTATCTATATCAATGTATTTATACAAACTGGATGTAGAATTTTTCAAACATGGTGCTGAAGATGAGATGGTACTTTATGGATGTATGTTAAAACATAATATAGATTGCACTGTTTTTGAACTTTGCATATTTCCTGTGAACATCTGTATAGTAACGTGCAAATTAGCATTTATTCCACTTGAGATATGCAAATCTGAAGTTTATTTGAAAATGCAAATTCTGCCTTTCTTGAACACAATGATAATGCTCTGAGAATACAGAATACTTTCTGTTTTGAAGTATTGGCCAGTTTGAATAATTCTGACAGGATCAGCTTTGTAATTGGATTGGCTTTAAATTTCTTTCAGTTTTAAAGGCTTATTTCTTTACTTTAAGCTTATTTCTTTACTGTTTTTTTCAGGTTAGAGATGACAACAAAAGGCAACACCCATGCTTAGTGGAGTTCTCGAAATTGCCGGAGCAGGAAAGAAATTATAACTTGCAAATGTCACTTGAAACACTGAAGTAAGTTGCTAGAACTTTTGAAGTTTATAGTTAGAGTTTCATAAGGAGGTGCAATTTCCAGAATTATAAATTGACATGCGAATTAAAATTTGATGTGTAGGTGAGGGTAATAATATGCAAATGAGGGAGTGAAATACATTAATGTATTTGGCACTGAAAATGACTTTGGTAGTCTTTTTAGAATTATTGTGGTAATACTGATTGTGAAAAGACAATTCAGACAGTTTTCATCTAGGAGGAAAAAAACAGATCCAAACTTTAAAAAAAAAATCTTTGCTTCTTATTTGGTTTAATTCAATTCTGTTTAATTTCTTTTAATTTTCTTTATTGATAAAACACACTTTGACACTCAATAGATATTTTTTTTTTGCACGTGACTAAGTTAAGAACTTTGCTTCAGGAGCCCTTGCTGCTATTTCTGTGTCGTCGCATGTTGCCACAGAACAAACAGTAGTAGGCATTCCCTCCTTTTGTGGAAGAGGGGTTAGATGTGAGAATGCAAAGGAAGCTCTTGAGATGGAATGCTAGAAAATTTCATTGGGACATTAAAGGGTTTGTTGAAATAATCTAGTTTTCTGGTTCACAAAGATACAATTCTTCACCTCAGCTTTGTCAGTCAAGGATGTGTGAGTTCTTACTTTGCTGTGAATGAATTGAGAAATCTATTAATGTAAGTAGTTTCTTCCATATGAAGCATTGCATGTAGCCAACATGTAAAAATATTTCTCAAACTGATAAATGCTCGATGGTAGATGTGGTTCTTCAGTCACCCACATTTGAAATCTATTTTTTCTTTCTTTTTTTTCTTGTTAGAATATAGTCGCTTTTTCCTATTCAGGGAGTTGAAAAAGGAAGAATGTCCACATGTGATATTACCTTTCTGGGAATATTTATTATTAAAAAATTTGCCATGTAAACTGATAGTGCAATATAGTGTTTACACTCATTATAAAAGGACTCTATGTCCTTATAGTAGAAAGCTATGTAGAACACTCCTTCTAGAACTTCTTGCGGATTTCTTTTCAGGCCAGCTTCTCTGCACTATGTACTGATTTACTGTTCCCACAGTAAATAAAACTTATTTATGACCTTAGGTGCTAAACAGTTTCTGGAGGGATATTTTGCCATTATTTAGAGGTAAAGCATTCAGAGAGAAATTGAACTGGAAACAAGAAAGTAAGTTCAGATTTTCTGCGGGTAGATGTTAGAATTACAAGGAAAGTTTTTGAGCATTTCCTGTCAGCAGAGCAATGTGTTAAGGATTCAGAATACATTCTTCCTTTCTATTTTATGAAAGCGCAAAAGATGGTGTCGTTAACGTTCACTACAGTTGGATCTTTTCCTAGAACGCTCTATATAATATGGCTCAGGCAACAGAAAAATCATGCTCTCATAATTAAATGCACAATGCTAACGTTTCACTAAGTATTGAAAAAATTTAATGAGTCCTTACATGATTACTGGTTCAGGACCCAGTGCTCTTCTAATCTAACCTGTCAAAACAAACAAACAAAGCTTTTGTTTTATAAACATACCAGTTATGGATTGCTCTTTTTTTAGTAATTTTTTGCTTGATCTAGAAAGAGTCTTTCCTTTTAATCGATAGTATCCAAAATATAAAGCATTCAGTTCTTCTATGTGTTTCAAAATTTGTATGCTTACTGAATTAAGCCTTCTTTACTTTCTTATATTAGTCCTTGTTTTCTGACAAATGAAGTTCTAACTTTGTAGTATCGAGTTGTATTTATCATGTAGACATCTGTTGCACAGGGACTAGGAGAGTCTTGCTCAGTTTGTTTCTACAAGCTTGAAAATGTAGAAAAATCAGTGCATTAATCAGTTCTAGGTGATCCATAGGTGACAACTTGAATTGTAAGCTATCTTGACTATTTCTTTACTAGACGTGTCTAGTCTGCTAGCTGTCAATCTTGATGCAGGGGAAAAGGGAAAGAAAATGTTATTTTAAAACTGCTAATAATTTTCTTTACAATTTACCTCAAACTGCGTGCTTGAAATAGTTGCAAGACATCGAGAATAACGCTGATTGTAATTGTGTTGTCCTTGGTGGTTTGTTACCAGTTTTGCTGCCAGATGAGAGACTTAGAAACCAAGGAAAACCTAAGTCATATTATCTGATACACCATTTCTTTTCCATATATTGGGATCTGTGTATATTTTTCAGTATGACTGAATACTTTCATGAGCTATAAAAATTACATACTGTATGAAATGTCAAGATGCAGGAATGAGTTGCCTCTGAAAATCTCATGGGATTAAAATATGCTTACTCATACTGTTTCTTCACATTCTTATATATATATTTTATAGTTTGGTCTTGTATTTTTTTGTTGTTGTTCTTACTTATTATTTTGTGACTGACTTTCCCATTTCTATGTATTTACTCGGTCTTGTGTGATAATTACATGTATCATTGTGATGATGAGAGTTGCGTTCAGCCACTTTAATTTTTCTTGCTTTGGTTTGAAGTGCTTTAATGGTCTTTCAGATTCTGCCAGTACATTCTATCATTTTATTCTCCTGTGGCACTCTTATTTGAATTTGTTTTGTTTGGGTAGAGATAATTTCTGCCTTAAATTACAAGAAAATTAGGGTTACCAGAGGTTAGCTCCTCTGTACTGCATTTCACCATTAGATATGTTCTCCTACTTACGCTGGTGATAGCTGCATAGAAATCACATCCTATTTATGCCAGCTGAAATTTAGCTGCATGGAGTATTCTTAGCAGATAATGTGTTTTGCAGGAAGGGGCCACTGGATATTCGTTTCCTCATTTCTGATTTTACCGTCTAATTTTAATTTGGGGTTCACAGACCATAAAAGTAGGACTTACTTCATGTAGCAAGCACTAAAAATATGCTGTAAGAATCTCCTTGAAACAGACAATTCATCTGCCAAGAGAATTGATGTTAGAAGAGTATTTATGCTCTTTTTTTTTTCTCCAGTCAGTTCAAGAGCAGTAAATATAGTTAAAGCAAGACTAGAAAATATTGTTTTAGCAAGTGGCAAGAACAAATAAAAACCTTGTTTGACACCTTTCTTTCACTTCAGGAAAATTTGGAATGTAGTCCAAGGTATTCACAACTGTGATTTCTTCTGTAATCGGTTTCTATCAAAGATATGGTTATCATCTTCAGGTTTTGAGGAAATTCTTATCTGACTCCAAAGTTAAGTCTCTGACTTTTGTCTAGGATTTGTATTGATTTCAGTGTAAATATTTTAGTAATGCACCTAGACTAAAAAAAGATTTTATAAGCCAACATTGAATATAAATGCAGGAACAAATAATTAATTACTTACAGATCAAATCCTGTAGACAAATGAGACTTAAAATTTATGCTGCTGAACAGTGTGACTATAAGGAAGGGAAGAAGTCTGAAGTAATCAGAAACCTAGTTAATACTATTGACCCTGTTTTAAGGTTATGTAAATGTTTGTTTTCTGAAATGAGCTGCATTTTGCGGAGTCAGGCCACAATGGGCTGGTTCAATGGCTCTGTGGTATAAGCCTTGTGGTAGGTGCATGACACACTGTCTAGCTTGAATAAGATGGCAGTTTTGGCCTGGTGCTTATCATGCATTGTGCTGTCAGTTCTCTCTTCAGTAGTGTGTCCTAAAAAGATCCAGATCCAACTGAAATCTCTAAATAATAGCTTCCTCAGAAAGAAGACACGTTCTGAGGATAAGTGATGTTTTTTGCCTTTTATCATCAGCTGTGATATAATTAACAAAACATAAAGAGATGTGGATGTGAAGCAGTATGAATGAGTATGTAAGTTATATGAATAAGTATATAAAGCAGAAATAATATTTCAAGGGCAGAGGATCTTCAAACTGATACCTCATAGATGAAATATACTATATGATAGTTCAATTTTGAAGTACTTTACTCATATTTTTACTAAAAGTTTTAGGAGCATCTTGTGGCATTTTCTTAACACTATCAGAGAGCTTGTTCCATATTAAAAGGCTGATGTTGATCTTTCCATATTATATTGTAGTAATTTCCATAGGTCTCATTTGTTTTATAGTGCTGTTTGTAGGCACTATAGTATGCCTTTAAATAGTGGGAACACTAAATGTAGAAACATTGTGAGTAATTAATCTCTGATTTCTGTGCCCTAGGACCCTGCTGGCATTAGGCTGCCATGTTGGAATTGCTGATGAACGTGCTGAAGAAAAAGTGAAAAAAATGAAACTTCCAAAGAAGTAAGTTGAAATTCAAATGTGTCTTCTTGTTAGGCAGTGTGAATTAAGTCTAACTCTATTTTAAAAATTCAGTATTTACACTGCTAGCTTTGTTAGTTCTTGGGCATGCATGTACATGCATGGATTCTCAGGAATTTTCAGAAATATTCACATACCTTCATTAATGGTTTTTCTTCCAGATATTTATCACCTGATGTGTAGACAAATTTTAGGTTTTTCTGTGCTTCGTTGAAATGTCTGACATTTTTTGTTACATGTTTCTTTTATATATGGTGTGTACCAAAGAGACTTTGTAAAGAGTTTTTACAGTAAATTTGTCAATGTATTTTACTGTGCTGCAGATATTTAAAGGTGACCCTTTTGAAAGTTCTCAGATGGTCATGACTTGAGGTGTAGAGAACTGGTACAATCACCTGACTTTCTTCCAAGAGATCTGTTGGCAGCAGCATTGATAAGACTGGGCTTAGCCTGGCATGGTATAGTGGCCTCCACTATCACAGGTCTGAAACCAGCTCTCATGGCCCAGCCAAGTTACCCTGGCTTCTTAGCACCAGTGCACCCCCCCACAGTGTGGGAATGGAGAATTTGGGAACTTGAACACAGTTGAGATAATGGAACTATAGTTTCATATGCCTTAAAAGACAGCCTTACTGCCCAACATACCCTTGAGCCCATGGGATGAAGGAGGATTATATAATACGTAAAAAATCGGAAAAGTAAAGGTCACAGTTTTACTAGGAGAGAACTTCTGTATGGTCTGTTATTCCTAAATTTAAGTTAGCAATTTAGTTTCCTTGGTTGTGACTCAGAGCAATGGTAAGTGCTGTTGCTGAGCTCCTGCCTCCATTAGCACCTCGTTGCTCTTTGCAGGAATGTGCTCTGTGCAGAAACAGCTGTTCCTCTGGTACTGCATATCTCCATTACTCACAGCAATCCTTCACTGACCCATACCTTTGTATTACATGCAGCCCCCGAGGCTAGTGTAATAATCTCCAGCACACGTTTAACTAAAACATGCCTTCTTTCTTCCTTCTGTGAGCCAAAAGCCTGTGCCTCACTCTGGCAAGATTCCTGCAGACTTCTAGGTAATACTTTACTACAAGATAGCTGTAAGAACCTGGACACTCAAGTCTTTGATATCTACCACACTGCACAGATTTGCATACCACTGATATTACAATTTCAGAATCCCTCATGTGGTGGCTTTGCCAGAATGAATGGGAATAAAAGCAAGGTATTAATTTAAGTTCCCCCCCGAACTGTTCTACAGTTTCGGTATCCCAAAATAACTGTATGTCTCTCAAAGAAGAAGAGACATCTAGGGCCTTCTGTATTTTCATTCTGAATTCCCTGGGCAGAAATATATGTGCATTTGCAAGATTGTTCAAGTGAATCAAATTTCCTGCTTTTGAAAAACTGCAGCTAAATCTGAAGTGTGAAGAAATTATACTTCCTAATATAAGAAGACCAATAATGCTGAGTCTTTTTGGTGTCATTAGCAGTCGTAACTGTAGAAACTTGAAGTCACATCATACATACAAAGTCAGAATTTTGATACCTCACATATAATGGATTGAAAAAACTAGCAAAAAGGAAAGAAAAACATTGTGGCAATATTCTTAAAAGCTCGTGCAGGGGAGTGTGACAGGAAAGAGCACAGTAATTGCCAACCTGACAAGTGTGCTAATTTCATATGTTTCACTGTTTGCATTACTGTCTTGTTTTACTCATCTCATTGAAGTGACTTCACAGATACCTGAGGAGAGGTAACTGTGAGAGCAGTTAACTCCTGAGTGGGCTTGCTGAATTAGAAGCCTGCAGACTGGGAGCTACGTGGATGGCTGATTTTGGAATGATGTTCTTGAATTGTTGTTTTCAAACTTCAGCTTTTTCTTTTTACTGTGGTAATTTTGAAGGAAGATCCAACCTCTTATTTATAGATGGTAATCCCCCTTAAATACCTGGTTGTTTTAAATTATTGTTTTCAACAAATAATTTGTTTTGAATGTGTTTTAAAATGGTTGCCACAGAACAGAATCAATTAAGATTTGTAAAGTATTTAAATATTTTAGAATATAAATGGGGATAAATACTGTTTAATTTAATGGGTTTCTCTCTGTCAGTACAAATAAAGAAAATACAAGAAAATTACCCAATTGTTTAGAAAATAATTGAGCAATTATTTAAACTAGCCATTCTTTATACACTCCAGGGTGTATAATTTCAATGAGAGAATGTTGTTGTTTATTTTCACAGACTCCTTTTGTTTCAACCAAAATAGTGCTTTGTATGCTGGAGGAGAAAGAGAATCGTAGAATCATTTTGGTTGGAAAAGACCTTTAATATCATGAGGTCCATACTCAGAGATATTCAGGGTACATCCATCCACCAGCTCCAGCCTGTTTTTTCCTGGGACCACAGGACAGCCCCAGCTCTGGTACACAGGAGAGCCTCTGCTCCCCCTGCAGCCCCAGCCCTGCTGTCTGCAGGTTGTTTTTCACACTTTTTTTTCCCTTTCCCTCCTCTCTGCCAGTTAAGCACTTCACCTTTTCTTAAAAACATTTTTCCAGAGGCACCTGCAGCGTGGCTGAGGGACTTGGGTTTGGCCAGCAGTGGGTGCCTTTTGGGGCCAGCCAGAACCAACTGTGTCAGGTCATGGAGGCTGCCCCATGGGCAGAGACACCTTGTACAGCCCCTGTCTGTCTTCCCCCACAGTCTTCTCTTCCTGCTCCTCTTTCCCTCATCAGCTGATAGAAGGGGGACCGTGTCCACCATCATGGTGGTGCCACAGAGTGTCGTAGGTTTTCGTTGTAGGTTTAGTAAGTCCTGTTGTGCTGCATCCATGACCATATGCTTTATGTCCTTTATTGAAGGTTTGCTCGTAAGTAAAGCAGGAGATTTCTGTAATTAATTAGAAGGGAGCAATTTTATAAAAGTAGCATTTCTAGGAGCGCTAAAAAAATTGAGGATGCTGCTTTCTGTTCTGAAGTCATGCTTATATTTTAAATGTTTGCTCCTATGATTTGAAGGATAATTAATTATGAAGACATATTCATATTAATTATGAATTATTATGAAGACAAACTTTTAAGGTGGATTTCATAACTGTTCTTGAGTAAGCCATTTGACCTGCTCTGTCTCTTAGCATCTCTTTATGTAACAGGAAGAATAGATTTTCTCATTTCAGTAGGAAGTAGATAGACTTTTATAAGTATTGCCATCTGCGTAGAGGTAGCAACAATATTGTTGATATGAGCATTTATATAAACAACAGCTTAATCTACTACTTTGAATATGTGGCATTACTGAAATACTTTAAAAACATTGTTAGTTAAAACCATTTTGACCCTGGTCATTTCATTACCAGTTACTTCATCCCATCAAGATGCAATTAGCTTGAAAGAGAATCAAAAATAAATCCGTAATCAAATGTACATTATTATTATTCTTTATGTTCAAAGGCAGATATCATATTTATATAGATATATTGCTTAGATGTTATTTCTTTTGTGGTTTCTATTATTTTTTTTTCTTGCTGAAAAGTAACTGCAAGTTCTGTTTTTCTCAACAGCTATCAGTTGTTGAGTGGATATAAGCCAGCACCCATGGATCTGAGTTTTATCAAACTGACCCCCTCTCAAGAAGCTATGGTGGATAAACTAGCAGAGAATGCTCACAATGTGTGGGCAAGGGACCGTATAAGGCAAGGCTGGACATATGGCATCCAGCAGGTAAGTGCTAACTTCAGACACTTAAAACTTATCTATTGAGATATTTCACAGCTAAATGGAAACAGGTAATGAATGCAAGTTTTTCAGTTAAAGAAAACAAAAATACATAATTAAAGCAATCCTGCTAAACAGCAGTATGAGACTCTTTTACAAGGAGTAATAAAAAACTTGGTGGTATATTCTTGTATGCTGTCTAGATCTCAGGGTGAGAAAATTGCATGCAGGAAGCCAATGTTCTCCAGTATTTTAGGAAATGTAAATACTGACTTTCACTAGGGGAATCATTTAAATGTTTGCAGTTCTGGGAATTGAATAATTTTGTTTATGCAGGAAAATCAGAATGTAAGCTTCTAGTAATAACTTTGCTAATATGTTATATTTCTGGCGGAAGCCGTGTTTAACTGAGGATAGTTAAGTCAGTCACAAAGTTCCAGACCTACTTCAGTTGTTCTGTTTCAGTGAATAGCAATATTATCTGGTAGTTATCCCAATGTGCTACAAGGGAGGAGAGTAAGAATAAGGCGTGGTGGATTATAAAGCAAATAAAAAAAAAGCAAAACTCAGGTTCCTTGGTTTCTTTAAAAAAAAACCAAAACCAGTCAATTTGGTACACCATGAGCTTTATTTAGTATTTTTGAAGACAGCTTCTACATCAGTTTTCCCCTTAAGATTTTCTGTTCTTTTTGTGATTGGTTGTGAATTTTATATACAGAAAGGTCTCTTCACTTGTATCAATAAATGCGTAGTAGCATTTCACAGTGAAATATTAGGACAATTCACCCCATGATGAAAAAAAAGCATTTTCATGGTTTTGTGCTGACCATAAAAGATCATTATTTTTGCAAAAATGAGAAACAGCTGTTTTGTAGGTACATACCCTTTTCTTCCTATGAAGAGTGGTTTAGTTTTTGACAAAAATTTGAGTTACACATTTCAGTGCCACGCATGTCAAATTTTGTTTTCTACAGGACCAAAATTCATTCTACTTACAAAACTTTTGTGTAAAATAATAAAATAATCTGGTTTTAGTTAAGCACTTAACCTCATCACATACAAGTATGCGTATGTGACAAAATATATGCTGCATATCTGCATTTCAACATTGTTCATTGTAGTATCTTACTATGAAGCTGTCACTGTGTTACTTTGCAAGCTATTTAGGAAATCTGTGTTCTGTGTTTGGGTCTAGACAGAGAATGAGTCAATTATTTTCTTTGCAGACTGGAATATAAGTAATGTTCCCTACTAGAAAAACACTGAAGATAATTCAGTGTTTGTGCAAGTCCCCTGCTTACCCCAGGATTAAATTTTCCCATAATACTGCACCTTTAAGTAAGAGAAGGAAGCCCTTTGAAGTTCTGTTAACATTTCTGTTGGAAAATGAATCATGAGAAGTCTTGGAAGTGATGATTTTCTGTTGTCAAGTAGGGGGAGGGGATTAATTTGTTTTGAACTTACTATTTCAATTCTGTGTTTATGGAGGCAGTGCAAAATTCATTTCTAGAATGGAAAACTGTATGCTCAAAAGAAATATTTCTGCTATATTAAAGAATGCACTCAATAATTTATATCATGTCTCCCATATTTTTTATTCTTGCAGAAGGCGATCATTTTCAATATAGTATTTTCATACTGATTTTGTGCTTGTTTTTCCACTTACCCTTGCTACATAATATGTTCTTTTAAGCAGAAATACATATTTTTCCTACCTCTTTTGTTCTGTCTGCTCCCTTCATGGAGCAATAAGCAACTGTGAGTCTGTACTACTAAAAAATACTTACTTGTTTGTGATCAGTGTCATCACAGTTGTCAGGATAGTTCTGGGAACAGGATTTATTAGCTAACTTGTACTCCCTCTCCTGACTGGCTGGCTGGCTCTGCAGCAGCAGAACAAAAATACTGTATATAGTCATGCATGCATGAAAAGAACATAAAAGAACATACATAATATGTTCTTTTAAGCAGAAATACAAAATTGTGAGTTTTGAAATGAATGAAAGTTGGGAAATAGTTACAACTTTGATAGGAACTTGACATAGTCCAAAATTAAATTTAGTTTTGCAACAGAATTTATTGGTTAAGATGAAGTTAAGAAGTTTCTGGAATCAAATGCATCTCTTAGCTAATTATATTTCTAACTAGCATTGGGAAAATTTAATCCCATGACTCATATGTAGTGAATAAAGTTTCTTAGATCTTGAAGACAATTTAATCTACCCATTGTATCTGTGTGTCTTTGAAAAAACCCATGAATAATTATGCCATATTTATTGGAATGAGTTTGCAGCTAAATTGCATGTTTTCTGAATTAGTGAGGTATTAAGTAGGAAGGTCAGTTAAACGATGATGTCAAAGGCTTTCCCAGTGCTACTGGTTTGGGAATGGTATGTAAAAGATGGAATGGGAGTGGATGGCAATGAAAATAATTTCTCCTTCACATCCTCAGTATTTTTAATATACATTGTCTTTATGTATGTTTTGGTGTGCCTGTTGGTACAGAAGGTTCTGCCTTTGAAGAGGTATGATGTGATAGTCATAAGTCATTAGTTTTATTATGGTTCCCAAAAGGCAGTGGAGTTGCTCCAGGCCACAACCTGGGTTTTAACCCCCCCCCCCCCCAAAAAAAACCAATTCATCAGAAAAATCTAGCACGGGATATAACCTAAAAGTAAACACTTCAGGTTAATGTCAGAAGAATCATGAAGTCTGTCTTATGTTCTCAGTGCTGTGCCTAGGCAAAGAGACTAAACTTAATGTTGAATCTAAAATATTGTGGCCCTGTGAGGAGACATTTTTGAGGCTAACAAGGAGAGACCAGAGAGGGGGTAAGAAGAGGACTAATCTACTCACTGAACCGCTCTCTGTATTTTATCTACTGACTCCTAAAACAATTTCCTGAGGGAAACTCTTGGAACCCTTTGCCTTGGAACTCTGGCCTTCCCTAGGCTCACTTCCTAATAAATGTCCTGCTTACTGGATGACAAAGGTCAACATGAAAATGAAATCTGTCCTCATTTATTAGAATTTATATTTTGGTGTGAGAAATCTCACAATGGAAAAGAGAGGTTGATTTCCAAACCTCTTAGTCTTATTATACTGAACGGTGCATTAGCCATTTTTTGAGAGTTTTTTAAAAAATTGACTCCATAGCCTCAAAGATGTCTGACTGGACAAATAGGATTTAGGTATCTAAATCCATTGTGATGGTCATAGATGAGATTTTGTATAAAAAAGGTTATTGGAATAGTAGCCCCTAGTTTAGTTTTCAGAAATTTTTTAAGCAGTCAGTGTGACTCAAGCTCTGATTTTGACTACCAGGTTATGCTCTGAAGGTCTTAGACAAATGCTTCTGCTCTAAATCTTGACTGGGCTTAGGTATATCTGATAAATATATAACTGTTCTTCCTTATCAAGACAAAGACAAAGTTATGGGCATGCAGAGAAGGGCCTGGAGAATTTAAAACTAAAAACCTTAAGTGCCTATGAAACTGATCACATTTGGAGTTGGAAATCCACTTAATTGGGGTTTTGCAGTACTGAGTGCTTATGCTTTAAACATCCAAGTATTTTTGTTTGTATCTGCTTCATTCAAACTGACTAAAGACTTTTGTGTGCTGAGTTGTGCACTGTTGTTGAGAATGTAGTGCAGTGGTGCAGTGAACAGTCTCATAGTTATGCTTTCTACAGAGAGTGATTGTTAAAGGTGAACAAGAACTCAGAAACATTCATGACCTTCAGGAAGCAGATTTACAAGATCAACAGTATACTTTACTCCCTTATTCTTGGGACGAGTTACCGCAGTCTCATGGATAGTTAAACAGGTAGATGATGCCCTTTCCCAATAATAGTACATCCTGCAGAAGCTGCCGTGCTTTGGATGTTGATGTTGATTTGCTCTTAATTCCATAATCTTTCTCTTTTAAAATAATTATTTTTCTTTCTTCTGGAGAAAAAACCAACAACTGAGTTTCAGGAGTGCTTACAATGTACAGATAACAAATGCCATTTATTAAAATCCATGAGAAGAGAGCAGAATAGCAAGGTGCTCTTTCCTGGGTGCACTGCAGAGATGCTTCTCTTTTAGCTGACGTACACATCACATGGCAAGCTGCTAGCTCTAGCTGTTGTCCACAGTCTCACATGCTTCTGCTTGCCTCCAGTGGGTTTATTTCATGGGCTACGTTTTGTCATCCCATCACATTGCTGTGACATGTTACAGTACTGGCATAAAGTTACATGATGTTATGCTGTATAATACTCTAAACAGATCTTGCAGAGCTATAAAATAGTTTCCTAAGGGAAAGAAGCTTACAGATGTTTGAAAGTAGATGAACTAATCACTAGGAAATATGTTATGAACAGCAATTGTGCCGTGGTGTTAGGATGAATTAGGTAATCTAGTAGGTCTGTTCTGTATGAGAGCCTCATCATTTTGGGATTATATAAAATGAAGAAATTAAAGGGATACTGTCAAGTAGTTAATGTGTAAACCATTTCTTTCTTTAAAAACTGCTGGGGAAAATGCCTTCCGACTTCCAGATTTTTTCTTCTAAATCCACCACTGCTTGTCAGGCTTTTTTCTTAACAAGATATAACAAGCTACATTTTGTGCATGACTATATACAATATTTTTGTTCTGCTGCTGCAGAGCCAGCCAGCCAGTCAGGAGAGGGAGTACAAGTTAGCTAATAAATCCTGTTCCCAGAACTATCCTGACAACTGTGATGACACTGATCACAAACAAGTAAGTATTTTTTAGTAGTACAGACTCACAGTTGCTTATTGCTCCATGAAGGGAGCAGACAGAACAAAAGAGGTAGGAAAAATATGTATTTCTGCTTAAAAGAACATATTATGTAGCAAGGGTAAGTGGAAAAACAAGCACAAAATCAGTATGAAAATACTTGACAGTGTGCCTTTAAGGGAGAACGTGGTTACCTGCAAGTTGGTGGTCTTGGAACTGGGGAAATGGTAGATAAACAAGGACAGATGCAGAAGTTAGATCCAGGCAAAGGAGCAATATAGCCTTGCTTTGAGTGAATTAAAATAATCATAATTGTGCTATGAGATAGGGCTTTTTTTTTAACCTTTATGGATGTCGATATTAAGTCCCATTATAATTACATGAGTTTTTTTGTTTGGTTACTGTTAAGGAATTTTTCATAACGATGATGGAAAAATATCATTGAAGTATAAAAGGATGTAATTGTGACTAAATATTCACAATCTAATGGAAAATATTCAGAACTCATATAAGTTTATCCATGAATTTAGGGTATTTTTTGACATTCATAAAACTGTGTTGTTATGCATACAGGGGGATCCCAACATCCACATAAGTAAGGAAAAGACAGAAACGGAGAGAAAAGAGTTGAGCTTAGAGATCAGAAAGCAAATTAAAATAATTTAAAGTACATTACCTACCTCCTCCCTCTTCCTGAATGTATGACTTCTAGGTCTCCCCACTGATTGTGGAGATCACAGCCAAAGATTCTTTCAAACTTTGCTTATATGCATTGTCACATATCCAGATAGTTGAATCAAATGGTATCTTGCTTTTTCTTCATGTTGCATTGTATTCTGGCTAGAAAAGCTAACAATCAGAAACCCCATTTATATTGAGAAAAGAAAAAGTATTAAAAATCTCACAGCTTTAACAATTGTTTATAAAAATTGGCAACCTAAAACTTTCCTCCCACTGTGTGAAACGCATCTTAAAAAAGATGCTCGCCAGTTCCTGTCCTGGAACAGTTAGTTGGTATTGCCAATGATATGAAACCTTATTTCTCTGGCCCAGAAATGCAAGACCTTTTGGCCTTTTAAAGTCAGGATCTTATTTTTTTAGATTTATGGAAAGTATATGACATCATTATTTGATCAGGAGTTGGTCTTCTCAGACTGCCTAAGGCTGCAGTGCAAGAGAGGCATTGTTCCGGAAAGTCAGGCTGGGTGAAATATGCATGCGTGGGAAAAGCCAAGTTGTTGCTTATTTTTTCATTAAATATATATAAAAACAGCATCTTGTCCTTGTAAAAACTACTTATGTTACCACACTTTGACATTTTACATGATTTATACTGATATATTAGTTCCTTCTATTTATAGTCAGGGCACATTCTGCCAGGCGTTCCATATGGGTATGGTCCTCAGTGAAGATGGTAGAAGAAGTAATACACGTTATTACTAAGGATACACATACTTCTAGGGTTAAGACTCAGCTGCTAGTATTCCAGATGAGGAATACAACCTCTGCTTTGGTTGGGTATATTTGGATTATTAGCATTGCTAAGAATATGACTTTGTGAGGACTGCATTGTGCTTTGTGGTTCTAATGCCCTGGACTTTGAAAATTACTTCTTTAGTAAATACCAATTTAGAATTGTATTTTTTTCCTTTCCCCCTGTAAGATGATTTTTAATTTTCATGGTTTCTGGTTAAACATGAGCTGCTGTGAAAAGTGTGGAAAAGCTTGCTCTCTGGATAGCGAGGCATGAAAGGAATGATGTAGGTATAAATGTCCATGCTGCACATGCACATGGTGGCTCGCTGGTTTTCTGGCAGCACTGCTGGCAAGGTTGCCCTGTAGCATTTGTTGTGGCAATTGCTTGGAAATCTTTGTGATAGTGAGAGATGTGGATCTCACGCGTCGGTGGAGATATGACAGCAATAAGAATCAATTCACAACTGTGGAATGAGGGTTTGCAAATGGTGCAAAGGGAGCTAAGAAAACAGCAGCACATCTGTCTAATGGATGTGTGCTGAAATACACTTGTTTTGTGCTTGTAGTTTAACAGCCTTGGTTAGGAGAACGAAATCATTTCAGTACGACACAGAGTAGGTATCTGTGCAGCTCTAATACTTTAAATTGCAAAATGTGTGTTCCCATTAAAGTATTATATTTTTTCCTGCACTCTTCCTATTATGTGCTTTAACTCCTCAGTCCTTTCCTATCTTTCTTTTTGATAAGCACTTACTTACATATGTTTCTGGTGACCTTTTGTTCCCTTTAGTCTAGTGGTCTGTGCTGCTCTTGAACTTCTCAGAGCTTTGAGAAGGTCCAGGAGTACACAGCTTTGCAATACGACAGTTATAACTTTGAAGACTACATTATTATTTTCAGATGTCTTTTAGAGGTTTATATGTTGTTGTTTTTTATTACTGAATTACTTCTGAAGCACACACCTTATTACACAAACTGCATCTCCTAATAGGTTCTTTTAGAGCTGCTTATAAGATTTGTCTAGGGTTTTCTCTGCTGCTGTAGACGACATGGACATTCCTCATTTCATTCTTACATGAGATCTGTCCATGCAAGTGCCAAGACCAGTTGTAGATCCAGTGCCACAAGATCAGTTATTGACACGTCGCAGACTCATTAAACAAAAGAATGCACTTTACCTCTGACATGTGTTTCCTTTGAATTATTTTGCAGCAGTGTTCTTCACTTGTCATGGAAGTTTTAAAAGGCTTGTCGATGTTTTTTGGTGTGTGCATGTTTAGGTACTTTTTTCTGTAGTTCTTTTTCCTCCTTTTAAGAGCTATATGCAGTTAGTACCATTGTTGACCAATTATTGTCTAATTCATATCCTTTTATACCCTACAAATAAGTGTATGTATGCCCATTCAAATAGTTGTTTGTCTATCATTTGCTGTATATAGCAGAATCCGTAGTGTATACTGTATATAGCAGAATCCGCAGTGTACACTGTGAAAAGTAATACTGACTTTTCATGGTCAGTGCTATATCACTGACATTTAACTTTATTAGTTCCATCCAGGGCACATTCTGCAAGGTATCCCAAATTTTTTATGGTTGCAATGTTTTCTTAAGTAAAGTAAATTAAATTCTAAATTATTAATGGATGTTTGTTACATCAAATGAAGACAAAGCTGTGTAATAGAATATACAGGCTTTTTTCCCCTGTTTTCTTCTGTGTTGTGATAGGTTCTGAATTCAAAAGAAAAGAATTATATAAATGTCATGTGTGCTACCCAGCTCAAACCATTTGTCTTTTAACAAGTGGTTGCCAGACAAACTCTGTACAAAACAGTTGAATCATTAAGCTGTCAAATCTGGAAAATTCTGATTTTAAAAAATTTTATTTAAAAAAAAATTTAAAGCTTAGGCTGAATGTTAAAACTTATTTTAACAGTCTCCAATAACTTCTTTGTATTGAGTAGGAAGAATTCAGTCTATGTACTACATGGAAATGTACTCAGTAAAATTACCACTCTTAGCTAATCAGTTTTCTTGTTGACTTGATTGTGAATGTGCAGAGCTCAATCACTGTATGGGATCATTCTCTACACTTAGAGAGGTGCAGAAGGTCATTAGTGCAAAAACTTATGATGAGTATAACAATAAGAGTGCTTAATTCAGCAATAAGTAACACATTCAAAATTTAAATAGATGTGTAATAGGAAAAAAAAAAAGAAAAAAGTTGTTAAAAGAAAAATCTCATCTCACATTCAAAATTAAAGACGTAACCACAGTCTTGAATGGGTGAAAAAGGTCACCTAAATAAAATTAGACCCAAGGAAAAAAATTTGTAAAATCAAGTTGGTTTAATACATTTAATTTCTGTATTCCTTTCTTTCCCCTTGCTTTCATTTTGTACTTAGCCATTTTAAAAAAACTTACACTATATTTCATTATATATATTGCTGTCAGTTGATTGCCTGTATGTTAATGTGTGTTAATGGTTGCTATGGCAACTATAAATGCATTAGTCTAACATTCTATCATGGATAAGAAGTTACATATTTATTGTTTCAAACTTCTGTTTCATATTTTTAAAGACAGTATTTCACATCTTTTGGACATATAGTGCTTCAGAGGAAATTATTTCTCTTTTTTGTCCCCTTTCAATGACAAATAATTAAACTCAGTGTTTCATCACCTCAGATGTTAATGTGAATATTCTTATATCAAAAAAATGATTTCTCAAGTAATGATAACATTATTATCAAATGTTATCGAATAATGATAGCATTTACTTCAGCATTTGCTCAAAGGGCACAGCCCTTTTTCACATGTACCAAATTAAACATTGGACAAAGCAGGATGTCAGCTTAAGAATTTGGAATAAATATGAAAAGTAGATCCTTCAAATGGTATTGGTGTTGGCCCTGCCACTGTCATTTCCACTGAAAATTATTAGAGCTGATATGGTTTTGTATTTTGTGTCCCCAGCAATGCATTACCTTTATCTTTCTGTTAGCCCTTTTAGCATGAAGGTAATGCTTGTCCCTTAATATTTCTTCTCCTAGACAAATCACTTGTAGAACCAGATTTCATCAAGCACTGTTTTAGAACTGTACTTTTAATATCTTCTCGCTTTGACAAGGCAAGAGGCAGATAGCCTTGCATCTAAGCATTTACGGGATAACAAAAGATGCCTGCAAGAATTTTTTCAGAATGGATGTGCCATTTCTTCTCTGCTTGCAAAGACAGAATTGAAACTACATATGCTCCTAAAACTAGAACTGTAATGATGTAAAAGAAGTAAGGTACTTTCACTGTAGATGCTGTCTTCTAAAATAATAGGCATTGTTTTTGGACTTCTTAATAGATCTAACCAATAATAAAAGCCTCTCAATATCTTTGGTATTGTACCAAGAGAACAGCAAATATTTTTTATATGATATGTCTGGTCTGTAATTTTTAAAATAAATATAGATATTAGGAAAAACATGGAGAGTTCTTTGTATGGTTTCTCTCACTGCCAATAAATTCTGACAGGATGTGAGAAGAAAATATACACAAGAAAACAATTCTGTTAGTCACTAAACATTATATTAGCCATTTAAATAATCCACTTAAACACTGCTTTCAAATAAGATAATATTGCAGTAGAGGAAAACCTAATCAATGTTTTTTAATAAGCCTAAAATACGAAGATTAAACCTTACCACTACTTTCATTTCAGCTGCAAGAGAGGCTGGTTTAATTATCTGTTACAAAAACTCTATACATGAAGCACGTAAATCATATGCTTACAAACCCCTTTATTTTTGAAAAATACATGTCTTAAGCAGTTGTTGTGGTAAGGCACAGGTTTATTATCTATTTTATAACTTATTAATTAGTGTTGCATGCATTTATTATTTTTTATTAGTAGTATTTTGTTCTTTTGTTTTTATCACATTTATTATTTGGGCATTTAATATATCTTGTTTAGTTCTATAATAATAAAACAAACACCTGTATATTTGTGGTACAGAAATGTCTCTTTGCTTTAGTTAGAAACAAGTTTCTTGTTATGGTAGCTGCTTCTTAAACAGTGTATGAAATACAATCCTTTTGACTTTTCTGTCAAACTCTTTGCATCTATCCTTGTTTCTGTGGTTTGCATTGTTACTTTATTGGGTAAATTTGACAGAAAATTACAGCAGGTATAAGCCACACTGCTTTGTTTATTTCGCGTGTCACTTGTTTTTTAGTGAATTCAGTCTACTGCAATGTCTTTGATTCCTTGCCATATTTGAAGTTCTATGATTTCAGTTGGTATAAACAGTAATTTTTATGCTGCTATTATAACATAATCTTGTCTGCAAGAAAAAACACCGTTTCTGAAATTGAACTGATTTTTTCATGCTTACACAGGATGTGAAAAATCGACGAAATCCTCGCCTTGTACCATACGCTCTTTTGGATGATCGAACAAAGAAGTCCAACAAAGACAGTCTTCGGGAAGCAGTTCGCACCCTTCTAGGCTATGGTTACAATCTGGAAGCTCCTGATCAAGATCATGGTAATTAATTTTGTTTTTTTTTTTTATTCTCAAAAAAGGGTTAGACTTTTCCCCTCTGCTACTGAATTTGTTGTTCCAATAAAACATTTTGGACAGGTGCATCCAAATCTAATAGGTCCTTTTCTCCATTTTCTGCTTTCTTCGATCTTAATTTCTTACTTTCCTTATTGTTTCCTTTCCTTGTCCTGTGGCCTCAATGAATATTTACAAAATGTAACATTTTTACATTTTAAAGCAATTATTTACAATTCAAATCAATTGACACACTTTATTGACTAGTTTTTTTATTTAATGCTATATTTGCTATTTGAAGTCGAAATAGGAAAAAATAGTTAAACTCAGTAGATGTGAATTTTATATTCATAAAATTTTAAATAATGAAGAATCCTAAACTTTGTGTACAGTCTTGTATTTAAACACTTAAAGCTACAAGATGAAATTTTCTAAAGTGAAGGACTGCAGACCGTATTTCTGTGAATGTCAACCTGCAAGTCTAGAATTGGATAGTCTGTTAGAGCCTTTAAATTTCCTGAACATTCTCAGGTCTTGGAAGTTGAATTACACTATAAGTAAATTTAAATTCACTTTTTACATATGTTTTCTTTGAATTTGCATCATTGCCAGATTGAATGTTCTATTGATACTGTAGGCAGTCAGTTTGAGACATCCTACACAAGAAAAACAAACAAACAGTGTAAACTCTGAATAAAGAAGTTTTAAAGAAATGGTACACAACATATAACTCAATAGCTGCAGAATATAAAATGTTAAGAAAGTACAAGAAATCAAGGGACAATGTACAAATAAAAAAAATAGATATAACTCCTTTTAGAAGTTCCTATAACCCCTATTTCAGAAGTTCACTTAGTGATAAGGCTATATGGAATAATTAAATTTGAAACTAGCATCCTTCTAATCTCAGCAAAATGGGGAAATTTAGAGAAATGTGTCTAAATCTTATTTTCTCTTCTTTTTTTTTCTTCATGTAGTGATAATATTGTTAAGTTTAGACCTATTTATGCCACAGACCTTCAGTAAAGCATTTCTGCAGATAACATAGCTCATACCTAAAGTGTACACAAGGAACCTACCATTTGGAATTTCTTTTCCAAAGCACATGCATGCTCTGACCCTTAGCTTTTATGAGATACTGCTATTAAATTACATTTAAATGTGAGGCATTGCTGAGACCGTGAGTGTGTAACAACTTTGGATTGCTGAATAGGTAGAACAATGTTCCTTAGTGGAGTGGAGAGTGTTGGTGGCAAAATGCCGTTGTCTCACTCTTAAATGTGCCTATGCCTAGCCTGGGGGGAGTGTGAGCCTGCTGCATAATCCTAGAACTTCTTCCCCTCCCACTGTTGGGAAGGAGATGCTGCAAAGAAAGACTGAACATGACTTCTGCTTGGTTCTGAGAAGGTGGGCTGGCTGGTAGAGGATAGAGAGGCCTCTTATGAAGATAAAGGGGCTGCCTAAAGGTGTAGGCGAGAGGGGAGAGGGCACAGTCTCTTTTTCCACAGTCTCTTCCACATCCTGCTGAACAATATTAATCCCCATTTTCATTTGCGGCTCTGAGAACCACATGCCGCTGCCTTTCCTTGGGTATGAACTGTTGAAAACCACTATTTTTTCCTTAGAATGCAGAGATCGTTGAGCTGGTTCTGTGGAGGGAGTTGCTAATGAAATGTAAAGAACACAAGTGCAATTCTTGAATCTGAAAGATGTAATCAATGCTGTTGCAAAATTCCCAGAGGAAAGGAACTGCAGAACAGTGTCCCACGAATTAGTCTTTCTTGGGCAAAGACTGGAATTGCATTCAGCAAAAGATTTTTATAGTCATTTTGGGGATTTAATTTTGGAATTTATGAGCTTCTCAAGTTTTGGAGATGCATAAAACATGTCACAAGGATCCTCTTTCATCAGCCAAAATCCATACTGTTATTAAGGGATTTAGAGCCCTCTAGTGGTGTTCTGCATCTCCAATCATTAATTTTATTTAGACATTAATTTTACAAAGTTTTCTAGTATTGATTTTTACAATTTGTCATTATTATTACTTACTGGTTTCCCACAGCAGCTGTATTTTTGGGATTGCTTAGACTCTAGAAAGCGTTATGTTACTTAGAATCTAAAAAGAAAACAATTTCTCAGTTACCATGCTTTGTGGTGCTTCATCTGTATAGGTGAGGTACTATGGTCTTCAGAAGTGTTTTTGAGGCATTAATTGTGTCGACTATCGAAGAGAAAATTTTACAGATGAAGAATTATGTGGCAGAGTTGAGATGCTTAGAGGAAACTTAATGAACCTCACCTAACTGAAGTCAGGCATGGTGGCATGAGACATGATGGTTAATTCTCAGGGATGTGATTTTATAGGCTATCCTAGGTGATATTGGAAATGTGGACCTTGATGTGTGTAAGAAAACAGAACAGAAAGGGAGAGGTTCTTAGCATGGCCTAACAAACAGGTACAAGTAGGTGCAGAAAATTTATCTTTTAACAAATTCAGGAAGAAGAGGAATTGTGATCACACTGGAATGCTGACTTTTGAAAGGTTGGACCGGCTATAATACGTTACAAATTTGTGCAAAAAGATCCATGCTTTTGGCCATTTTTTTCCCTAATATGAGAAAAAGAATCAGAGTGATCCTTGAGTCATCTATTTGTAGCTGCATTCAGGTTTCTAAGTTCTCCTTTCTTTGTGGTTTTTAAATTCTTTTTTCTCTGTGATTCCCAGAATGGGCAAGGACACTTTCCCCATATGGCTGTTCTGCAGGCACATTCTTCTTTTCATGTCTATGCTCAAAGGGATTCCTTTACCTTTTGCTTTTGCTTTCACTGTTTCTTGTCAGTAGTTGAAAACAGTACTTTCTGCACTGATTTTTTTTTTCCCTTTATAATTATTTTTATTTTTTTAACCTTTACAGCAATGAGACTGGACATGTGCAGTGGGATAATGGAAAAGTTCAGGATCTTCCGCACAGAAAAGACATATGCAGTGAAGGCTGGGAAGTGGTACTTTGAGTTTGAGGCAGTTACAGCAGGAGACATGAGAGTCGGCTGGACCAGGCCGGGTTGTCTGCCAGATCAGGAACTTGGCTCGGATGAAGAAGCTTTTGTCTTTGATGGCTTTAAGGTTTGTATGTGCTTATCTGTAATAATATGAGTGACTGCAAAACTTTTAATTTTTTGTGTCTTGTTACATGTATCATTGCCTCAATTGCCTTCTCTGCTTTCATTGATGTTTCATGAAATTATTTCTCTGTCTTTGAGGGCCTAGGTAAAATAACTAGAACCAGTGTCACCTGAAAAATTAATTAGCAGGGTTTGGCATTTCTGTAATGTTTTTTCACAAGTTCACATGTTTCTACAGTATATATGAAGAATTGAAAATCAAAGTGACTTTATCAAATTCAAAATACTGGCAGAGCTGTAATTAGCTATGAATAATTTCTTTAAAGTTTTACTTCATTGTTCTCTCTATAAGAAGTGCCATTAGGGAATAAATAGGGTTAAAATTATTAACAGTAAGTGTTTGAGCCAAACTTTGATACAAACTTTTGTAGAAATGTGAGAGTTCCAAAGAGTATAGTAATGTTTTCATGGAAATCCTTACCGTTTAAATGAAGTATGATAGAACCACTAAGGTTTGCTCACATTTAATTCTGTGTGAAAAAAATGACAGATCGAAATAGTAGTAAAATATGTAGGAAAACAAACCTTTATATTACTGACTATCATCAAAATAGATTAAATGACTCATTGAAATTTTTAATTTCAGTATGAGGGCAAGTGCAACTGCTATCCAAACCTTAATTGTTATTAAGGCTACTGATGACTCATTGTCAAATTATTTCTTGTACCTGGTATTGGAATTAATTTCCTTTGTTACTATTAAAATACGTAACAGAAGTCAACAGTATTCCTGCATGTTCCCAGCAAGATAAAGTTCTCAAGATGTATTCTATTTTGCTGTGGGATTTTATTTGTTTCCCACTCTTGTGTTGCAAGAGAAGGTGCCTCGAAAAGAGAACTGAAAAGTCTTTTTGTAAATTGTCTTACGTAAACCATTCAAGTCCTCTATTTTCACTGGAATAGCTGTGTAGTTGCCTTCTGAATCTTAGGGTTTGACCTTTAGGTCTCAATCCACAAAGCTATTTTGTTGTCTTTGATTTTGGTGGGTTCTTCCCTTGGTTGGAGAAAAAAAATTGACCTTCAGGATATCCAGAAAGGTTCATTTATTTTGTACAACTTCCAGGATAGATACAGAGCATAAACATCTACTTGTGAAGAAATACATTAATAGGAATCTTATTCGGTGTTAATTATTGGCACTTTTTTTATTCTATGCTTGGTTACAGTAGTCCTTAACAGATGTTAATTTATCTGAACTCCAATGCAAGACCCCATTGAATGCCTTTGCAGTCTTTGACTTGAAAGTCAGTCATAGGAATCTTTAATCATGCCCTCGGCTACTCTGGGATCTATCAGAAACCCAGTGCTTGTCTCATTCACAGACAGTTCTATTCCTTCCAAAATCTGAAATGACAGAAAGATTAATTTATTTTTCACAAAACATTTTTATAAGTATACTTAAGGAAACAATACAGTTTGTTTGCAAATAATGAATTTATAGAGTACTAAAGTAAATAAAAGCAATTGCTTAAAAACCTGCTTTTGTTAAGCAGCTATTAAACATTGTAAGTGATAGCATATTATTGTAATTACAAGTCTTCCATGGAACTTCTGCAGGAAACTAAACAATACTCTTACTTTCCACTAAAGTGTTGAAATAGCGATTTCCTCTGTCAGCCCTCTTAGCAATGTTTACAATGCTGATGTGAGGTGTGCTTGCAGGAAGTTAATTGTTGGATTTCCATCTTCACAGTCAGCTCAAAGTACTCACAGACACAGTTTTGGAATAATACTCTGTGAAAGTGTTCATTTTAGTGCCATTGTAATTGAGGCGGTTAATTATTAGTTCTACCCTTAAAGACAAGAAGAACACATACATTGTCACTATTTTTCTTTTAAATGCTTTTAATTATTTTCAGGCACAGCGGTGGCATCAAGGTAATGAGCATTTTGGCCGCTCTTGGTTGGCAGGAGATGTTGTTGGATGTATGGTTGACATGAATGAGCACACTATGATGTTCACCTTAAATGGTGAAATCCTGCTTGATGACTCAGGCTCAGAACTTGCGTTCAAGGACTTTGAGGTTGGTGACGGTAAGTGCTGTAATATATCATGCTGTTAACTTGCTGTTGCCTGGTTTTTGCTCTGACTTCTCTTTAATGTGTTTCTTTTGTGTTTCATGTCCCCATTCTCATCACTGCCCCTGCCTCCCCCGCCTAATGCTTTTCTCTATTTGATTAGTATTAACCCTTTGGAAAGGAAGTTTGGTGGGTGTGAGGATGAAGAAGGGCTTTTTACTGTAGTGATCTTTGTGGCCATCTTTTGTTGTGAGACCCTTTAACTGTTTCTGAGAGATGTGTCTGAAGAGGCAGATCCATGACTTTTAATATTTCATCCTCACTGCAGTAGATTACCATATGATATAACAGAATCACAGAATGTATCATAGAATGGTTTGAGTTGGAAGGAACCTTTAAAGAGCACCTAGTCCATCCCCCCTGCCATGAGGGGCAAGGACATCAGAGTTTATCTGGATGAAGTACTGAAATATTACCAAATTTCTGTCCAGTTGGTGAGAAACTGTGGTAAGGAGTTTAAGCCATCTTTAAGGTTTTGTTTTAGCACTGGGAGGAGAAACTACATCTGATCCAGGATAGAGTCAGCTGATACAAAACTATCCTCCAAAATATTTTGCTTAATTCTAAACCAGCAGGTTGAGCTTTGTGCCTGTTGTAGGGTTCTTGGTGCAGGTTTCAGCATCCACAAGCAGGTGGTAGTTTACTGTGAAGACATACCTTAGGAGATTGCTAAAGATGGCAAAGATTGTGAGGGTATGCCAGGTGGCAGACTGATTCTGTAACAAAGAAGTATTTTTGTTTATAAATTTAATTGTATACCTGTAATTATATGTCTATGTGCAGATAGATACAGAAAAGGGGTAAGAAATTGTATTAACTGCCTAAAACTTCTGAACTATGGTAATGTAAAAAAAAAAAAAAAAATTAAGCTTTAAGCTTTCATTTCTTGTAGGTTCATTTATCCTGCCATATATATTATACATCTGTTAAACTATATAGCTGTAGCTGAGAGATAAATTTAAATTTCTTGAACAATAACAGCTCCGTATGATACTGTTGGGTTACTCATCCCTACCCTATTCCCAGGGGAAATATGAATTTCATACCTCTTAATTAGGCAGTTCCCTCTTTGAATTTTAACCACTTTATTTTCATCTGAATTTCAGAGTATTTTACTTTCAAGAGTGCTTTGGGAGAATTTCTTTCATTCCTCTGCCATATATTAGAAATAAGAAATATTTTAATTTTATTTAAAATGAAATAATTGCCATTAATTTTCTAGACTAGTGCCTGTTACTTTACTGCCTCCAGATCTCTTTAGATGCAGTGGTAATATGATGAGGGAGAGGGATATGTGAATTGGCTTTTACTGTTAGTGTTTCAAAAAAATCATCTTGGTGCCATTAAATTTTAATGGCTTTCCAGTTATTAGTCAGTACACTCCCATTGAGGAATAGGGGATTCTGAAAGAAACTCAAATTCCATTAAGTTCTGAGGGTAGGCTGCTTTTATTCTAAGCTGATGAAATCACAGTGGTGTACTTTTTGTGGTGCTTGTTTCTAGCTGCAGGTTCAAATTGAAACAGATCTCTCTGCTAAAGGAATTCCTGGCTTGACATGGAGCCTGAAGGCTTTGGTAACCATGTCAGAGACTTCATGTCAAACCTCACAGATTTTCCACAATATCTGTGTAATTCACATTTGGTATTGTTTTTGTAGAAAAGAGCTTGCTCTTTGAAATAAGACCTCATGTTTTCAAGGGAACACGCTGATTGATCTCAGATTCAACAACTCCAGAGCTATATTTAGGGGTAAATATTAGGGGTATTTAATATACAAATATTGCGGGGAAAAGGAGAGGGGGAGGGAAGGCAACTGAGTGTGAGTGTGTATGTGCAAACACATGTATGAAATACCCAAAATAAATTACTTTTATGGAGCTTGCTTTTTTTTTGCGTAGGCTGGCTTTAGTTTGGTTTTGTTACTGGCTCTTGCTTAACAGCACTGAGACCTTTCTGCAGGTCACTTCGATCAGTGAATCATGTGCATATTGTGTTGCTGCAAAAAGGGACCTTTCACTGTAGAAAACAGAATTTCTTATGCAGGCTCACAGTAAATCGGTCTGTAGTTTTGATTAGGGACAGCGAGAAGGGGTATGGTGCTCTGCTAGCTTAGTAATAAGGCTCGTGTGCTGCATGTTAGGTTGTACTACCAACAAGAGGAGCTCCTTGGGATCATGGCAGATGAATTTATTTATGTGATACCATCTCAGTAGTTAAATTGATAAACATAATTGCATCTTACTATGCATTTGTAGAAGATAAATTTAACTGTAGACATGAACAGGTACACTGTACAACTCAAATTTTATTTTGTCAACTCATGATCCCTGTGCGCAGGAACTGTTTGTAGTGTTTGACAGGTTGAGTCAGGCGGTTCACATTGTATTCTTGAAAGTAGGGAACATTATGAAAAGTGTTGCTGTCCTATGCTTTTGCTATGCGACAGACAGTGCTAGAGAGTTACTTTTCATGTGGTAGTTAGAGTCTTTTTACTTCTTTTGCTATTTCATACAGTGAAATAAAATTTGCTCCATAGCCCAGTTATGTATCTGGAGATTAGGAGCTAGGTTAGGGGTAAATAATCTTTTTATGTGCCCTTCAGCATGCAAGGGTTACATAGGATCTCCGAATACTAATATCTAAAATGACTGGATACCCATTCAGAGAAATTCATTTTTTTGTTCTGTAGAAAGATGTGTAACTGCCTTACCAGCACCCTCCATGTGAGATGAGATGCTCTGTCTTTACCATGTATAGAAGAGCCCTAAAACACCTTAATGATGACTAAACCATTGGCAAGTCAATGCAGAATTTCACCAGAGATGGAAATATAGTTTTCATGGTTAGGACTGGGACTGGGGTTTATATTCCATTTATACAGAGCCACAGTTTCTGTACAGTTACAATTGCGTGCAGGAATTAGCGACATGTACAGTACCTTCTGTTATCAATGAAAACTGTATTGGTGAGAGGGACTGTCATCTTGATTTCACATTGCCTACATCTGCAAGTTTGTCCTTATATTTTTCAATACCGGTTATATTCACGTGAATCAGAATTATTGAATAGAGCTTCAAGTTTCTTGTTGATAGAAAAGAAAACATTTTGTAAATAATTAGGTGAAATGAATCTGCAAAGTAGTTTGTGGCTGTGGAAATTGAAAAGCAGGATGAAAAGATATAGAATAAAATAAAATATTTCCTTAGGTTTTTAGACTGTGAATCTGAAACTGAGAAAAAAAAAGAGAAGAATGCACCTGCAGAACAGCCATATGGGGAATGTTCCCTTGCTCATTCTGGGGAATTGGGGAAAAAAAAAGTTTTGTAGAAAGAAGTTTTGTAAAAAGAAGTCACAAATGTGTAACAGTAAGATGCATACAAATGTAAAGCTGATTCAAAAGGTAAGACAGAAAACACAATCCCAAACCAAAATACCTTAAGTTTCATTATGTACAACCCACGTATTCTTTCATCTTGTTTTAAGGATTTCTACCTGTGTGCAGCCTGGGCCCATCTCAAGTGGGAAGAATGAACTTTGGAAAAGATGTCAGCACTCTAAAATATTTCACTATATGTGGCTTACAGGAAGGGTATGAACCCTTTGCTGTTAATACAAACAGAGACATCACCATTTGGCTGAGTAAAAGGCTCCCTCAGTTTCTACCAGTGCCACAAAACCATGAACATATTGAGGTTTGTGATTCTATTAAAAAGTTTCTAGACACTTGAATTTGTTTGAATTATGTTTCTACTTTTGTTCTTCCAGAAAAGACTTTGATGTGATGTGTTAACCCAATTCTGGATGAACCTTACACCTGTTACAAATTTCTTCCATCCAGTAGGGTTGCAAAGAATGTAATTATTTGATTGGTGGTTTCTTTTTTTTCACGAAACTTGTGAAGTGTGTTAACATAACATTCTGAGAGACAAATTATACAAGTTGTCCTCATTAAGAGCTGCTTGTGCAGTGAGAGCTATGTTTGTAAGCAACTTCTAGACACTGGGCATTTTTAAATAACAGATACCATGTGTTCTAGTGCACACACTTTTTGATTTTTCTATAGCTAATTGGTTTTGGTGGTAATAAATATTTATTAGCCAATTGTGTCAACACTTATGTCCTAATCAGTTGTGCGTCTTGATGGGACTGAATTCATGCCTTATAAGTTTGCCATGAAATCCTTCTGAAATGATGAAATAAGAACTCTTTTTCAGCTGTTGTGTGGTATTTAAGAAACAGTTTTTATTTTTTCACATGTACATGTATGATTTTTATTTATTGGTCTGTGTTGTTCTGGGCATAGTTGGATTTATGTTGCAAAGAGTTATGATGAGAAAAGTAATTTCTTTGTGACTGTTCTTTTTAATTTAAAAATGGAGCAACAAAAACATCAACTCCACATAGTATTTATTTCCCTTCAAAATGGCAGCACATGATTGCAATGCATTAGACTATTGACACCATACTGTTGTAAGTTTTGCAAGTCATGGATGCTTATTGTAGAAATATAAGTAGAATATTTACATGGCAGAAAAAGCATCAGCTTCAAAACAACTACATCTTTATGTTTCATAGGTGATGAGAATTGATGGCACCATAGACAGCTGCCCCTGTCTGAAGGTCACACAGAAGTCCTTTGGTTCACAGAACAGTAAAACAGATGTCATGTTTTTTCGATTAAGCATGCCCATTGAATGTGCTGAGGTGTTCTCCAGATCAGCTGCAGGAGGGTTACCAGGCTCTGGTCTTTTTGGCCCAAAAAATGACTTGGAGGATTATGATGCTGATTCTGATTTTGAGGTTCTAATGAAAACTGCTCATGGTCATCTAGTTCCTGACCGGACAGAAAGAGAAAAAGATGCCACAAAACCAGAGTTAAACAACCATAAAGATTATGTTCAAGAAAAGCCCTCACGTCTTAAACAAAGGTTAGTAGCTTGCTACCTTTTCCCACCCCTCCCCATTCTGCTTCTCTGTAGAGGAAAATGCCACCCAAGTCCGGCAGACCAGTCGAGTAACTTTTGACTATACGGTTTAAGGTCAGAATTAATTTAAGTGCTTTTAAAAATGAGCTTATCTCTTTCTCTTTTCTGAATAATTTGCCTTTGTGATTGAGCTTTTAATAGAGATTTTGATTTTACTTTTATTATTGCAGATTTATGCTCAGGAGGACAAAGCCAGACTATAGCACGAGTCACTCTGCACGGCTTACTGAGGATGTGCTAGCAGATGATAGGGATGACTATGATTATTTGATGCAAACTTCCACGGTATTGTAATATAGGATTGATGTTTTAGCTGTTTGGGGGTTTTTTATTTGTTTGGTTTGGGTTTTTTTAATACTTACATGGTTTTTTTGGTTGTAAGATTTTTGGAAACAGTCTAATTTTTGATTTAAATGTCCATGGTAGTTCTGAACTTCTACTCAAGTTGAGACTGTTTTGGTCCTTTTATTTTGATTTGATTATCAGACTGAAATCATTTCCAAATGAAAACCTGTAAACTAGTTTAATCCATTTTTGAAAGTACTGTTGATAACACCAGACATAAAAGAGGAAGAACAAGTAGTTCTAGAATAATGGAATAAATTGGAAAAGGTACATTAAACTAGTAGTTCAGTGTTCAGGACCATTTGAAAACATCTCTACTAATTCTACAGAGCATTTATTTAATGGAATTCCCAGTGAAAGTTTTGTGCAGGTTTTGTAGATCTATCTCTGACAAGATCAGCTCCATAAGCACTCTGTCCTCAATGTTTGAAGGAAAACAAGCACTCCTCTTCTGTGTGTGTTCTCTTTCTAAAAGATATTAGGTACTAGAAACTAAGGCACCTGCAGTATAAAAATTGTAGTTGCTATAGAAATATAGCTTACAATGCTGTGATGCAGAAGCCTTTAATACAAGCATATAAACGGCATATTTAATATTTTCTGGTTTTTTGTTTTAATATGCATATTTTGTTGGCTGTGTTTTAGTTTGGGTTTATAGTCTTTTGTTGCTTTGATTACACTTGAATTGCACTTGAACAAGCCTATGCTACTTTTGAAGAGATGACATGTTTTCAGATTTTAGAGCAACAAATTAATTCTGAATGAAACTGATACATTGGGAACAAATATTAACATTTGATAACATTATTTTTTCATTAACAGTACTATTATTCAGTGAGAATATTTCCTGGTCAAGAACCTGCTAATGTCTGGGTGGGCTGGATTACATCAGACTTTCACCAGTATGACACAAGCTTTGACTTGGACAGAGTGCGTACCGTCACAGTTACACTGGGAGATGAAAAAGGGAAGGTTCATGAGAGGTTGGTTACAATTTGCTTAAAAAGATCTATATTTTATACACATACAAGCAACTAGCAGTTTATAAGGTGTAAATCCACCCCATTTAATGTAACCAGATTGATGTAGAAAAAGTAATTTAAAACGCAGTAGTATGAAAAAGTGTTAATTTAATTGTTTCCTCCACTTGCTTGAGAAGAAACAGTGGGCTTATGATCTAGTCAAATCAATAGGCACTGAAAAGTAAAATTGGGCATCTTCCTATATAGTTTCAAATTATGATCCTGTAAATACTGACTTGTGAGGCCAAAATTAGTACAACAGCTCCTGTCAGCACTTCATTTTATTATGCATGTCAGAAACTTTCTGTTAGGCTTAACATTAAATGATATAAAACCTTAACTTGCAAAGTCAGTTTTGTCTTTGGTATTTTACATGTTATTTGGACTTATTCAGACATTGTCATCTTCAGTTTTTATTTTTTTCAGTTATGACATCCAGGTTTCATTGAATTTTGGCAGTGGTTAGGATACGATCCACTGTTTTCAGCCACAAGGCCCTGTTGTTTGCAGCCATTGCAAGGTTGTTCTTAGTTTGTTCCAGAAATTTTGCACACCATTCATAAATAAATTTATCTTTCGACACTCAGTATAAAACGCAGCAACTGCTATATGGTGTGCGCAGGAGAGAGCCTGAGCCCTGGACAAGGACGTAATAATAATGGTCTGGAGATTGGTTGCTTGGTTGATGCTGCCAGTGGCCTGCTGACCTTCACAGCTAATGGCAAGGAACTAGGCACCTACTATCAGGTAAGGATTTTTTGATGATGTCTTGCAGTGGGAAGGGGGAAAACTGAATCCTTAGCCTGCATCATTAGAGGCTTTAATACAAGATTGTAGGAAAAAGTAATCATCACTGTTATGGGAATAATTTTTCCCTTTGTTTGATTTAGGTTGAACCAAGTACAAAGTTGTTTCCTGCTGTATTTGCTCAAGCTACAAGCCCCAATGTTTTCCAGTTTGAATTGGGAAGAATAAAGGTAAATAATGCTTGGTTTTGTGCAGGTTTAGGGCTAATAAATTGTATCAAATAAGTTTATTTTATTTTTGCCATTTATTTCCTGCTATGTGTTCCTTGGTATTGGGCACATTTTTATGACTCCAAGTGTTTGCATTATTGCTATTTTTATTCTTAACTCAGTTCTATATACTTAATGAATTTAAAATACATACATTTCAATAAGGATTGAAACTGATTAGAATTTTCTGAATCTTGTCCATCATGATGAAATGAAATCACTGGGGTTGGTAAGGGCAATCTCTTAATTTTACAAAGAGAGCATGGATGACTGGTATATCTGAAGAATTTGATTAGTGTTTTACAATAATTTTAAAGTACATTCAGATAGAACACAAGAAAACAGCTGAATTTTGCTACCTTGCTTTGGATAGTTGGATGTACGACAAATCCGAAGAGGTAAAAGAAAAGAAGAGTCCAAGGAAGTAACCAGATGTGGCAGTCAAGTTTCTATTTCAAATTTAGCTGTTCTTAAAAAACAAATACGGAAAATACTGTCTGGCTGCTAATCTTCCAACTGTTCCTAACTTGTTTTAAAAACTAGTGAAAATGTTGATTTCCTGTTCTACTGTACTGTACTATATGTTGAGTGTATTTCTGGAAAAGAAATGCACTGTTTGGTAAAGATGATGAAACTGATTGTCTCTTTCATTGGAATTTTCCAGAATGTAATGCCATTATCTGCTGGCTTATTCAAAAGTGAACACAAAAACCCTGTGTCTCAATGTCCTCCACGTCTCCATGTCCAGTTTCTGACTCATGTGCTTTGGAGCAGAGTGCCAAACCACTTCTTGAAGGTGGATGTGTCTCGGATCAGTGAACGTCAAGGCTGGATGATACAGTGCCTGAATCCTTTGCAGTTCATGGCCCTTCATATTCCTGAGGAAAACAGGTTGATGTCTGTTTTGTACTGTATCAGAGTTATGTTGGGATTATGAACCTAGTCATGTAATGCCATCTATGTAAGAAAGGCCCAAGATCTTCTCTGTATTTATATCACATGTAAATGTAGACAGTGTGTTTTGATTTAACTAATCTTAAAAATTATCCTTATTTCCAGTGTTTTAAAATCTCTCTTCTTTTATTGTTTCCAACCCCTTCCAATTTCTCTCCAAATGTGTTAATAGTATATGCAGATTTGCAATGAAAATGAAAGAAACTGTTTATAAGTTATTAAAGATAATCTGCAAAATAAGCAAAAATCTGGTTTTGTAGAGATTTTTTTAAGATTTGTGACCAATTTAATTATTCCATTGCTTTAATTTTCATAAATTTAATAAAAAAATTGAAGAAATTTAACTCCGTGATTTCTGTGTTACCCAAACGTCTGAGCATTTTGCCAGTGCCTAAACTGAAAATCAAGTCACTGAAAAGTTAAGTAAGAATTCCAAACAAAGATCCCCATCACTGAACCCTCTTCAAATGAACTGGTCAGTCTGTTGCCACTTTGCAACCCCAGATTTAAAACCAGTAAATGATATGTCTTAACTCAAACTAGTTTTAAACCCCTAATTTTCAGTTGCGTAAATTCTTGTTTGTAGTACGAAGAATTATTCTGTGTTAAGTAAATAATTTGGATTTTTTCCCCATTGAAAGTCGTTAAAGTAATGAATTTAGGAGTGACTTGAATAAATTTAAGATTAAGTTTTGTTATTAGTCCTTGATTTTTATGTTGACAGTGTTTCTCACATGAAAGCTGAAATGTGGAAAAAGCCCATCCCTGGAACTGATATTGTGCTAATATTATACTTAGGGAGAAGTCTGAATCCCTTCAAAAGATATTTATGCATGTGGGACTTACTATATTTTTTCTTCTTCTCTGCAGAACAATTGATATTTTAGAGCTGACAGAACAAGAAGAATTGCTGAAATTTCACTACCATACCCTCCGATTGTATTCAGCTGTTTGTGCTTTAGGCAACAATCGAGTGGCCCATGCTCTGTGTAGCCATGTGGATGAATCTCAGCTCCTCTATGCTATTGAGAACAAATACATGCCAGGATTATTACGTGCAGGATATTATGACTTACTCATTGACATCCATCTCAATACCTATGCAACTGCCAGGCTGATGATGAATAATGAATTTATAGTTCCAATGACAGATGAGACCAAGAGTATCACTTTGTTTCCGGATGAAAACAAAAAACACGGCCTTCCTGGTATAGGACTTAGCACTTCATTAAGGCCAAGAATGCAGTTTTCCTCTCCGAGTTTTGTAAGCATTAGCAGTGAATGCTTTCAGTTCAGTCCTGAATTCCCTCTGGAAATTTTGAAGGCCAAAACCATGGAGATGCTGACTGAAGCTGTCCAGGAGGGAAGCCTCCATGTCAGAGATCCAGTTGGAGGTTCTACAGAATTTCTGTTTGTCCCTCTCATCAAGCTCTTTTATACCCTTCTAATTATGGGAATCTTCCACAATGAGGATCTGAAACACATCTTGCAGTTGATTGAGCCCCGGGTTTTCAAAGAAGCAATGAGCCAAGAGGACGAAATTGATTTCTCAGAGAAGGAGTTCAGTTCAGATGAACTCAAGTCAGAAGAAGGAGAGGAAGAAAACAGAGAGGAGCAAATGCCAAAGGAAGGACTCCTTCAGATGAAACTTCCAGAACCTGTTAAATTACAGGTAAAAATACTGTTGTGATAGTGGTTGTTCCTGTTTTCTTCACATGGTAATTTGTCTTTCAAGGAATAAAGCATTTTGAAATTAAATTTTTTAGTTAAATAGAGAGGTAATTTTCTTACAGAAAACTAGAAGATTTAGTATCTATGACATAAACTTGCTCACCATAGCTCAAGCAACTATTAAAAAAGTTACTTGCTCAATGCCATCAATATTGAATTCTTCATTTTTATGGATCTGAACAGTAAAGAAATTCCCTAGCAGAAAGGGGTAAATCCATTCTCTTATGACTTTAGTTATGTCTGAGGCACATTAATCTCTTGCAGATGCCAGATATTCCTGGTGTAAGATTGGTTTACGTGTAGTAACTAACAGCATTAGGTGTTCCAGGCGCTTTATTTGATAGTAACTGTTGCTGTAGGAAATCCATCCTTACTTTCATAATATGCAGAAGATATTTCTTAGCCTGCCAACTCATGCCTCTTACAATACTGTTTTCTCAGATGTGTCATCTACTCCAGTACCTGTGTGACTGCCAAGTACGACACCGAATAGAAGCCATCGTAGCATTTTCCGATGATTTTGTGGCCAAGCTTCAAGAGAATCAACGCTTCCGGTACAATGAGGTGATGCAGGCCTTGAACATGTCTGCTGCCCTGACAGCTAGAAAAACAAAAGAATTTCGATCCCCTCCTCAAGAACAGGTACAGCTTACAATGGACAGTTTCTTTCTTGTTGCACTTTATGTGCTTTTTTTGTTGCAGAGTTCTGTTTGATTTGAAAGTTTTTCCTTTTGGAGATCAGTGTAATTTGTCTTTTCTTTGTATTCTCTAAGATTAACATGCTGCTGAACTTTAAAGATGATAAAAATGATTGTCCTTGCCCTGAAGAAATTCGGGATCAACTCTTGGATTTCCATGAAGACCTAATGACACACTGTGGTAAGTCTTGTCACTGAATATTTTTACTTTTCAAATTATATTAGCTTTAGAAGCAATTTTTATAAGTAATTTTATGTAAGAAACATAAACTGAATAGTCTGTAAATTACACTATACAAATTATAAATATTATTAAATAAAGATAATTAGCTCATAGTCAAAACCAAAGAAATAATCTTATCCTTATCTGGTCAAACTAGAAGGGAATGCTGTATGTTTTGCTCCATAAGCATCTGTTCTGCAGGCTGACAAACTCAATTCCTTCATTCTCTCCTTATAGGGCAGCAGTCCAGACACCAATGGGTCATTGTTGGATGCTTTCCAGCTTTTCAGTATTTTTCTTGTATTTGGTAACGGGAAATGCAGATGAAATAAATAACTTAGATAAACATTTGAAAGGAAAACAAGCTTTATCTTTTTGATTTTTCCATTTTTCTTTAGTTGTTTTCCATCATTCTCCTCCGTTCAAATTACTTAACATAGTTTTTTTTGTTACCTTTCTTTTCTTGTGGGGGAAAATAGGAATTTGCATAATCTACAAGTAGAAAATTAATTTTGTGGGTCAGAGGGTGTATTTTCATAGAGCAGAACTAATTACTCTCCATATTGCAAAATAAGTAAAACAGTTACCCATCCTAAGTCCAATGTTCGCTTGCTTAATCAGCCACCATTTGGGGATTCATATTTCGTTGAATGGTTGAGAGACAATGCGTTGAAAGTTTGCAAATCAAAAAAGTACAACTAGAGCTCAGGGAATAGCACAACTGTGGGAAAACAGACATTTTATTTGGGTAATTTCAGACCATTTCTGTGTTCCAATTGATAAGACATTCCAGTGTCTTTACTGTTAATTAGTTTGGTTGAGGAGACTACCATCCAAAACATTTTGTAATATGATTTGGTATGTAATATGAAGTTACTGATGATAATTTTTTAGTTTAGCATCAATTGCCCTGTTACACTAAAGTATTACAAAATAACTTTTATATAGAAATGGAATTGTACCTAAAGCAAAAATCAGACAACTAGAACCAAATGCAATAAATTGAGAAAACTGATGTTATGTCATGAAGAATCATCCTATAAAATTCAAGACTGCTAAAGAACTCTCCACAAAACCCTTAACTTCAGAACTTGTTTTGGAAACTAAAAAATCCAGAAAATAGTTGAATGACAGTTTTACTTGGACTTACTTAGTGTGAGTAATAGGTACAGGTCAAGATTTTTAATTCCTCTGCAATGTATGCATGAATCAATACATTTAAAAATAAGAGAAATGAGCTGATAGGAATCCCATGAAGTTCAGCACTGGGAAGTATAAAGTCCTGCACCTGGGAAGGAATAGCCCCTGCAAGAAGGACAGGCTAGGGACCAAACTAGAAAGCAACTTTGCAGAAAAGCTGGGCTCTTCAGTACAAGAGAGACACGGGCATACTGGAGTGAGGCCAGGGAGGAGTCATCAAAGATAGTTAAATTCTTGGACCATCTTTTGTATGAGTAGAGAATGAGAGGACTGGGATTGTTCAACTTGAAGAGGAAGCTCAAAAGGGGGATGGTATCAATGTATATAAATGCCTGTTGGGCAGGGTTTAGAAGGCTGAGACAGACTTTCCTCAGAGATGTCTAGTGACACAAATTGAAAATCAGGAAATTCTACTTGTTTGTTTCTGTAGGGTGATGGAACTGAAGAACAGGTTGCTCAGAGAGGTTGTGGAGTCTCTTCACCTTAGGAGATACTCAAAATTCACTGGACATGGTCCTGGGCAACCTGCCTTAGTTGAATTTGTTTTGAGCCAGGAGCCTGAACTCTAAAGGCACATTCCAAACTCAGCTGTTCTGTGATTCTGTGAATCTTCACATTAATTGTTTTTAGTTTTTTATAGCTTGTTATAGTAATGTCATGAAAAGGCACTGTATTGTGAGGGTGGCTTCTTTCTTCTGATTGATCACAGGAAAGTATATTTGTTGTAACACTTGTACTTTCTTTTATATGTTTTACCTAAAAATCTTTACCAGTATCACTTGAACCACACTGAATCTCTAGGGACTATATCTACACTTCTGAGCTACATATGTCCAAAACATAGGCATCAGTGTTAGCATGGCAAAATGCATACTGGGGAAATATATTCAGTGTATGTTTTATGTATAGCATCACAGAATTTATACACTAAATTACTAAGGTTACCTGATCCTTATCTGCACTTTCCTGCTTGGCACATATGCCTGTTCCATACTTGTTCCAAATGCTGGTTAAGCATGTCTCATATAAAACTCTCAGAGCAGAACAACAGTTCAGTTCAATTCTATTTATACACACAAGATGTCTGTAGCTTGCTTAATTTTATTCTTTCACTACTTTGTGCATTTTTTTTTTTTATTTCAGGAATTGAACTAGATGAAGATGGAACCTTGGATGGCAACAGTGATTCAACCATTAGGGGTCGCCTCCTATACCTTATGGAAAAAGTTACGTATCTGAAGAAGAAACAAGCTGAGAAGACAGTTGATGAGGATGACAAGACGTCCTGTAAGCCAAATTAAATCAGTTTATTGCAACTTAATTCCAAAAGGCAAAAGAAGCAGACCAGGAAGTTCTTCACACATTTTCAGCCAAAACAAGGTGTATTTTTAGTGACATATCTGTGCAGCTTAAAGTTTGTAGCTTTACTCAAAACAGGCACAGATACATTTATTAGGCAGATTTGTTTCCCAGTGGGATGTAGTGGAAAATTTCTTCTACTGGCATTTTTTCCCCATATCCTTTGTCAACTCATATGTTTTTCAGAATCCATCATGCTTTTAGTAGAATTAGTGCAGTCTTAATAATTGTAGCAAGGTCCTGATTTATGGGAACTTCCTCAGCTGCGGCAGCTTCAAATCAGTATTTGCACAAACATTACCATATGAAGTAAACCTCTGCAATTAGATGGTAATTAGCAGAAGCCTCCCCACCCAACCTAAAATTCAAGATTTGCTGACTATAACTGTTGTTCTGTCATTTTTTCTGATACTTTCTGCCTTTCTGTCTTGATAAGAAACACTGCCAGTGGCATCCTAGTTCTGCCGTTGGTGCCAACTGACTATTTAAATTTTATTTACTTTTTATTTGTCAGTCTTTCTTTTAACTTTTTTTTTCCTTTTTGTGGTACGTGGCACTTTCAAATGTCCTTATTTTTTATGTGATAATTAGAGGCTAGGTCTGTGGGAAATCTGATGATGAATCTTTTCCTTTTTTTTCTTGTAGTAAGCATAAAAGCTCTGTAAAACCTGATTCTTTCTCTCTCTTATATTAGTAGAAAGACTATTATGTTAAACAAACAGACCCACAGGTAGGTGAAATGCAGTATTGCAGTTATCAAAATAGGAACAAAGTGATTGTCTGCTCCTAGGATTCTTTATTAAAAAAAAAAAACCCAAAAAAAACACCCCCAACAGAACAAACAAACCCCACCCAAAAAACTTAGCATTGTTCTTGTTATTATATTCAGTCCTTCTGAAAATATCAGCCCAAACACATTTCATCTTTTTTCTTATATTAAAGTGTTTTTATTCTTAAAAAATGAATAACATGACACTGTGTCAATGGAAAAACCTATAGTACAGTGCCTGGACACGAGCAATGAAGTAAATTGCTACTACTCTCTTTTCCCCTTTCCCTTTATTATCACAAATTCTCTTCTTTGTTAAGCATTCTCTTTTCTGTAAACTCCTGTTTCTCCAATATCTTCCTATAAGAACTTTTCTTTTGGTTTATTAGTTTGAGTTAACCTGGAATTATCTTAACTGCGATTATATAGCTTGTCTATATTAACATATCTTTCCCAAACATACATATATCCCAACTAATAAAGATTATCAGTGACACCAGCAGATACAGGTTTCTTGCTTCATTAGAGACTGAACTGGAAGCATGCAAATGATGATTTGCTATTTATTTGGTTGTAGTGTGTTTATTTCTTTTGAAGGGCCTTTTTCTTTGGCAAAGGAATAAGTTAAATTATGTTGTTGTATACATTATAAAACTTTGAGTGGATACAGAGCTTAGACATGTAAATAAATAATGTATCATTTACATGTACTACCAGTATAATTTTTCAGCCTTACTTCGTAACAGGCTAAAAAAGCCCTCAAACCTATATTCATAGAAAAATGTTGAAAGCAATATACAGAAATAAATCTCGTGACTTTATGAACATCTAGTATGTTTTAATAATTTTTTGTGTTTACTTCAATTTTAAATATAGGCTTTTGGTTTTGAGATATTTCTGCTTCTCTTGTGTGGTTTTTATTTTTCTTTGATAGTCTGCTAAAGAAATACCAAGAAAAAGGTGCTTCTTAGGAATTGAATTCATTCCAATTCGTTGCATAGTGAGTTCTGGGGGACTAGCAGTCAGGAGATGAGCAATTCATGGTAATTTTGTGATTTATTTATTTTCTTCACAGCTACTCTCCAGCAGCTGATTTCAGACACGATGGTGCGCTGGGCCCAGGAGTCAGTGATAGAAGACCCGGAGTTAGTGAGGGCCATGTTTGTATTGCTACATCGCCAGTATGATGGTATTGGTGGCCTGGTTCGAGCCCTGCCAAAGACCTACACCATAAATAGCGTGTCTGTGGAAGACACCATCAATCTTCTGGCATCCCTTGGCCAAATCCGTTCCTTGCTTAGTGTCAGAATGGGGAAGGAAGAGGAGAAGCTTATGATTCGTGGATTAGGGTAAATAACTGGAGTGTAACTTCTCTTTATTTACAGACTTTTTTTGTTATTTGCTGTATGGTTATGGCCAAGGTTGTACATGAAGTTTGAATCTGAATATGGGTGTAAATGCAGACACTGCTAACAGCTGTATATTATCCTCAGTTTTAAGAGAAAGCCTTTGCAGCATTATGTGTATCACTTGGGGGGAGAAGCAGTTGATGTCTGTAAGACTTCTGAGAAAAGTCGAAAATATGTATATAGTATTTTATGATATCAGAATCTATCTTGTTACTATATTTTAAATAGTATGGCTGTAAAGAATCCTGTCAAGAATACTGTCCATTTTTTATGAATGCACTGACTATTGGCTCTTGACACATACAATTTCCCCAGCAGTCAGCTAATGGAGTTGTGCCTACCCATGTCTGTACATATGCCATCTTTTTTATTGCACTAAATGTACAGGGTATGTTTGAACTACGAAGTAGTTCACACAGTGTTATTCTTCCTAATTATCTGATTAATAGTAGTGAAGTATAGGCTAATAAAGAGCTCTGCTAGAGAAAACAGTAAAGCAAACATGATAGCCTCTAGCAGGAAAGAGGTTGGTTGGTTTTTTTCTCTCACATTTTTCAGAGATGTCTTTTGATATTAAGCATCAGCTGTGATCTATTGGAAATCTCCAGTCAGCAAGAGCAGTGAGAACCAAAGACAGCATTATATAAAGAATGCCAGGAATGCAAGCAGAAGTGAAGCTTTTGTTGTGCAGAGTACTTATGCCTACTTCTTAGGTTACCAGCAGGTCTCATCAATGTTTCATGGTTGTTGTCATCTTTGGTGTACTCATGCTAAGGCTTTGGCAAAAGGGAGGGTCTGGCATCTGTCAAGAGACACAAAGTACTGGCATTTCCAAATCTACCTTTTTATACAAATTGAAAATGTTTCATTTCACTTCAGTTTATAAAGTCTAAAATGAGTGATTACTAGACTTGGTTTTCATGTCATGTTCTGTGTTTAGTTCTTACACAATTTTTTCCTCAACATTTTCTACTGTGAATTAAGAACAAAGATTTTCTGAGTCTATTTAATGTTAGCTGTGTTTTTGCTGCTATGTAAAGCCTGGTGTAAGTTAAGCCAGTCTTCTCCCTACCTCTTCCTATCACCTTAGTAGTCTCTATAAGGTCCTGTTTAGCTTGTAGGTTACACAGCTGTGCTATTTGTACCTTTTATAGGCTAACCTGAGCTCCAACACCTATTCAGAAAAGCCAGTTTTTTTGCTGTGAATGGTATTCTTTTCTTTCAGCTGAGAAATGAAGTGTTACTCATTGCTGCTTAAAACTCAGTTTCCTCAGAAATGCTGTTAAGATTTTTTTTCCCTAAGGAAGATGTTTTATAATACAGTTCACAGTTAAGCAGAACACTGAAAGTAGATGTAATTTGCAAAGTAGGGCAATGTTGCTGGCCAGCCCTTCAGGTGACATTTTGACTTTCTGTACTGTTTTCTGTAAAAGAAAGCTGCTGCAGACAAATAATAGTTTAGAATGTCTTGGAAGATTGATACCATTGAGGTCTTTTTCCAAGCATGAAGCATTAGTGCCAAAAGGAGATGAGACTGCCTTTGGAGGCAGGGCCTATCATCACTGATATGAAGTTTAGTTTTAGGTTTTAGGAGAAAAGTTACTGGGAGTCAAAAACTCTGATAGTGTCAAATAGTCTTCTTCATGTCTCATCTTTTAAAAGGTTGAATTTTTCTTGCCTGAGTGTAGGAGTTTTAGGTCAGGAAAAAGAAAAAAGACTGTTTAAAATATACAGTGAAATTTGAACAGTTGCCAACAGTATTTTCTCTAGCGACCTGCTAATCCTTTTCTCCCATGACCTAATTGCCTTCACAGTTATTTGTGAGTTGTATTTGATTTCAAGACTAATAATACTTTTTAGAAATTTAATTACTTTTTAAACTAGACGTTTATTTGGTATACAATGTCAAAGAAAATATTGACATTATGATCTTAAAGACTGATTTTAAATATGAAAGTCTGTTCTGATGAAATATGTGGAAGAGAAGAGTTCTGCTGAACAGTAACTCATGAATAATATTTGTGCAGCTTCTGGTTTTGACACTTAGAAAATAGCTGGATATCTCTTTCCCCTAGGATTTTTTATTGCTTTTGATGGCAGATAGCAAATGTCTCAAGGTTTTACTAATCTAAAAAGGATCTTGTGCCAAAAAATATTGCATAATTGAATTTAAAATTTAAAATAATATAGCAGTTTTGATGATGCTCTTGTCAGAACATAGTGTTAGGTCTGAACGGAATTTGTAATGAAAATAGAAAAGTCTCCTGCTCCAGTGTAATCGAGGGCAATTAGTGCAGTAACTATAATATGGGAAAAGAAAGGCCATGTTCTTCCACAACGTGCATAGAAAAATAGACAGGAGAGATTGAAACTCAATGGAAAAAGTCCCTGAGGTAATTTTTTACTTCAGGAGGTGTTGAAGAATTGCACAGTAAATCAGCTTTGCAAATAACATAATAGGTAAACTGCTGGTCCATAACATTTTTTTATTTTGTTTTCCTGTAGAGACATCATGAATAATAAAGTATTTTACCAACATCCAAATCTCATGAGAGCTTTAGGCATGCATGAAACTGTCATGGAAGTGATGGTAAATGTGCTTGGTGGAGGAGAATCCAAGGTAAAGCAATTTGCTGGTAGAAGGCAGAGAGTTTAGAATGGAGCTGTTCAAAGCTTTTTCCTATAAGGTGCTGAGCTGTCACTGGAGATACTGGGATCATAATCTCGTACTAATTTCCATTAACATAATAGTTGACTACATTTTTTAGAAGAATCTGTCCTTGCATTCCAGAGGAAGGTATTATTAACATTGTAATTTCAGATGCTTTAAAGAAAAAACTGTAGCACTTTCTATGCTTATTATGTTTTAAAGGGGAGATCATTTTATGAACTAATTAAAAAAAATTCAGTATTAGTGTATGAAACTGAGTACTCACTTTCTTTCATGTTTGAATCTAGAATCTGTGGGTGATCCCAGCTTTTGGATTTAAAGCTTACACCTTGATCTTTGAGGCTTAAGGTGTTACTAGCTACCTGAGCAAGTCCTGTTGATTTCAGTGAGAAACCTAAGCAGTTAACTTTCTTGAGGGGCAATGAGTACAACACCTACATATTAGAATGTTAAAAGGCTTTACGTAGATGATCCTTTGCATGTTATATGTCTGTCTTAAGAGTTTGAACTTCACACTGTTTTCATTTGCTTCTTAGGAAATCACTTTCCCAAAGATGGTGGCAAACTGCTGTCGTTTTCTATGTTATTTTTGCCGCATCAGCAGGCAGAATCAAAAAGCTATGTTTGATCATCTTAGTTATTTATTGGAAAACAGCAGTGTTGGCCTTGGTAAGTATTAAAATAAAATTTAAAACTTCCTGCTGATTTATATATGAAACCACCGGTATTTTTCTGCATCCCTCTGTTTACTCACTCTGTATTGAAGTTTCTCCTTTTTCTGGTGCAAAATATCTTCATTAACTGTATTGCTAACTCCAAGCAACTCCCCTGACAGTAGCATTAAGTTGAGCTAATTTAGTACACTTTGTAGTATATGCCTGAACATTCAGAGACTTAGTGGTTAGTTGCTCATTTTGAGGAACAGAATATATTCCTGTTTTGACAAAGAGAATCATTAATATGTTTTGGCAGCATTTCATTAAGGCTTACCTCTCACTGCTTAAGCATGCACCCCTATACTTTTGTTATGTATGCTGGTCAATATACACCTATGGCAGCGGGAGAAATACAGAACACATTTCCTTGATTAGATGTGTGATTAGATGTCCAGAAATGAACCTTGAAACTTTCTTAACATGTTTGCTTTCCTTTTCTCAGCTGAAATGTTGTAGAGGAAATACATTTATCCTTATTTCAGTACTTGAAAATGACAATATATAAGTATTTAGGAACCATCATGATTTTTTTTTTAATGATCACAAATATGTTAATTTAAGGGCATAGGACAGAAGCATAAACTCAAAATCTTTTTGAAAAAGAAGTATCCAAATCAAATGTATTTGGAGTGTCAATATGAAAACCTTAGATTTTTCTGATGCTATATTTACTGCCATATTTGAAAGAAACACACAACTTATAATCTTAAAGCTTAAAGATATTTTCTATTTCAATGGATTTGGTGGCATGTCTGTGTATTAGACATAAAATCTTTACTGCACTTTCCTCAAAACAAAGTTGTGTCAGTTAGGAAAATTAGAATGAGATCTTAAAACAAAGTATATGATGGGAATAGGAATGTGCAAGACAAGTTGTTTCTAGCTTGAACATTTATATTGTATTTTCAGTTCATATCTGTATCAAATTTCCTGCAAGTGCATGATGATATTATAAACTGAGAAGTATAAATTGTATATTTATAATCATGTGCTAACTAATGACAAAATGCTGCCTCTTATTAAAAAAATGGTAATGCATTTCCTATGAATTTGTTGGGTTTTATTAAATTGGTGTTAAATCTAGATTTTACTTTAACAGCCTCTCCTTCTATGCGAGGATCAACTCCTTTAGATGTTGCTGCAGCGTCTGTAATGGATAACAATGAACTTGCTCTGGCTTTAAGGGAGCCTGATCTGGAAAAGGTTGGTAGCTTCTTCATCAAGTTCATTTTCTTCCCCTGTAGAGAGGAGAAGATATCTGTTTCTTGGAGTAAGCAAAATTCAAGATTATATGGCAATTTCTGATACTTTTCAGGGGAAGACTGAAAATATGGTTGGTTGTTGTTTCTGCTGGCCTGAAAAATTGAACTGAGGTTCTGGTGATTACACACACAGTTATAGCCAAAAGGAATAGCTTCAGGGGCAGCTCTTAATTTTGCAGTAATGGAGTCCATACCCAACAAAACTTTGCTGCTAAAATCTTTCTTTGTTGTTCTTTTGAATGGTGACATGCAGTGGTGACGTAATGCAGTAGGGGTTGCTAGGAGCTTTGTGCCAGCTTTTTGCAATATATGACAAATCTTCACAGAGATATCTGCCTATATCTGTCGTATTTTCCCCTAACATTTAAACCTGTTTCAGAAAAGTTTGACAAAATTTGGTTTAATTACACTAAAGAATAAAATACTCAAGAGAACCTGTAACAATTATGTAGTATATGTAAACTGTTGCTGCAAGAAGGAATAGAATAAAGTTACTCTGTCAGTAGTGGATAAAAAAATCAGGTTAAATAATGGAAAGACAGATTCAAGGTAGACATTACAAACTGTCTCTTAAGAAAAGCAAGACAGAGGAATTGCAGTATCCAATTTCTTTTTGAAGACCTCAGATTCTGGAGATGATATAATTTTCATAGGAAAACATCTGTCAGAGTAATATAAGTACAGATGTTGCTTTCTTGGATTAGGAAAACGGACCGTGTGTGTTTAAAAGGACATTTTCAGTCTTACTGTTCTTATAAGTGTTCAGCAAGAAGAAGCCATCCAAACTGGCTGAAGGCTATGCTTACAGTTCTTACAGGTCAGAAAGGAAAGGACCAGCTAAAACTACGACTGAGCCTATAGTCCTGAATTACAGGGAGTGTTACTGCTGTGTGTAAAAGAAAGGCAAAAAAGAAAGGGAAAAAAAAGGCGAGTGAAAATGAATGGTTAAAATAGAAGAGTCGACCTTTTATTCTTTACAAAAGAAAAGATGTGTTTTCGATTATGGATGGTGTGTAGTTGGGGAATATTGCAAAACTGACTAATTTGTAGTGCTCAAAGTTGCAAGAGAAATGAGAGAAGAGATAGCAAAGCATAATTCTAGAGAGATAAATGATGGAATTAAGAAAAGTAGGTCTTGCAGTTCATGGCAGGAGTGGGAAAAGACTGGAAAAGTGAACTGAAAAAGAGGGTGCTCTTCTGATTTGCCCAAAGCATGATATTTTGTCAGGGATAAGAGATTGTGGACACCATATCCTGACAATGTATGAGAATGCTTCCCTTTGAAGCTGCACTTTTCTTTTTCACAATTAATATCTTTTTCATGTTGCCTTGCTTTTAGGTGGTTCGCTACTTGGCTGGATGTGGATTGCAGAGTTGTCCTTTGTTGATTTGTAAAGGCTACCCGGACATCGGATGGAATCCAGTTGAAGGAGAACGATATTTGGATTTTCTTCGTTTTGCTGTTTTTTGCAATGGTAGAGTAGAAGCCTAAACATTTTATAACTTCCTCTAATATCCAAATAAGCTTGTAATTTTAAATAGTAACACAAGCCAGCTTGGTAAGTTACTGTAAATTAAGAGAACTTGCAGAAAGAGTAGAATTGTTTAAGACACACATTAACTTACATGGCTTGTGAAATGGGCATCTAGGGTCCTGTGAATGTGTTCCCCATCTTTTGCATCCAGCTTTAGGTTTTGAAATACCCACATCTCCTTTGGAAGTAGAGCAGGGAGTCCTAAATCTTTTTGTGATAAATTCATGCTAGATACAGGGCCAAACCCCTATATTTTTATGAAGATTTAGATAGTCCAGTTTTAGTGTTCAGCAATTATACTGGTCCCCTCATTAACCCTTGCACTTGACTGAATCTTTACCAAAATTCAGTAGTTTCAGTGGTGCTTTAAACATCCTTTACTAACATAGTTAATTCCTTGGCTCTTTTTAATTTTCAATTAAAACACGTTTTATTTTATACAAGTTTTTTATTTTATTGCAGTAATAGAGGTGCATGTGTGTTTCTGTAACTTTGTTGTCATATTTAAACAGTTTTGAAGTTAAAAGTTTCTATGCATTCTGCTCTTTTGTGTACCTTTTTCTGATTATATTTCAGAACTCTTTTCGATATAATCATATATCTTGATATTTGTTCTGTACGGTAGGAGAGAGTGTGGAGGAGAATGCTAATGTTGTAGTCAGACTGCTTATTCGCCGACCGGAGTGTTTTGGTCCAGCTCTAAGAGGAGAAGGAGGCAATGGGTTGCTTGCTGCCATGGAAGAGGCAATACAAATATCAGAAGATCCAACAAGAGATGGACCTTCTCCAAGTAATGGATCTAGTAAAACCCTGTAGGTGCAGTTGAATTGCTTATATTGCCATAATATTTGTTTATTTATTTTGTCATCTTAGATGTGAAATGACTTTTTTGTTTTAACACGGGAATTACCAGTTGGTTCTTCCTTGGATGCTGTGTAGGGCAGAGATTCATCTTTTGCTAAACAGTGCTTCTTCTGCACTGTTAATTTAGGTAACTCTCTCTAAATATTAAGACATCTCTAGAATTCTGTTTGTTCTTTTTCATTCTGTTAAGAGTCAGTCCACTGATGCAAAATGAGACAGCTAAATGGTACCAATGGTTACAATGGAGATGTTGCTACAGTCTTTTAGGGGACAAAATACATTCTGTCTTAGTCTGCTGTAAGTTCATTTATTAACAGAAGCCACTCTCTATAAGCCATCACACCTATGAGCAGAATTTCTTTGTGTTGTTAAAAACTTCCTTTTTTTTTCTTTCGTAAATCTTTTATTTGTTGTAATGTTTAATTACAGTGAAATAGAAGAACAAGAAGATGACACTATTCACATGGGAAATGCAATCATGACCTTTTATGCTGCCTTGATTGATCTCTTAGGACGTTGTGCCCCTGAAATGCATGTAAGTTTTATGTCTTCGTGCACTGGAAAGTAAAGGCACAGTTGTTTTGCTGCCCACTGGTTTGCTGTTCATTTTTTTCTCATTATGGTGTTATCAGGAATAAAAGCAGTGGTACGGCTACATAGTATCTTAGTGGATAGAATGTGTCGTTCTATTGAATGGCAAGGGAAAAAAGTATATTCAGAAGCTGATTTTTTAAAGGAATTTTTCCCTTGCTTTTTGGGTTTTTTTTTTTTTTGGTTTGACTGTCCATTGTGACAATCAAATTCCTCAAATGTTCCTATTTGTTGTGATGGCGTAGAGTGATTTATTTTTTATAAACTACGGTTTTACTCTTCATATACTTATTTTAAACAGACTTTTTACATTGCATATAAAAATGTAAATATTACAGGGCATTCTTTTGTAGGAGTAAGCCTACATACACACCAATATCTCAGAATCTTTATTCACACCCACCGACAAACCTTCTCAAAGGTAAGGTGTCACTATTTCAGGCATTAGATACAAAGAATTACAAACACTATAAAAACCTTACCATGAGCATAGTTTTGTTTAATAAGCAAACACATAGATTTTTAGACTTTGTGTATTTGCATCCAAACTACAGCAAATCGATGCAGATTGCATGAAATTTACATTGTTAGTTATAATGCAATTTTGGGAACAGTTTTTCTTTTGTATAGAAGACAAAAAGAAGATCTTGCTAAATTTTTATTTCTCTTTTTATTAGCTAATCCATGCTGGTAAAGGGGAAGCCATTAGAATCAGATCAATTCTACGGTCTTTGATTCCACTCGAAGATTTGGTGGGAGTAATCAGTATTGCTTTCCACATGCCAACCATAGCAAAAGGTAAGATTGTTCTACATTTTTTCTCCTATCCTAGTCTTATGATTTGTAATTTACTGACATATTGACACTCATGCTTTTTTCAGCATTTAAAAATATTACAGAAATTCAGCTATTTATTATGCGAATTAAAAGACAAATCGTGTATCTCATACATGTTTCAAAAATCTTTCTGCATGCTGTAGTCAACAATTCTGTGTACCCTTAAATTACTGATGTAAATCCTGTTAAATTGAATTATGAAAATCTATTACAACTTTAAAAAGAAATTTTAAAATGCATGCTTTCTGGTTTTATAACTATTTTTAAATACTGCAGCCTCATTTCTCAATACCATAATCCTTAGCTTTTGCTGTTCTAACCCTATCAATTGTTTCTAGCAGACCTTACTAAGACACCAGAGTTGTTCTCCAGCAACTATGCTGAAGAGATAGGTGTGACATAGGCAAAGGCATTTCTTTGTGTTTTCTGCCTATATAAAATTGATTGCAAGAGTGGGAGCTCTGTGAGCACCTATATAAAAGGGAAAGGGATTACATCTGCTTTTAGTGTGTCTGGAGAGAAAACATTATAAATGCTACCTGGATTGTTTAGAGACCCACAGCACAAGATTTTCCAATAGGTTACAGTGGAAGAGATAAAAAGATCAACCATTACTTATTTATTATATAATTATTATATTATTACTTATGATCCAAATATGGATAAACCTATAGGTGATATCTCAGTAGCAGACAACAGCTCATACATACAGAAGTGTTTACTTTCCAAAATGAAAGTATCAAGATTTTGAAATATTTCAATGAATTCCTTTCAGATATTTTGAAAGTTTTGGCATAGATATGACTTGTTAGCACATGCTTAATTCCTTGTCATACATTAAAGATATGCTCACCAATGCTGCATTTCCAGGATCTCTGATGTAGAGTTCTTGTAATTTTTACTTTCCATCTGCTTCTGCTGAGTACTAGGTAGTTATGGAGGTTAATTATTATGCTGTAGGTACTTAGCATATTAGAATATCAGCTGTTAAGAATCCCTTAATATACAAAGCATGAACAGAAAAGCATGCAGGGACTTTGAGGTCTCCGTGGGTAGAATTTATCTTACGCATTCTTTTTCATTTAACTGCAAATATGTTGCCTTTGCGTAACAAAACTGTGGGGAAGGTGCCTAGGTATTAACAGAGACTCAAAAGCTCTGACAAGTAGCAGCATGACTGCCTAGTCTGCTGGTGAAGGAGGATCCCTGTCACTGAAGTCTTATTTCTTCCTTTTAGATGGTACTGTGGTGGAACCTGACATGTCTGCGGGGTTTTGCCCAGATCACAAGGCAGCCATGGTTTTGTTCCTTGACAGGGTCTATGGAATTGAGGACCAGGATTTTCTTCTACACCTTCTTGAAGTTGGCTTTCTGCCAGACCTTCGTGCTGCTGCCTCATTAGATACGGTAAGGGTTTCAGTCTGGTTTTGTTTTGGTTTTGTTATCTTAGTGAACACTACAGCATTTTTCATCCCTTGAAAAAGCATTTTTTATGTCTTCATGTCTTCTGCCTTTCTCAAATTCTGGCTGAACTGCGTGTTGCTTCTGAGCTTTGATAGTACTTGAAGATGCATTGTCCAGTGTAATGCTCACTTTTTAAGAACTTGCACTGATACCCATATCCATAAAAGATGCAATGCCTTTTCCCAGGAGACTTTCTGAGCTTGTGCTATGGAATAAAAATCAGATGACCTGCCAATGAAGCATGTGACTGGGAGCCCCTTTCCAGAAATAGACAGAAAGTGTTCATCTCTGTGCATTTGTTAGGAACACCTACTCTGTTATTTAGAAAATGACTACATTTCTATTTTAGTTCCACCTCAATGTTGCTGCCTTTTTTTTTTTTTCTGGGAGTCTTAGTTCCATCTAATTTCTTTTAGCTGTCTTGGTCCAGAAAGCTTAGATTTAGAGAGCTATTATGAGGGCTAGGACATTGAATTTGGTTTTCCTATTTGACCTTTTATGTCAACATTTTTTTCTGAAAATAATAATGTTGCTATTTAGGATCGTGGAATCATACAATGGTTAAGGTTGGAAAAGATTTCTAAGATTATGAAATCCATCCGTCAATGTAGCAGCACCACCTTGTTCACCATTAAACCATATCCTCAAGTGTCATATCCACTTTATTGAATATATTTATTTTTTTGAACACTTCCAAAATTGACTCCACTACTTACCTGGGCAGCCTGTTTCAATGCTTGGAAACCCTTTCCGTGAAGAATTTTTTCCTCATATCTAATCTAAACCTCCCCTTGTGCATTATGAGGCCATTTCCTCCTGTTCTGTCTCGTTACTTGGGAGAAGAGACTGACAGGTCAGTACAGTTTCCTTTCAGGCAGTTGTAGAGAGTGATAAGGTCTCCTCTGAGCCTCTCTTTCTCCAGGCTAAACACCCCCAGCTCGGTCAGCTGCTCCTCATAGGACTTGTGCTCCAGACCCTTCACCAGCTCTGTTACCCTTCTCTGGACACACTCCAGCACCTTGATGTCCTTCTTGCAGTGAGGAGCCCAGAATTGGAGATTGGAGGCGCAGCCTCACCAGTGCTGAGTACAGGGGGATGATCACTGTCCTGCTGGCCACTCTGTTGCTGATACAAGGCAGGATACCATCAATCTTCTTGGCTGCCTGGGCATAAGTTCATGTTCACCTGTTGACCCCAAGGTCCTTTTCTGCCAGATATTTAAGAAAGAGCAGGCGAGGATTTTTAACTCACATGGAACTTGGCCTTGTTCATAGCAAAACGATACTGACTGGTATTACCTGATTTTGGAGTGCTCGGTTTAGCAACTATGACATTCTTCAATATAATCTTGAAAATTGTTTTGTTTTTGAATGACCACATTTACTGTTTTTGTTCACTAAAAACAAAACAAAAGCCATCTATGGTCTTTAAAAGCAGGAGAAGAAGCTAGGCATCTAGCTCCAGTAGGTATCGTATCCTCATTTCCGTGTTTCTGGAAATTTCCCCCTTTATAACTGCAAAACAAAAACAACAATTTCTTTTCATTTGTAACAGCACTGATGAGACAAATCTAATTTCTGTCCTATTTAATTTGTAGGCTGCTTTAAGTGCTACGGATATGGCTTTGGCTCTGAATCGATATCTTTGCACAGCAGTCTTGCCTCTCTTGACCAGATGTGCTCCTCTGTTTGCTGGCACGGAGCACCATGCTTCCCTCATCGACTCCTTATTACACACTGTGTACAGACTCTCAAAAGGATGCTCTCTTACCAAAGCTCAGCGAGATTCTATTGAAGAGTGTTTGCTGTCAATCTGTGGGTAAGAAAATACTCCTGGCTGTACAAGAGTGCTAAGTGATAAAGTAATCTGTTATATTTACAATACAGGAATGCAGAATTATGCCACCAGTAACATAACTAAGATTTTTTTTTTCCTGTCAGATGATTATGATAGTTTTTAAGATACTGTATTCAGTTTGCAGCTTTATTAATCACCAGTCATTCCTCAGTTCTCATTCATTCAGTCCTCAGTTATTCTGCTATCACCAAATCTTTTAAATTAAAACCTTGGTGATTAACTAAGAGTATGCAAAAAGACAAAGCTCTGGAGCTGTAGAGTTATACATACATGGAATTGCCATTTAAACACTTTTAGCTGGACAGATTTGTGGTTGATATTCAGTAACTTGTGCAATTCTACGTAGAGGTTTATTTATGATGTGTTCCATGTGAAATCCTGATCAATGACTAGTATTGTTATGTCTCTTTACTGAACAGATATGGGACAGATTTTGTCTGTGTGTCTGCAGGGTGAAAACCAGTTGGTTATTATCCAATTTTTTGTAAATCTACAGGCTCAATTATGAGAAGCTGACTAGGCAAATACAAATTCAAGTTCTAATGAAAGTTAACGTTTAGGCTTTCAGTTCACCAGAGTGTTTGGTTTGGGTTTTTTCTTTTAATATTTCAACATAACTTTTTTTTTTCTTTGCTCAGTGTGGAAATGTGCTCAGAAATTACAGACATTTGTATTATAATATTGTAAAAAAAAGTGTAAAAAATATATCACATTTGATGATACTTGATATCATAAAATTTTGATATTTGATCTATTTGACCATTTTATATATATATTACATTGCTAAGAACCAATAAAATTGACCAGATTTTACTATTTATCTGGAAAGCTTTAATGTCCATGCCATTCTAACATTCACACTATAACAATTTCTTCTGTCCTTCCAGTTGCTACCCACTGCTGTGTCTTGTTTAGCACATCAAAAGAGATATTGCTCTTATGTCTTCATTAGTTTCTAAGATATTTTAAGAGCCACTGAGATATATTACAAGAAATTAACATTATATCCTTTTCTCATGGGCATGGTGATCCTAGTACACATTTTCAAAGTTCAGTATTTTTTTTCCTGCTTTTCTCTGTCTGTAGATCAGATATTTTCTCGGCTTCTTTGAAGCATTTGATTTGCATCTTGTTCAGAATATTTTTCTTTGGTATACACTTGTTTGCTTTCTTCTGGACCCCTAGTGCCCTAGTGCCACAAGTAAAATCTTACTATTTTATGAATTTGAAGAATTTTAATGGCGGAGAACTGATATGTTGCTTTAATATATTTATCAATTATTTACATCAAACTGTGCTGGTACGCCCTTTTGAAATGGTTTTTCTGCTTTTAGGCAGTTGCGGCCTTCCATGATGCAGCATTTGCTGAGGAGATTAGTGTTTGATGTACCTCTGTTAAATGAACATGCAAAGATGCCTCTCAAGGTAAAAGTAAATATTAGTATTCAACAGCATTCTTTATAACAGAATGCAACAGAAAATAGTTGCATTAAGAAGATTTTCTGTAATTTTTGTTATGTTATTTATACTCTGCAGTACTCTAAGACCATAGTTTTTAAGGATAAATTGTTGCTTTGGGAGAAATTCAGTTTAATTTACATCCAACCATATGGAATTATGAAGTCTGGGTCTAACGTTTGCTTCTCCTTTAATTATTTCCTGTTTGTTTCAGCCCATGTGAAAACAGAATAGAAGAAACCTTAGGGGTAGGGGGCAGAATCCAGTGCACAAAACACAGCAGTTTACAGTCTGTATGTACCCTTACTTTTGTCCTCTGCACTGGTTTTCCTTGCTCTTGGAAAAAGGACTCTTTTTCTGTTGTTGGTGCCCAGAAATCTGTTAAGTAATTATGTTTAGTAGTAATGTTCCATTTTGTTTTCAGCTCCCAAAAGTTTAGCTGTATCTTTTTATTCTGATTCCTCATGCACAAGGAAAAGGAGGGTTTTTTCTTTTCTGACATGACACAGTCCTTAAAGAATCTTCAAATATCATCATCAGTTTTAATAAACATTTGGTTCCACACCTTACCTACTGTTTTTCAGCAGTCGTTTGTAGTGCTTTCCCACCACAGCTTTGAATGAGATATTTAATATTTTCTTATTTAATATATTTTTGTGCTTTAAGAGCACATCAGGATCTCTGATGTAAGAAGAGGAATTTAAATTGTTAGTCTAAATGCCAGGGCCTGCTGCTGAAGTCCTGCCAAGGATTTCATAATTTGGTTATGCCCCCCCGCAAGAAATCCTCAATTAAACTAAAAATTCCGGAGTAGCCATTCTTCTGTGTCTATGTGTGAGAAAAATAGTAGATAATTTAATATACTGCCCTGAAGGGGACCCTTCTAATGTGTTATAGCATTTTATGCGCTGCTAAAACCAAGAAGTAACTTGGCACTTAGGAAGTGCCATAGTGCTTCAGGGTTTGTTTTTTGGGGAGGAAGAAACAAGCCCAGATCCTTGACAGCTGTTCATCTAAAAGAACAGATTATATGATACTGAGTGTCATGGCTGCAGTGAGCTTCCCTTGTTGCTGAACTGAACATTAAGGAAATAATAATTGGATCCTTTTGGCTAGTCAGGCTTTGCGAGAATACAGATGTAAAGAGAGCCATGCTGTTAGCATGGGCAAAGGATTTTGTCCATTGACACCTAAAAGACCAATAGGAGCTTCTGAGGAAATTGAACTCTATCTGAAGATAGACCTACAACTTTTAAAAGGTTTCACTGACAGTAAACTGATTTCCAGTGATTTAACACAGGACTCCTACTCATATCTGCTGTGTTTCTGATTTGAAAATATTGTAGTATTGTGTGTATTCCTTATGGCCTTGTGCTGGCAAGCCAGTTATAGTAATCTAAAGAGGCAGCTATAAGTTAATCAGGCATCTGAAAATGTAATTTTGAATAGGAAGAGAGGAGAAAATAATGAAGGCAAATCAGAATACAGTGCTATATACTGTGAATTCATTTGCTGGTTTCTTCAGTTAAAAATTGCCTCAGGTTTTAAGCAGCATGTGCATTCAAATCTGTGATGCTTTTCCTGTATTCTATATAGTTCAGACTTTTTGGAATAGGACTCCTTTGTTTTTATTTCTTCTTAAATAATATTCAGTGCTTCATCAGGGATTTCTCTAAGACTAAACCTGCATTTACTCCCTTGACTAGGTTTAAAAACATATTCATATATATTATTATCCACATGTAGTCCAAAAGCAAACTTCTCTGGCCATTGAGTAATTGAATATAGTTTGAAAAAATATTTTCAAATACATATTTGACTCTTAGAGTCCAGATTTCTGAGACTCTTGTGGTTCTATATAAACAATGAAACTTCTGTCTTTTTACATCTTATATGAATATAAGTTCTTTGCATTTTTTCTTTAATCATCCCACAATTGAAATAGTAAATATATATTAACAGATTTTTTAAATCTGAAGATATATAAATATACTCTGTGAATTGTTTTGGGATTTTTGTCCTGATCCATTGAAAGTAAAAATAACAGTGCAGTATCAAGATTATAATTTTGGCTATCAAAATCCTTGCTTCTACACATCAGAAGTGGGTTGTTTTTTGTTTTTTTTTAATGCCTGTCTTTATTTATACACATGTACAATTTATGTTATAAATGTCTGCATTTTTCTATCTTGAAGTTTGTTCAGGCTGGAAAAAAGGGAATCCTGTCAGCTCTCTACTGACTGTGACTTGCAATATTTTTCCAAAAAGCTTTGCAAAAGGGTATTGACACAAAGATGAAGAAACTGCTCATTCTGGGTGTATACGCACCAGTGACACAACACAGCTTATTGATAAAAGTACAGAAATTTTTCTGGTAGCATCTGTGTAATGTTTGAGTACCAGAATGGAAGGACCTCCGCAGTTATATTTCTATTTGCTTTCAAAATATGTTCTGTTTCAGTTGCTGACAAATCATTATGAAAGATGCTGGAAGTATTATTGTTTGCCAAGTGGATGGGGTAACTTTGGTGCTGCATCAGAAGAAGAACTTCATTTATCCAGAAAGTTGTTCTGGGGTATTTTTGATGCTTTATCTCAAAAGGTAAGTACCTTTAGTATCCATCTATTACTGTAAAATCCTTACTGTGTAACCTTTTTTCTTTAATCTGTAATTTTTACCGAGCTCTTATCAACACTGTATCATTGACTTTGAAGGAAAAAATATAGGCTTTAGTAAATTTAAATCTTCCTCTTATAGCTTGTAATGTAATACAGATATAATCTTCTATCGCTTCTTTAAAAAAATATATCACTAAAGCAATAATCTTGAGACATATCTGTACAGATCTGTACACTTCTCTCTTTAGTAGTTGTAGTTTCAGCATCCTTGAATGAATTCTATGTTAAACAGAAGTTAAATAATACATCTTGGTATGTGTTTGTTATTTGTTCTGTGACTGTTTTTAACAAATGTGCTAAAGATTTCATGAGTTTCATTTCAAATCTAAGTGTTATGGAATGCTGTGCATATTCCTGTGCTGTGCTGTCTTCCTGTCATCTGAAAAATGTTTAGCATTGCTACCAGTGAAGACAACACTTTTCCCATTTACTTGAGAAAGATTAAGACTTGCTTCAACCTCTCTGCTTTGGACAGTCAGTTTTCTTTACTTTCAGAACAAAAATTCAGTTTCACACTGAGTAAGAAAGCCATTCTCTGGCTGCTTGGTTTCATCTATAGCTGCATCAGTTTCACCGGTGATGTTGGAAGTTCCCATTCACTGCTCACTTTCTATCCCCTGTGTGTTCCACAGAAGTATGAACAAGAACTGTTCAAATTGGCTTTGCCCTGTCTGAGCGCAGTTGCAGGGGCCTTACCTCCAGATTACATGGAATCAAATTATGTCAATATGATGGAAAAACAGTCTTCAATGGATTCAGATGGGAACTTTAATCCTCAACCTGTTGATACCTCAAAGTAAGGAATTAATTAATTGCACCTCAGGTTTTTTGATCATGAATGTGCCGAAGAGGGGGGGAGTCTGTCATTTGGTGTGATGTGAACTTACAGCTTCTCTTCTGAGTGCTTACTTTCTAGATAACATGGAGATCTTAAATTAATATTTTAATTTATGTATTTATTTTAAATCAAGTAAAGCAATAAATAGCAAGTTACATAATTAATTTCTTAGCCAACTTAGAATATTTTTAATGCATTTTTACTCAGGAGATAGAACTATCCAATTGTCTTTGCATGTCTGCTGCAAACAAACCAGCATGTTCTTAGGAGCTGACAAAGTAGACAAGTGTACGTTATCCCTGTCATTATTAATATATGTCAAGATACTAATTCCAGTTTGTGTGAATGACAGTGTACCTACAGAAAATTGTTTGATCATGCCTTCCTATAATATTTTAACTATGAATAATTGGGAATTGGACAGAACAATTTTCATTCTCTCTAGGCAGTCAGACTCTGACCCTGCTTTTTAAAGTATATTAGCCAGACAAAGCACATATCTGAATGGAAATTTTCTGCCCTGATTTTTGACTACAGTCAGTGCACCATTTCCCTTTGTATAGAATAGTCTTACAGAAATATGACTATGCACTAGATCTTTAAAAATTCCTGTTGTAAAACATTTGCTTCACTTGCCCCTGTGAGCTTCCTGCCTGTATTGACATTCAGCACACAAGATGCTGTCAGTAGATTGACACCTTCATTACGGCATGCTTGTTCATGTATGCACCTCTAAATATGGCAGTAAAAGACATAAGTCTGGCGTATAGAAAGGACATCAGTGACCTTTAAAATTCATTTTTCTAATATGTAGTTAAAATATATGAAGGTTTAACAAAAATTCTTAAGAATATTATATTATCATTTAACTGATTATTAATTTATCTGGTGTCATTTCAGAGAAAAATCGTAGACAGATTTGAAAAACTCAGAAAACGTTACTTAATATTACCCAAATTATATGTCTCTTCATTGCTGTAGGAGTCAAGAGTTCTGTGATGTTTCAAGACAAAGACCGAACTACTGCTATAATTGTAACCTCCAAATTATCCCACATTCTTTTTACATGCAAATCCAGCTTTGCATTGCTCACTAGTACTGGATATATTTGTACGAAGATACAGATAATAGGATGTTACCGTAGTTGTAATTTTATTGCATTTCTGTAATTATTTGAACTATTATAGCATTAATAGAGTTCCCCTCAAATGCAGTCTTTCAAACAACAAAAAAAAAAACCTGCTGACAGTGATGGATGATATTTTCTGACCTTATTGTGTGTGTGTGTTAGACTCTTGCAAACTGTTACTCTGACATAATTTGATTTTACATTTCTGCTTTTTTCCACCTTATGACTGAAAATCCAGGCTTCTACTTGGCAGTAGATGGCACTCTAACACTACTCGTACCGAAATTCTTTATGTTAGGAGGGAAGGTATTGCTATTTCATCAGTGATCAAAAGCAGTTATTCCCTTTCATTCGTAGGAATGCTGATGAAGTAAACTACTGGTATTTGATAAATTATTTTTGGGAGAGGATTCTGCCTCTAGTCCTTGTTTGAAAATTAAGAATAGTTTCTTTTTTTTTACTACTTCAGAAACCTTAACTTCTGCACTCTGTTGTACACCCACTGAAGGGCTAGTGTATTAATTTCTGTGGGGTTTTATTATTTTATTAGTGGTTTTATATTTTTAATATTCACTGGTGTGTTGTAAAATAAAGCTTTAGTTATAATATTCAAGTTGTCATAAATTAGAGGCTTCAAACATATAATACTATTTCTAGGACTACATAAAATAGATAATGTTTCAAAAAGAACTGTTGCACACTTAGTTTATAATGGACGTGCAATAAGTTACTACCATATTTCTGAAAATATAGGTTGTAATTATATCTTTAATACTAAGAAAATATGTGACAGCAAGCACTAGTGCTTGATTGTATTATTGATTTTTCCCTGCACACATGTTTCAAAGAAGTAAAATTCATGTGGTTGTCATTCATTGCCCATGAAACAATTCAGATTTCTTCTTTGATTTAATTGGGTCTTGGAGCAAAATGAAGGTGAGAAGAACACAGTAAGATGCATGGAAAGGGTGTATGCATTATTTATTATTTATTTTGAAGTTTTCTTTACAAAAAAAGCATTCAATTTTAGCCTGTGTGATATAATGCTAATTTTCTTTTCACTTTCAGCATTACAATCCCTGAAAAGCTGGAATATTTCATTAACAAATATGCAGAACATGCTCATGACAAATGGTCAATGGAAAAGGTAAAATCTACATCCCTGTTAAAGCAAAATCAGATCTTTTATTTGAATCCATTTCATCTTTGAAATATTTTATTCAGAATGTTATTATTTTTCATACTGTTACAAGTTGGTGTGCAGGTAAGATATAGACATACTATTTTCTTCAAATATATTTGGGGGAAGTTCTCTAAGTGCATATGAGTATTCCAAAATTGTATTTAATCATTTCATCATTTTCATTGCTGACTTTTGAGGAAATATACTTGCTAATTGTTTAACAGTTTTATGGACCTGAATTTTCTTTTTTTTTTAACCAAATGAGCTGTTTAGCCTTTTTATTCCTTTGTGCATTTTGTTTGTCCAATGTTAAAAATAGTTCCTCAACTGTATCACAGTATTCTGCTTTATAAAAATCTTTAAAAGAAAAAATGTATTGATGTGGCTGCTTTGGTAATCATTAATTTGCAAAAAGATGGCATGCTGCATGATTCATAGCTTAATTTGTAGATAATATACATGTTTGTTGAGAAAATGTTGAGAAAATAGGAGAAAGGAAACTTTAAGAGAACAACTCTGCAGAAGCATTATTCAGTTAATTTCTACCAATAAAAATAGGATTTTTCATAATTTTTTGCTTTTCCCTATTTTGTCCTTCTTATTGCTGTTTTCAGTTTGCCAATGGATGGACCTATGGTGAAACATTTTCTGAATCTGCAAAAGTGCAACCATTAATGAAACAATATAAGTTATTGTCTGAAAAGGTAAGGGATTTGTTCATGCTTGATCCAGGGTTGCTGTGATATCACTGAAAATACCACCTTGTGTTTACATCATTTTAAGAAAAAAATATTTACACTACGTCAGCTAAGGCGTGGTTGTTGCCTTCCTCAAAATCCTGAAAAGATATAGAAAGGTTTTATTGTATAGTGAATAGGCCACTCAAACTTTTTCTCACATAGCTGAATCTACATGGCATAACTTATGGTGAAACTGAAGTGTGATATTGCCGCTATAATTTTGCAGTAAGGTCATACAGGAATGCCTTCTTGCTGAATGAAGACTTAGGTTTAGGCTTTGTCTGTTCTCCAGCAGAAAGCCATGAAGATGATTAGATATCTAGAGACCTTGATAGAAATGAAGCAATGCTGAAGGAACTGGGTTTGTTCAGTTTAAAGAAGAGGAAGTTGCTGGAGATACTATCTGGGTTTCCTGGTTCCTAAGCATTAGTTACAGAGAAGATGGATGTATTCTCTTCACAGGGGTGCACAGTGACAGGACAAGAGGCAAAGGGTGTGAGGTTCTTTAGCAGAAATGCTTTCTGGAAATCCTTCTTATCTTTACAGCTTAAACATTGGAATAACTTGCCCAAAGAAGTGGTGAAATCACCAGCATATGGAAGGCATGACAGAGCAAGACTTAGATTACCTAATCTTGATAGCCCAATTAGGTAGTTTATCTGACCTCAATAGCAGGTAGAAACAGAAGATGTCCAGAGTTCTCTTCCAATATGGACTTGTTTATGATTCTATGATTATGGTTTTTTGGTTCATGTAGCAGATAAAACACTGTTACTCCTGATAATTACTGCTCCACCCTTGACTTCATGTCTGAGAATGCTATTAACACAGTTATCACTGAGATCATCAGCTTCCTGTCAGGCCAGAACTCTTCTCCCCACCTCTGAAATTATAAATAAATATTTTAATATCTTATATGATTTATTTGCATTATTTCAATAACTCTGGGCCATGATGGTTGAATTCAGTACATTTCTTTGCATCTCAGTGCAAGCAGGAAAAAGTCCAATAGTTACTTTTGGCTCTGTACAGCTACATAATAAAGAAGTTAATTATTGCATGTGCATTCTTCTAGGAGAAAGAAATTTATCGGTGGCCAATCAAAGAATCACTAAAGACTATGCTGGCATGGGGATGGAGAATTGAAAGAACACGGGAAGGAGATTCCATGGCACTGTATAATCGGACGCGCCGCATATCTCAAACCAGTCAAGTGAGCCGCTTTGCTAAAAAATTTGTTTTATTCTCCATTAATAATAACTGCCTTTTGAAAAGAAGCCTTTGAAATTTTTAGGGTTCTATATGTTCGTATACATGCATATGAAAGTAATATCACACATAGGAAGAAAAGCCTGGACACTGTTCTTTTTAAAGCAAGAGATACCTGTTACTGCATAATCCGTAGAGGAAAGCCCATCAATGCCCATTTTCTAGCCACGCTTCTTGCATAAGTGGCTTGTCATCCAGGGAATCTCTGTCACTTTTTATCCTTCTTTGACCGTTTGTGTCAATGTAATGATCAAACCCGTGACAAATTTAGACAGTAAAAAGAAAGAATAAAAAAATGATGATATTTTCTGTGTGGGGAGGAGGGACAGAAGGTAAAAGATAACTATTTAAAGGTTCTAGTCTTAAATGTAGAAATAGAGTTGAAAAGCTAAATTCAAAATTTGAATTTTGCCTGAATTCACCTTAAACTAGATTCTGTGAGATTTTGCCTGCTGAGAAAAAAAGAATCTCTAGAAAATGCAGAGATTTAATCATAAGTTTATCCTTATCCACAATAAATTCAAACCTTAAATGAGTTCAAGTGAAATTTGTATTTAAATGAAAGAGATTTGTGTCTGATGGCCATCTGTCTTTGGGAACAAACTCTATTGTCCTTTGCATAATCCTCACTGAAGTTTACCACCCCTGATGTATTTTGAGCTGGGCCACAAAAGACTCTTCTGCTCTCTATAGAGCTACAAATGACTTGTTTCTTAAGTTCCTGAATTACTTTCAGTATCTTGTTAATGTTAACTTCTTCATATTAAATGCTTGCATAACTCCACTGTTTTGAACATTTGTCATTCAGATCTCTGTAGATACAGCCCATGGTTACACTCCTCGAGCAATTGACATGAGCAATGTCACCCTCTCCAGAGACTTACATGTAAGTCAGAAGCACCTAAAATGCTTATGGTTTGTTTTACAATTTCGTTTTGTCTGTTTTGCTTTCATTTTGGTGGGGTTTTTTTGGTCTTTTTCATGATTCTCTTTGATCCTCTGTTGCTTAAAAAACATGATTCGTATTGAAAACCTTCAAAATTATCTTTAGTCCTCAATCGATTTTCCCAGTTCACTTTGTGAACATTTGTCATTTTGAAGAGAATCCTGTTTAAAAGAGCTAGCAGAATCAATTTTTTCTGTTTCCCATTCATTTCTCCATCATCTTTCCAAAACATATAGTCAAGGCTCTTTTTTTCTCTAAACTGAAGGAATAAGACTCAGAAACCATTAAGTAATGTGAGTATTGAGAATGAAGGAATTGAAGGTGGGATTTTGACAGATGTGTCGGTAGGTTGCTGTTACTTGGACTAATATGTTTTAGTTGATAATCTATGTTTTAGTTGATAATCTATGTTTCTGTCATTAGTTAGGATTTTTTTTCATGGTGCTTGCTGGACCATGGTGCTAGGTTTTACAGTCTACTAATTTCCTGAGAGTATAATGGCAGTGTTATGTATGCATATACTGAATTGTTTTAAATTAGTTAGCATGAGTGTTTGAACCAGTCTAGTGGTGGCAACATGGTGTTCAAAGGTGACTACAATAGACTCCTGAAACACAGGGTTAACTGTGCCAATACTGAGCTTTGCCATAGTGCAGGAAACCAGCAGTGACAGTAAATTAATTGACTAACTGTGCAGTATCTACTCTACTGTACCTCTAAACAAATTCTCACATTGGATTTCCACTCCTTGGTTTCTGTCTTGCAGTTTCCAGTTTTAGACTTCTAGCAGTTTTAGATTGCTGACTAACTTTAAAAGAATTTTCTGCCAATTAACTGCCAGTAGATTGCTGATCATTCCAAAAAGTTAATAATATTGATTATTCAATAACTGCCTCTACCACTACATTCTTATTTTAAACTGATAACAAAGATTCCTTACAATTATGACATTTAATTTGTATAAACTCAGTATTACTTGAAAGACTGCAGACTTTATTTAATGCTCAGGAAACAACTCACCATGTGAACATCATCATAGTATTATGATGCAGTAAACCAAACCCAGATGAAAGTAACCATCCTGTCACAAATCACACAGAAAGAGCATTGAAACTTGTTAGTCCCTTGCTTATTATTTTTATGCTGTACCCTCTGACACTTGTCATTCCTTGTATTTCCTTTGTAGCCCTTAGCTATAAGGCAGAGCTTGTTGCCTTTATGATTCATTTGCCCTATGAAGAGAAGTCATCTTTGCAACCAGCTTGTTATTTAAAAGCTAAACAAATTTAATTAAAATGCAATTTCAGCTATTAATTGTCCTGATGCAGACATTGAGGAAATATCTAAGTTTTAAAAATTAGCTCTGTGTAATTTTGAACATTTTCTAAAATGTTTAATATCGTTGAAGTTGGAGTTCAGGGTTAGCTGGCAAGAATCATGACCATGTCTAAAATTGTAAGTCTGCAAAATACTCCTCATTTTGGTCTTAAGTCACCTGGTCATCTTTTAGCTCCATGAGCAGCTAGGTCTTGCTCTAAAAACATCTTCATAGCACCCTGCTTTGCTAGGTGTTATGAAAACACACACTCTGCATCCTTGTAAGGTCCTAATTGGGATTGTCAGAATACCAGGATCACGGTGTGCATGACAGAAGGCATCCAGCATACAGAAGAGATATCTGTCACAATGTATTCACTGGAAAAAAGTTTGTGAAACAAATTGTCTAATGGAAGAATAAGATATGGCTGAAAAGTTCCTGAATTCATGAGTACTCTCACAAATAAAGAAATTGGTATTGAGAAATACTCGTTACTCAAAATCCTTACTGAAGATGAGAAGGTTTCTCTAGGTTCATGGAAGAAATGTAAAGTGAAATCTGCAGAAAATTCCACCACTCTGTACAGTTAGAGAGTAGACAACCAGGAGGACAGCAGAGGTGGGTTTAAAAGGTTGTTTCATGTTGAAATACTTCCTACTAGATAGACACTGGAGCCACTTGTCTGTTTTGCTTGGTTCGGGGTCTAGCTTCTAGTTCACCGGTTTGAAGGGGTATGTTTTATAGGGAGAATATACAGACTAATTTATGCTCTCAAGTGGCTGGTACTTCTAACAGTGTGGTCACACAAATGAGCACAATACCCACACAGAAGCAGCTATATCTGTGGGTTCATAATGAGTCTGCCACAGCCAGCAGTAACAATGTTGATTCAGTCCTCTGACGTGCTGTTCTTTCTTTCCCTTGACGGTGTCTTCAGAGGGTTCTTGTTCGCCTTGTTTTCAGAATGAAGTCCCCCATCTCACATCCCACTGCTATTTCCAGAGTATTCTTCTCTTTGTGGTTCCTTTTTTTCTTGTATTAGGAGTTCTTTCTTCGGCACCATGTTCCTGACTCTTATACCTATGCCCATTCTACCCAAAATCTATATAATATTTTTTCAATAAAAACTTGTTTCCGGTGAACCATTACAGTGTAATTGTATTAAACTTCCCAGAGAATGAAACTTGTTATTTAATACCAACCAGAACCTTGTACTTCTTGACAGTTAATCATTGCAACCCATGTCACTAAGCTCTCCATTTTCCTAAGGCTATGGCTGAGATGATGGCTGAAAACTACCATAACATATGGGCAAAGAAAAAGAAAATGGAGCTTGAAGCAAAAGGTAATGTTAACTATAGCTATTTACATTATTTTAAGTTTTCTGTGATTACCTTAGGTTATGCATTCGAGAAGACATTAAAAAGAAGAAAAAGGGACAGCAAATTTTAATTGACAAAGAAGAATCAGTGAAGCTTCTATTCTTGATTATAATTTTTAGTGCCTGAAAATTGTTATAGTACCAAGTGTAACTGCTCTTGTTTAAGTAGTTTACCAATTCAAATATATCAAGGGAAGGAAACGCAAAGGTTGTAAATAAATTTAAGCCCCATTAATTCATTTTCCTTCTAGCATTAATCTTTCAGACTATTACCCAATGGACCATGATTTCATTTGTGTTACTTCTTTTATTGCAGGTAGATCTAAAGGTGTTTACTAAGTACTGCGCGTATTGTGTGTTGAATTGGCAAGTGGACAAACCTAGAGCAGACACTTGATTTCCATATAAAAAATTGCATGTGCTTCATGATCTCTGCTTACCTAAATGAAAAGCTTTTTCGTGTCTTGTGTAGCGTACTGTTTTTCCTCTGTGTTAAAATAATTTCTTTATTTGTGTTGAAGCTGATTTTTAAATTTAAGATAGCACTATATTTGCACATGATTGAAGCTAGGGTGCTACCTTACCTGAAGGTGTCTAGTTGTACACTGTATGCACCAAACTTGGTTGTTTTTACTTTCTTGTTTGTTCCATGGTGCTTGGGTTTTTAAAAGTTGTAAAATTTCAGAAAATGTATAGAAGTTAAAGTTTTGTAAAAAAGTAAAGTTCTGTCCGGAAGTGCCTTTGATTTGAATTGCCATGCCTTTAATTATATTTCCACTTAATATAGTTTTTATTTTATTCCTTTTCTATGAAACCTTCTTCAGGATAAGGAGCCTCAGGATGGGCCAGGTTTGGGAAGTCATAGGCTACAGAAAGATGAGATATTTTAATGGATATACTGCATTTCACAGCTTTGAAAGCAGAATTTTACCTGTGAGAAGCAGTTTGATGAGAATACTGTATAGTATTTGTTGTGCTGTGCAGTATGAGAAGGCTGGAGGTGGCTGTAGTGATTGAAGGAGAGGCTCTTGATGAAGAGTTTTTGTGAGTGAAAAGTACATGAACTTGTCAGCTGAGCAAAACTTGGCCTTCAAAAGTTGTGAGAGTTTTCCTCCAGTATATTCATATACCAGTCTTGAAATATTTTTTTACCCTTGTGTAAAGACAGAAGAATAATGTGAACTTATATGCATTTTGCATATCTGTCTTCAGGTTTATGTGGTACAATTACATCATGTTGGTGATAAGAGAATAAAATCCAGTCATCCCAGTGTTAAAGACTGTACTTTCCAAGTCAAGACAAATCCAGACTAAACCAAATAACCCAACCCACCATCAGACTTGCCGACTACGTTATCATTTTGCATGAACTTGGATTCAAGCAGAACTAATGGAAAATTTCAGAATATGTAGCTTAAAAAAAAACCATCCAGTGATATGTCTCCAATATTTTCCGGAGGGAATTTGTTCCTTTTTAAAAATATTATTATTTTTAGAGACTTTCTTTAGTGTTTTTTCATAGATAGATCTGATCATCACCTTTACAATTTCCTGGGGTTTCAGAGCAATTGTCATAGGAATTTATTGTGTTACGTTAGGCAATGGTGATCTTCGAAGCTGAACTCCTGAGAATACTGCTTTTTATGCAGATATTTATATTAACACTAGCAGTGTTATTTTCCTTCCAAATTAAATATCTACATTCAGTAGATATCAATACATCCGATTTTTGTAAGCAATACAATGAAGTTTACTCTGTTTACCTCTGGTTTTGCAGCATTCTTTTGATCCTGCTGGACAGTTGTGTGAGCCATGTTTGAATGATGCATTCAAATTTTCTGTCTTTAATTTATTAATATAAAGTAGAATTGTATCGATTTAATATATTTTTAGATATGTGTATATCTTGCTAAACTTGATGAACCCTGTCATTAGAATGTTTAAAAGCAGGACTTGGTGTATGTCTGTATATTTGTTTATATCTTCGTTTTCTTAGGAGAAGATGTGTTATTTATTGAAATGTTTTCAATTTCATTAAATGAAGTTGTAGGTATAGTACATGTTTGTAACAGTTAAGCACTTTTTTCTTCTTTAGGAGTTTTTGCAATAGGTTCAGCATATTTAGCTGGTACTTGTAGCAAATATGTTAAAATGATGTAACTATGTCTAAAGTTTCTATCCGAATATTTTTTAAGGTTTATGTAAAGAACTGACAAGTATATCGTTATTTCTGACTAGAAGTTACTGTAATGTACCGTGTATCATTGTGATAGTACTTTTACATACTGGGACTTACCATGTCAACAGATAACTCTTTAATTTTTAATTCTCTTGATGCTCCATAGTAGGAGGAGGCAACCATCCCCTTCTTGTTCCTTATGATACACTCACAGCAAAAGAAAAAGCCAAGGACAGAGAAAAAGCACAGGATATTCTGAAATTTCTACAGATTAATGGATATGTTGTCTCCAGGTAATTCTCTGTTCTGTATTAATATCACAGAAGGTTTCTGATAGTCTTCAGTGGTCTGTTTTGTTTTGATTTGTTTTGTGGTTTGGTTGATTGTGGCGGGGCTTTGTGGTTTTTGTTGTTGGTTTGTTGGGGTTTCTTCCATCAAAACAAGGGTTTCTTCTATCAAAACAAAACTCTATGATAATTTTTATGTTTCATTACTGAATATGGATGAGCTCCTTCATATAAAACATTGTAAGGAAGAAATGGATTACAGAGATGGTAGCAGGGTTTTTGGAAGGCATGAACAGAGTTCTCTGGAATCTCTACATGTCTTCTGCCTTCCCTCTCAATGCTGCAGCCTGCAATTTCCTTCTGGTGTGTCTCCATGCATCCAACTGCTAGTAAACTTATTAGTTTTCTAAAAATGACAGAATTATTAAGTCTTAGTTACAGGTTCATGCACATCTTCAAGCACATGTTCTTCTGTAAAGGAATTTCTAGACAATTGGTTGGATAAGACAGTTTTATTTCTAAAACATACGACATTTATTTCAATTGAGTTAATTTACAGTATTATTAAAATATTTTAGAAGTGAAAAGTGATGTTTTAAAATAGTTTTTTAAGAAATCCAGTGTAAATGTAATAATAGTGAATAGTCTGCAGAATAACATGCATAATTCATTTTAATATGGTGAATTTACCTCCTAAATGTAGCATGAATATAAGTTTAATTAATTTGGAGGCTTTTCTGCCTCATCAGCATGACTTAGGAAATCAGAATCACTAGAAAAGGCTGAAAGCACATCTGCACCTTGCATGACTTGAACATTAGTAAGTGAATGAGTCATTGAGATCAATTTAAGTAATCATTGTGAATTAATTAGCCCAACACATCTACTTAAAATCTGCCTACTTCCATTCTTTTCTATCACATGTGAATTCCAGCCTGTTTCTAGAGTCCCACAGTTAATCTTAATAAATTTGGTACAATCTTTCAGGGTAGCTGGAATAATTCAGTTTACTTCCTGTCAATGCAGTAGGATGTACAAAGAAGGATGTCAGACAGCAAAGGTTTCTTTCCTTATTCCCTCTCAAAATGATCAGCTGTATTCAAGAGTGCATATTCCTTTTCCACTAACCCTTTTTATTCCTGTTAAACACAAGTGAAAAGTGGCTTTTGGGGTTTTTTTGGGAGTGGAAGGCTGAGGGATGGTAAGATAAGCATTAACTTGGACACACCCATCGTCTAGTAATTAGTTCCTGTTACATTTGCATCCTCCCCTGCTGGTTAAATGCAGGCCTTTCCAAGAAGTTAAATTCAATGTACTTGCTGCACCTTTGACAACTGCCTTGTCTAAATAAAAAAGGACCTGATTCACGTTTTTGGCCTGCTCACTGCTGTACTTTCTGCCATATATGCCTTGCTCACATTTCTTTACAGTCTTTGTTTGACAGCGACCATTCAGATCTCTGCACCCCCTTGCAAACTGGCTTTAGGGAAGATAGAAACACTTGCCCCCTGCCAAGCATGTGGCAATCAGGCCCACTCCAGCTGCTGGTGCAGAAGCCCTCACTCATCTTGCTGACACTGCTACTTTGCATTAGCTGGAATTGTTTTAGAACACAGCATGCCCACCCCAGTGGCAGGCAACTGGGACTTCCAGTTGCTGGAGTTGCAGACACTGCTTTATACCCTTGACTGTCTGACTGCAATGGCCACTACCAAATGCACTTATGGCAGTCCCCTGCTGAAGCTGCCACTCTGGGCTCAAGGTCTGTAGGGGCCCATAGAGGTGTTCCCCAAAGCTGTGGTATCTCCAGCTACTGACGCTTGAGACCTTCATTCACCCCATTTGTCACAGACCTGGGGGCACCTACACCCCAAGCCTGACTCCAGTTCCTGGCCCAGTATCCACTCATGCTGGTCCTGCCAGTAGCTGCCATTTACTCCTGACAGCATATGGAATAATGAGTGACATTGCACAGAGATACAGGTACGGAAGCATTTAATAAGAATATAGGACAAACTCTGGTAATGAGGTACAGGACTCAGTAAGTCAACTGATTTGATAGGCCACAGTTTACATGTGACCAGCTATTTTGAAATCTGTTTTGGTTTCTTCTTCACTTAGCTCTTTCTTGATCCTTCCCCCCTGTATATTCCGTCATTGCTTTGTGTACTGAGCCTTGGTTTGTGTACAAATAATCCAAATCCACATGTCCCTTCCTCTTAGGAATTACAAAGTTCAGGTGGCCCTCTCCAAAGCTGTGTCTGAAGTTTCTTAATGGTCTCCTAATTAGTAAACTTGAGATTTTGTTCTCCACTGTTGTCTCATTCATCTTTTGTCTACCAGATTTGTGTCTCTAGGTTTTTTGGTTTGTGGTTTTTCTTTTATTACCCCCTTTTGCATTGAGGAGGTCCTTGATCAGATAGCCATAATGAAGCAGACATTATTGTGCCATTATTTATATCGACAGCTGAGAAAGCTGTTTTAGTTCCAGAATCTCTTTTTCTGAATCTGAACCCTACTATCATCAGTGTTTTAATTTAAATCATAAATGTGCAGTGCACAGACAGTTCTATTCCGTACATATGCAGTAGGTATACTTTTTAAACTTGCAACCTAGCTGAGTACTAATATAACTTGGTGCATGAGTCAGGGGGAGATGAGGTGTGACTAATTCCCTTGCTGCTTAAGAATAGCTTTTTCATGTTCCATCAATTAAATCCTGATCCTGCATAAACAAGGCTTATGCCAGTGCCAGCTTATTGCTAGGGACATCAGCCCATGACATGGATCCACGCTTTGGAGATTCATTCTTGTGGAAAGAAGATGTAGTTTTTATATCAGACTAGTAACTAAGATGGACGGAACATGCTGGAAAAGCAATTCCATAATTTTGTTTTGGTCTTCCTCTGATTTTTCACAAATGCTACATAGCTATTCAGAACTTTTCCATTAGCATGCAAACTTTTCAGGAAAAGTCATAGTGATGGATATTAGATTTACTACTAGTTTGATTGTTTAAATCAAAATATTTTTCCAGCTTCAAAACTCCCTCCCCCAAGAATCAGTCCCTGGAGGGAAATGTAAGATAATAATGCCTTACAAGTAATGGAAATAAATTATAATAATAGTGGATTATTCTGCTTGACAAGTGTAATTTTTTTTCTAACCTTCTAGTTGGGAAATCTAGTTGTGTCTTAACAAATTGCTCAAAACCTTAGTAAGTGTAAGAGTACTGTCTACATCAAACACACAAAAAAAATTCTTATATTGATAAGCACATAATCATTACTAGAGAAAATGGTGTCAGACTACATGGAGAGGTAAGACGGCTTTGAGTCCTTCTGCATGCGTAAAAATTTACTCGCTTCTTTTTACAGAGGACTTAAGGACCTGGAATTAGACACGCCTTCCATTGAGAAACGCTTTGCCTACAGTTTCCTTCAGCAGCTTATAAGATATGTGGATGAAGCCCATCAGTACATTTTGGAGTTTGGTATAGTACCCCTTGCACATTATTTAAAACAATTACTATCAAAGATGTCTGATGTTATAAAAACAACCAGAAAACCTTTTAAAGATTGGTACATTTCTGGACTAGTTTTCCCTTTAATTTCCTGTACTTGATGAAGATCATGAATTTTGGAGTTACACAATTGCCATTCATTCCAGTTTCCCATATTCATGCATCAGATTAAAAATTTTCAGCCAAAATTTATGACTTTCATTCTTTGAAAAAGAAAACTAGCTGCCCTCTTGCATTTATCCATAAAATTATAATCTCTCACTTGTGCACATTAATAGTTACTATTCACATGTAATCCCTTTTTCAGAGAGCAAATGAAACCAGTCATTTGTACCATTCTGAAATTTTCTCTGGAAAAGGGAGTAGAGAAACATCTTCAGAAAACTCCCACAATGGGAATGTTCTTTCACAAATACCCGGCACATGTTTTGTCAACAGTGCTATGAAGGATTTAACTTTACCTGCTTTTGGTGAAGATAAAAAAAAATACAAAGTTTGGTGACCCAAGTCAGCTTCTTACATGAGCAGTAAAAGTCAAAAAAACTGGCCAGGTGCAGCTTTTGTTGTGACCATGGGAGTTGCAATGACACATAAAATATACTGTGCCTCTTAGTCATATATGCCATAAATGACAGTAACAGGAACATCAGGGAGATTGAATAAATCAATGCTCTTCTAAAAGCCAATATAGTTTTAATGTGGAAATTTGTCACATTTTTGAGTTATGTGGCGTGGTTACTTACAGTAACAAAAGTCTGGTCTTGATAACTTGTCAGGTTGCTTCTGCTGCTAATGCTTGACTACCATGGCTTCATCATTCTTAATTACATAAATTTGGAATAACTGCAAGAATGATAATGATTAAATACTGAAACACTAGAAACATTGGTGGAACAAATACCATTCAAGTCCCTCAATAGATTAATGGAAAGAAGACAATAAATAAATGATAAATAGTTTGGACGCTGTACCAGATTTTATTTTGAAAGAGATTTTATTTTTTATAGTAAGGGAAGAGTGAAGCAATTTAAATTTCAGTTGGCTAGATCTAACCATTCATTTTGTTCTTTAGTACAAAGTTCACAAATGAGGAATGAAAATTCATTAATTTGTGTTTCTCCTGGGAGCAACTGGAGAAAGGTGTTTTATTAGAATCTGAGTTCAGCCTTCCAAATTGTCACCTGTAACAGGAAAAGATAAACATAACACCAGATCTTTATGTCACAAAAGCATCCATATCTCTTTGGACTACACGATGCCTGCACTTTTATGAAGATTTGGGCAGTTATTCTTTATACATTTTATTTGGTGTTACATTTCCTCTGACAAGGTAGTCATAAAATGCCACTTTAACTCGTGCATATACTGTTTGAGGTACCTTAAATCTACATCTGAAGATGACCAGTATTACTTGTTTGTAGTGTACACTTCCTAAGAAAAATGCAGAGTAGACTGTAATTTGGATGTATCACAGGGAACTAATTTTCTTCTCTCTGCAGATGGTGGCAGCAGAGGCAAAGGAGAGCAATTCCCATATGAACAAGAAATCAAGTTTTTTGCCAAAGTACAGTATATTTTTGCTTGTTCTTTGTCAACATAGTGAGTAACAGGAGTGAGAACATATTTTTTAGTGACTGTTATTGTTATAGTGCTGTTTTTCTGTGTTACATTAATTCTTTTATTAATTTAAAACAGCAGTAATAAAAATAGCTTGAAAGCAATGTAGGATAAAGTATAGATGTGGGAAGATTACAGGACTATAGCTTTTATTCTCATTATTTCCTGCTCCATGTTATGCAGCTACTCATATGATGTTATTCATAAGCTCCCTACATTTTCTGTTTTCTGGCTTAGTCTAATTTTGAAGATTTTTCTCTTTTACAATCTTCGGGTAGGTTTATGTGAGAAATAGTTGTTGGAATTAAGATGGTCTGTCAGTGTCATGGTAGTTATTTCTCTCGTTTGAAAACCATGCTGTTGTCTCCATCACGGAGTCACACAGTGGCTGAGGTTGGAAGGGCCCTTTGCGTAGCAGTGTCAGAGAACCATGTCCAGACATCTTTTGAGTATCTCCAAGGGTAGAGACTCCACAATCTCTCTGGGCAACCTGTGCCGGTGCTCAGTCCCCCTGACAGTAAAAAAGTGCTTCCTGATGGTCTGACAGAACCTACCATGTTTCAGTTTGTGCCCATTGACTCTGGTCCTGTCACGGTGGGAAAGAGCTTGGGTCCATCTTCTTTACCCCCTTCCTTTAGATATTTATACACATTGACGTGATCCTCCCTGAGCCTTCTCTTCTCCAGGTTAGGGTCCCAGCTTCCTCAGTCTGTTGTCGTTTGAAAGATCCTCTAGTTCCTTAATCATCTTTGTGACCCTTCACTGGACTTTCTCCTGTATGTCAGTGTTTCTCTTGTACTGGGGAGCCCGTAACCAGATACAGCACCAAAACCCAGATTCAGTAGAGAGGAAGTGTTCAGTAGAGAGGAAGAACCGCTTCCCTGGACCTGCTGACAAGCACTCTGACTAATTCAATTCTGCATGCTGTTGGCCGCCTTTGCAATAAGATTGCATTGTTGGCTCACGGTCTGTTTGCTGTCCACTGAGGATCCGCAGGTCCTTCTTTGCAAAACTGCTATTCAGCTGATTAGCCCTCTGTGTGTGCTGGTAACTGGACTTATTCCTCCCCAAATTCCACTTCCCCTTCCCTCTGACAGTCATGAGATTCCTCTCAGTACAATTCTCCTTTTTGTGTCATGATTTTACGCATTATAAACCAAGAAAATCTGCTTATGCCTTTCACATGTAAAAGTTCATATGATATTTCCGTATTCAAAAATGCCTTTTGAATTCATCAATGAATAAGAAAAAGCAACTGTCTGCAGCGTTTTCTAATCCTGGTATCCTTGCAGTAAGTTGTAATTTCAGTGCCTTAGAGTGCTTCCGTGTGGTATTATTTATGAAGCTGGTTGGCTCAGAAGTTAGCATTCCACTTTCTTGTGAACCATGCTCCAAAAAGGAAGCAATTTCATATTTTCTTTCTGGCTGTTTATTTTGGATCTCCTCCTGGCTGACACCTGCAGTGGGCACTGAGTAATAATCACCACAGGAAGTAAACAGGAAAACTTCTGTGGACAAACCCTTAGTAAGTGAAGTTGTTTGGGGAGTTTTATTTGAAAAATCTGGAACTAAGTGCTGTTAGTGTGCTGACAGTTGTAGGTGATTTTTTTAAAACCTACATTAAAAGGAACAAAGAGTAATAGTTGTGTTTGGTTATGTGGTATGGTAAAAATCTTAAATTGTGAGATAAAATTAAATTATACTTTCTGCCTTGTACTCCTCCTAAAAAAACCACAGATAAGTCCCAGTGAGAATGTAAAATTTTTTTCTGCTGCCTTTCTTGATGACATATTAAATGCCTTGAATACCAAATAAATTCAGAGGAATAGCTATTAAAGAAAAAACCCAAACAGACACAGGTTTTAAAACAGAATACCTGTTTGAAATCTTCTGTCTTTAGTTGTGACTTACAAAGCATAATACAGAACAGAGTTAAGAAGGTCCTGAGATAACCACTCTTTCTGATATAATTTCAGGTTGTGCTCCCTTTGATCGATCAGTATTTTAAAAATCATCGCCTGTATTTCTTATCTTCAGCAAGTAGGCCTCTCACCAGTGGAGGTCATGCCTCTAATAAAGAGAAAGAAATGGTGACAAGGTAAAGCTTCAAATAATATTAATGTCTATGCATATCTGTGTTTGTCTTTAAAGAGCAGCAGTTGATTGTGGGAAAGTGAGAAGTGGGAGGCACGGAAATATTTTAATGTACACACAAATGAATAATTTTTCACTTTCTTTCTCCATTAGAAAAATTCATTGTATAAAATGGAGAGGAGTGCAGAGCTATTATTATATGCTGTTTAAAAGGGATGATTTTTAGCATGCAGGGAACTTCAACTTATCCTTATATCCAACAGTGGAGTACTTGCATAGTCTGTGGCACAGACTATAAACAATTACGTATCAGTTTTCACTGTTAGAAATAGGTATATACGGAAATCATTATTCCTGCAAAATTTTATGTTAGATTTAAAAGCCAAACTTTTATATCATTAAATCAATAAATATCATTATTAATGTCCATCATAAAAATTAAAAATAAGGGAGTTGCATTCTTTCTTTTTCCTTAGTTTTATAAATAGTAATGAATAGAAATACTGACTTGATTCTTTCCCTAAAGTTACCCTTTTTTTAAGACCATCTCTCTAAGATGTTTTCATTTAATTTCAGTTCTGATTGAATTGAAATCCACATTTCCCATTCAATGAGGGGGATTACAAGCTTCACACAGGACCTCTTGAATATCTGTAATGTGGGCATGTATGATGGTTGCTTTCTTGGCTGTTCTTGGGCATGAACCATGCGATATTGAATTGCTGTATTTTGAGGCTGACAACCAGTCATACAGCCTGTCATACAGACATGCAGGGCTTGCAAAGTTGTGTGAATACTGAGTGAAATTTCTAGCACAGTATTAAGCACAAGTAAGTAATGGCTGTCTTGACTTTGTGTCATCTCATGGACTAATCTGATCTGGCAGCTTATCTGAGTGGTGTTCTTCAAGGGATTTAAAAACTGTATCAAAATGCATGCATATAAATAATTTTCCAGTCTTATGAGCTGCTACTTTTCTGTCTGTAATGTCCTGGATAACAGTGTTTTTGCAGTTGTTAGGTCATGCCAATAAACTCCCTACTTCTGGAATATGTCAAATATATCAGCATAGCTGCTGCATAGAGATTCAGGATTTATGCACATATGCCATATACCTGTGTGAGATTCCCGAACATATAGTCCTGCAAAAAGATCAGAGCTGCTGCCATACTTGATTGGGTTACGTGCCATCCAGATGTGTCAGCCAAGGAGAAGAAAACAGATACAAGGAAATGTTGGATGAATAATAGCTAATCCTATTTGAGCGCACCTCCTACACAGAATTTACTTCAAGCTAAGGGCAATTCCTGGCTGCTTTCCTTATCCAGTGAAGATAAACTTGCATTCATTAAGCTATGGAAGAGTATAGTTTTGGGTATTGATAATGCAGTGAAAGTCTTAACATATGCAACAACCATTCCATATTCAGAAAATACAGTAAATCCAGATCTATTTTGCTGACAAGTATGGGTCAGGCTTCTTCCTGAAATGTAGTGGCATTATATTCTGTTGTATTTGTAACCAACCTCTTTGTGTTTAGCTTTTTTGAATTTCTCATCCAGTAGACCATGTTACAAGTTCTTGTACTACTGTAGTGTATGAAATTTGTTCTGAACAGTTTAAGTATTGGCAATTTGAACTTATTTATTTAACCTCAACTAAATACACTGTAGATAATAGTTTCAGTCTCACTTTGTGAAAACACAGCACCTACTGAATGCTACAGTCAGTTGAGTAGTATTTGTATGTGAGAACATAAGATAGACTGATAGATATATCTTTTCCAGAATGGACAAAAAAATCTATATGATGCTAACATGCTTCTCTACAGCTTTTCCTGTTGGACTTGGTGAACCAAGATCCTCATAAAAGAATATATACTTTTTGTCTGCATCATGAAATAAAAAGTGAAGAGAGATCCCTGAACATGCACCAAGCAGACTCATTTCTAAAAGAGAGCAGTTGCTGTTGCTAGAGTGGATCACAGTGCACTGGCTAATTAGCTGGATTCAATACCACATTAACCTGGCTGTTGTGATTCTGGACATAAATGTTTCCATTTGACACCATGCTCTTGTCTGTAAATGGAACAACATGTTCAGATCTCATCCATAGGCTGTGCAGACATGCTTATTGTATCTTTTGCTTTTAAATCAGAGGCTAATAAATATTACTGCCTATTACTTAATAGCTTAATAAAATGACATGGTACTCTTCATGTCATTTATAGCAGATAAAGGGGTTTGCAGCATAAAATAATAACACCAAGATGGACATTCATGGTGAATATTCTCGCACTAAACCAGATCATGAAGATGCATTTAATTCCTCCTTAATCTGGAGCCCAAGTCAATTTCGGTAGGGCAGTTTGCTCCTACTTCTATGAATTAACACAAAATTTCACTCTTCTTTGTTCTCAATGGAGTGCTGTTCATCAGCACAGGAAGTAGTTCGAACATGTGAAACAAAATCATTGATCATATTGTTTTAAACCATGTAAGAGGCAATATTTTAAAAAAAAATATTTGAAAAGAAATTCTTGCTGTGTTCAAGTTTACAATATTCTAATTGAACTAGTTAAACATTTGCCATCACACACCTCAGTTAATCTGATTCCCTTACCTTTTGTTTTCAAATTGTCAGTGATATCCTGTATAGCACAATGACCACATTTTACTTTTTAAAGCTTTGATGGTTATTTCCTTGTGGGTTATTGTATAGAACGCTTTTATATTAATTAGCTTTGCTTTTAATTTTTTTGTTTGTTTCTTTAATTATAATATGTGCTTATTTAACCATGTTTGTTAAGGATATGCACTTGAAAATTCTTTCTTTAGTATTCTGTCCCACATTCTGCTCAGACAATTGATTCTTTCTGCGTGACATCATGTTGCTTTTCCTGCTCATATATCAGCTGTTATTTTTTCTTTCTTGTCCCCCCCTCCCTCCCTTATTTTTTTCCTTTTCCCTTCTTTTCTCTTTTATTTTTCTTTTGTCTTCAGCCTGTTCTGCAAACTTGGAGTTCTTGTCAGGCATAGGATTTCACTGTTTGGTAAGGAGACCCTTGAAAAATACTAGCATGGCCATCACTTGGTTTTCTTTGCCATTTTTGCATTGTGTTAAGTGATGCTTTGTTGCATGCTGCATGGCTGAAATGCATGGTCTACACGGACCACTTATTGTTTAGATTGGTAGATCACAGAATTTATTAGATGGAACAAAAAACTTTTGTAGTTTTCAGTTTGGGGGGGGTGGTTAGTTTTCTTTGTGTCTTAACTAATATTTGAGTTTCATTATCCTATCAAAGAATTTTGATGAGTAAATTAAAATTACTAATTTGTAATGTTATTCTGAATCATTCAGGAAAAACATTTGACAGTCAGAACTGCACATTTCTATTGGAAAGTCATAAAGGAAAATTAGAAGTGGGCTGAAATGCTTAGTTATGTGGAATTCTTGAATATTCCCAGATGTGCTTGACTTCACATACGCATGTGTACTCTCGTTCTGGTATTATGTGACCTTGGCAGGAGCTCAGTTTTTGTCTTTTGCCATGTGAAAATCACTGAATTGAAGTAAATTTGAAGACTGTATCAAGTGTATACATTATATGCAATGTGTGGCACAGTCATTTACTTCACAGTTTTTTCTTATGCCGTGGTGCCAGGAGAGTTGGAATAGTACATCCTATGCATACATAGCTTCTATGATGGATGCAGTGCAAACTTCAGCATCCATGAACATACCTAATTGGGTTATTATCTAGTGAATTAGGATTTCATTATGATAACATGCATCTAACTCAATTTCCGCATATTTTGTTCAATTTGAAGGGAAGAAACTTGCTGCAGCAGTGTGGTGTTTAAAAAGCTTACAGACCATTATGAAAAAAACCATTAAACTGAGAAGAAAGATCAGAAGGTGTTTTAGGATAATCACTTTTAAATACTTTGGAAGGAGCTGAGTGGATTTGCCTCTAAAGCCAAAAGATTGTAGGAGGAATGGAGTTATTTCTGCAGCTGTGTGGCATTGTTGCAGCTTTTTCTGAAGGGTGGAGTATGTCACAAATGTACACATAAGCTCTGATTTATACCCTAGGTTGTTTCTTCAAAGAATGAACTAGCTCAGGAATACTATTAAAATTTTGCAAATCTTTTTTGTTATTTGTGGATTTGGTTTTCAGACTTTTTTTTTTTCCTAAAATGAGTCATGGTTGAAATTGAAAACCAAAGTCAACATAACTCTCTTCAGGACTAAAGAAAAGTTCTTTTCTATTCTACATCTCATCTTGTTTATTTTCTGTTGCTTGGCTGGGTTCAAGTGCTAGGAGATAAGTCAGACAGGATCAGCTGATTATTTGTGATGGTTTGTAGTTTGTTTTTTAACTCTTTTCCTAGAAGACTGGAGTAACTAACAGAGTACAAAATCTTTATGCCAACACAGTAGTTTCTGCATGAATTATGACAAGGTCATCATGAGACTATGGAGCATTATTGGGTTGTTTACTGTGGACCTGATATCCCAAGTCAAAGTCACCTTAAATTTTGCCTGCCCTTGCAGGTGAATTGCATGATGTGAGAAAGTCTGATTAAGACAGTTGCACTTATTCCAGCAAAGACAAAGACTGTGTAGAAGAGGAGAAAATGCTCATAACTGAGCACAGCTGGGGCCTAGAAAGTTATTTGGGCATTTTGAAGGCATCTTCTGTGAGCAAAAGTTGCTCAATAATAACTTTGATGGATAGTGTGGAGTTTGCTATAACAAATGGCACAATTCTATATAGTTTTGCTGTATGGGTATTTTATATTACTGTGAATTTGAATGGTACTTCTGAATGTACAGCATCATTTATGAAAATCGTTAGTGAAAGTCATGTAACTTAAGATGTATATAAGAGTTTGATAAAATGGGAAATTAAGTATGCATGTGTTACAGAGTTAACTTAAATAGTTTATCACAATTGATATCTGAGTGTCATTGAGATTATGGAATTGTCATTCAGCATGGAATCATTTTTTCTTTACAGTGTGAAAATAGATTTTGACCACAAATAATTTGTTTGAGAGCTGGAGCTGTACATCAGGAAGACTGTATTGATTTATTTTCATTAGTGTTACTGGGCAGAAATTGAAAGATTTTAGTGAATAATTTTGGTGAATTGAACATATTAATTTCTATTTTCTCAAATTTAAAAACCAAATTTGTATAAGTAGTTTGATTCAATTTTTATGCTGTTTAAATTTCTAGTAAGCCATTATATTCTGGAGCAGGTTGCTGAGAATTTGTGGCTGCCCCATCCCCAGAAGTGTTCAGGCCAGGTTGGATGGGGCTTTGAGCAAGCCTGGTCTAGTGGAATGTGTCCCTGCCCACCGCAGGAGGTTGGACCTAGATGATCTCTAAGGTTACTTCCAACCCAAGCCATTCCATGATTCTGTGATGGTCTAATCCACAGTCTGGTGTGCTTTGAGTACTTCCCTCCATACCTGCTGTCTTCAGCACTGCCCTGCGCTCTTTTCATCAGCACTGGCATTCCTATCAACAGAGCATCAAAATAATAAGGAAAAAAAAAATTATCTGACAAAAGAACCGTAATCTTTTGGGTAGGTCATCTTGGTAGGATTTTTTTAGGTCACCTCAGCTTTCTTGTCTGCTTGCTGTACCCCACTGCATGATCACGAGTGCCAGTGAAAATAAATGGGGCTGCCTGGCTGAGGCAGCCATGGGAGCTGTGGTTCAGGTTTGTTTAATCTGCTGTGGATGACCACCACAACAATATTTCCTAATTTTGGTAGCACAGAACAGCTTTCTCCATGCTGCAACAAACCTCCCACACCTTCCTTGCAATTTATCTTTTAAAATCTGTAGTTCAGTGAAACAATTACTAATTTTAGCCGTATGTTCATTTGTATTTTTAAGAAATAACCACCAGTGAGAAAATGTAGTATGCTGTATCACTGTATGCAGACAGAAATATTTTCAGAAATCTGTCTTAAACATTCAAATTGTTTCTATGTTTTTTTTAATCAAGAAAATTTAAAGAGGAGCAAAAAAAGGCAGTTTTATTTTTGCATAATTCATTTAAAAAAAAATTAAGAAAACAGGCTGTGGTTCAAATTTGTGTAGCCTATATCTGTTCTGGACTTAAAAAGTGATCTTAGAGGAGAGAGGCTTGTACATGGCAACATTTTGGGATGTACATGTGCATAGAAGGCTTGTTGTGTGTAAGTCCTCTTTTTACATACCTAAATGGGAAAAAATAATTATGGCGTATGTGTATTATGTCAGAGACTGTTATTCATGTGGTCGACACTCAATTAAGCCACAAATGGCTGCAGCCTACGGGGAACACCAAGGAACTAACTTTTTAAATGACATTTTATGTAAGTGTTCTCTTCCTGAATTAGCAACTTTGGAAAGTTCACAGCTTTTATGTTACTGAGAGGGAGAAGATAAATATTCAGATAAACTTGAATTAATTAAAGCAAAACTTAGAGAAATCAAATAAAAACCAGACGATACACTGCAGCTCTAATTAACCCCACATTTAAGTGCTTCCATCTTGACTGCCTCAGCTATTTTATGAGAGATGCTTTACTGCCTCTAGTTAACTGCATTTGTGTAAACAAGGCTAAGACAAAAAACTGCATGTTTTTTAACTTGAATGTTGAAATGATGCAGAAGTTCAGTTGCTCTTCTGCTATGTCATATACTCTTTCATTAAATCAAGAGGTGCAGTTAGCAGTGTCTATCAGCCATTTGCTATGCTCAACTTCATTGGTGGATAATTTTCCTCCCTCTCCAGGAAATGATGCAACATCAATAGTCAACTGTCTTCATATACTGGGGCAGACCTTGGATGCGAGGTAATACTGATTATATTTTCTAAAGTACAAGGAAAATCACTGAAGAAAGTAATATGCAGTTACATTTGGGCTACATGTGTAAGGCTATAGAATTTCAACACTCAAGAAGTTACAGTGCTGAAAAGAATTTCCATTGCAAAACAGGTCAATTACTAGGGTTTGACACTATTTGTAGGTTACACTTTAAACTTCATTAAGGATCAGTGGTGTCCAGAAACTTCTGGCTGTTATTTTATGTGGTTTTAATCATGTGACTTTCTCAGAACCACAATAAAGTTAGAAATATTTTATTATTTTCCTTACGCTGTTTTATCAAAAAATTCAGGAGTTAAATGCACATGGAATACAGTAAATCTGTCTCATAGAGTGTCTTCTTTGCAAAATTCGTTCAGGTTCTAATCTGAGAAAAAACCAAAACCTTTGCATAGAATTCAGTGTTACTTTTGTGTTAAATTGAGCTGCTTGAGCTGTTATTGTGAGGTTTATGGATGAGACAGCCTTGATATATTGGAGGGTAATGTGTTGCTTTTCATTTGCTGTAAAGTCAGCCAGCTCTGCTGATAGTTGTTTTTTAGATCTTTGCAGTTGTAAAACAAAATATGATAGCTTAAACTGCCTCCATGGAAATTTTAAGGTAACTTTTTTCACTTTGCATTTAATCTCAAAACGATTGGCTGGATTATGTGCAGATAGTTCTTTTTCTCAGTGTCTTTGCAGTAGCTTTTGTGGAAAAGTTTTACGTTCCATTTGCTGTGGGGTAGAGTCATGATCCTGGCCATTAATATGGCTCAGCTCTTGCATGGTACTCCCTTAGTTTGCAATATCTTGTTTTTTTTGTCTGAAGTTTTCCCTGGTCCATGCTGTCACACAGACAGAATACAGATACAGGTGAAGGTCACTAATTCAGCTCTTTGTAGAGATGTAAAAATAGTTCCAGATGGAGATTAAGGAATTCATGGTGGTAACGTGAAAGTTTAAAGAGATTGCTCTTGAAACTGTATGTATTCACTCTTTAAAATAGACAATCAGACTAAAAGAACTGGATCGATATTCAGTTTACAAAAGAACATCAATTTGATGTATTTCATGCATGCCTTAAATGGATATTTTCCTTAAACAAAGACTCTTTTTAATTGAGCTAGTAAATAATGTAAGATAAGAAAATATAAGGTAGTAATTATCCTGGATTATATCTTTGCATAATTGACTATGGTGCTATAGTTATATAATCAATGCATTTATTTATTTATTAATTTATTGATTTGATTTTAAGAGATGTGGTTGTTTTTACTCATTCTTTCTGATGCCCTTATTCTGGAGACAGAAACATGACTGTCATAACTGGGAAGAATTTCTGAGTTCTAGCTTGAGACAGTTCTTCTCTTTCTAGAGTCAGAAATCACCCAGTTATTAATTCTTATTTTTGTTGGGCACTTTTTGGTTTTTTCTCTGAAGGCAAATGAATCCATTTATAAATTTTGAAGGACTATTTGCTTGGCAGGAAAGCAGATAAAATATCCTTGTGTTCTGCAGGATACCTATAAAACATGTTTTCAGTCAATTATTCTGCTCTGAGGAGATTCTACAATGTTAAAAGATGAAAGATTTTTCTTCATATTTCTATTATTTATTTCATATAATCCAAGACAAAGCTTTATTCCATGCTTGTCTAATAGAATGTTCTTCTTCATTCTTTTTGCATGCTGTAAACAGGACTGTGATGAAAACTGGTCTGGAATCTGTTAGGATGGCACTGAGAGCCTTTTTGGACAATGCTGCTGAGGATCTGGAGAAAACAATGGAAAATCTTAAGCAAGGCCAGTTTACACACAGCAGAAACCAGCCAAAAGGAGTTACACAAATCATCAATTATACCACAGTTGCTCTCCTGCCAGTGCTGTCTTCATTATTTGAGCATATTGGGCAGCACCAGTTTGGGGAAGATTTGATATGTATGTATCATATATTCATATATGTATGTAGAACGGCTATGCCATTAAAATATCTGTAGTGTCATGTAGAAAGCATTACTAGACCCTCAATTCTGTTAGAGAAGGACAAATCCTATGTTGTTTTTGACAGAATTTTTATTGTTTTAATCAAACGTTTGCTGCAATCAACCAAAAACAGTCTGCAGGTTTTAGTGGACTTTGAATAAATATTAAAGCAGATGTGTCCATGATTAGAAAGTCAGAAGGATCCATTTTTTTTATAACTTTACCATAGATTTACTGTGTGAGAATGTGTGAGAATTCACTTTGTGCAAGTTACTTTGTCTTTACTCTGTCTGTAAATAAGGTTATACTACAAGAATGATGTTACACCATCATACATGCACCTTGACTCGGTTTCAGTTAGTGGGGAGTCCGGGTAGGTCCTTAAATTCTAGGGAAAGGGGGGAAGGAGCTCCTGAAGAATTCAGACACCAGAGAAGGGAATGTGTATGACAGCTTATATATCGGATTTGTGTATATAGATTCTGATTATAGCAGATTCAGCGGTCCTTTATTTTCCCAACCTCAAAATTTTGCAGCCAAAATTTTTCAGACTTTGCACACAAAACAAAGTCTGCACACAAAAATGTAATTTTATATATTTTAGGAACTCACAGGAATATCACTGTCCAGGTGGCACTAAAGGGGGAAGTCCTGCTCTGTATAGCTAACTCAGTTACTCAGTTATGAAAATCTATGAGAAGGACCTGGAGGAAAAGACTATTGAGTTATATTTTTTCTCTTTTTAGAATCTTGAAAAAGCATTATTTAAAATAGCATTAAAAGAACTCTTGAAAAATTCAGAGTTGTATTGATGGACTTGAATGTCATGAGGTGTAAACATCCGCTTTTTTCGTTAAACTATTTCTGTAAAATTCAGAAGACTGTGATGGTATCCTGAAAGTAATAAAAAAGTAATTTTTTCATCATAAACCACTTTTTGAGGCATCAACATGTTCATGCCTTGTATAAGTTTTGATCTCTGGTATTCCATGTTTTGGAACTTAATATTTAGCTTTGAATATTTGATCATTTAAGTTCATGTTCTTAGTCAGCTGTTCTACATACACCACACTGGTGTTAAACACCAACTATGGAATTCATGAACTGAGAAAGAATAATTATTTAAAATTGTGCCTATTTATTTTGTCTAGAGCATAGTGGAAAGACTAATTTTTCTTACGCACAACTTCTCTTTACATCTTGTTAAGAATAAGGTTATTTTATTCGTACGAGTATCTTGACCTGGTGCTTTTACCTAAGAGTACGAGTTACAGAGTTTACTCCGTGGGGGGGAGTCACATACAAAGGTGGGTCAGTGTACCTGAGGTTACTATTGTGATGTAAAAACACTTAAATCCAAGATGATCTGAACTCAAATCACAGTACAGTAAAGGGGCAGGCCACGTAGCTTTGATACAACGTCTTGTAGGCTCTCCCAGCCCATCAAATCGTACCCTGTTTTACTCAAAATATTTCATTCGTTGCATGTTGAGGGATGATATTAGCACTGCAGGAGAGACTATGGAAGATACCTGGCAAGAACGAGAGTGTTGTCCTTCTTGATGGTACTTACACTGTTGTTACACTATTGCTGCAGCGTGCATTACGAAAGCATTTTTTCAAATAGATTTTAAGGTTATTCACACAGTTTTGTGACTGAATTATTTAATAATTTTAAAACATTCTTTGGTGAAGTACTCCTATGGACTGAAGTACTATTTATTGTTTTTAATCCTTTGTAAATTTTAAGTGTAAATTAAGTACATGCTATTAGTTGGTATCAGTGCCTAAATTAAAATAAGATATAAACTGTGATTAAATATCTGTTTAACAGGATTGCCTTTATTTTGCACAGTGGTGTTCTGTTTGTAAAGGTGCCACATGTAAAGGATTGATATGCCATTAATTTCATTAAGTTAGTGCACTAGTGAAATAGGTTTGCTCTTTTAGCTGTTAACATATTGAAGTAAATGAAAGTTTTGAGTAAAAAGTATAGCACTCAGAGGCCCAAAGATATTTTGTATTTAGCAGGTGATTTCTGTGAATTGCCTTTGTTAGCTTAATAGTTTTAATTCAGTTATTGTCTAAAGAAATTTATTTTAATTCTATGGGAATGCATTGCAAAAAAAAATCTCTTTGTAAATATATTTTTCTTCTTTTCTTTAGTGGAAGATGTTCAGGTTTCTTGTTACAGAATATTGGCCAGTTTATATGCTCTGGGAACCAGCAAGAGTATCTATGTAGAGAGGTAAGAAGGAAATTTTTTCTTCTGTTTTTAATATTTGCATTTATATTTAGCATCATGAATTTGCAGTTCATAAATTAATATAGGAGGAGAATACTATTGGAAAGATATCTTGAGAGAAAAAACAGTGCTCAGATGTTAAGTGGAATTCAGGTGCATTTATTATAATACACTTGAAATATTGCATTGTATGTTTCTCAAAATATTTTTCTTAATTAAAATAAAAATTACAATTAAAATTATCTGTCTTTACAATAAATAGCACTTGATTTGAGAGTTAACTGGGGTTTTCTAAAATTATGTCATTCAGCTCAGCAATTTTTATTCTTCCTTCTATAATGTTTAATTGTGATGTATATTTCTTTCTCATTAATTTAATTTGTCACTTGTACAACACTATTTCTTTTCTAGCACAGTTACCTGGGTAAATGAGGCATTAAAATTGCTTTTTTATACATCTTTGTATCGGCTAACCCCCCTCCAAGTTACATTTGGTCTGTGTAAGCCATGTTTGGTCAAATAATACAGATACATACAAAAATTCAGTTCTTGAATCTGAATAGTTGCACTTTAGTGACTAACACTGTTCTGAAGGAAGGCTAAACAGAATCAATACATTTTAGATATTGGCAGCAGTAATCTAGGAAGTTCACTGTTTAGGAAGTGTCCCTCTCCAGCAAGTTCACTGTTTAGGAAGTGTCCCTCTCCAGCAAATCAACCTGTGCATGACTCCAGAGCAGCCCCACGACATGCCCTTGTTCCTTGGTGGTGGTATCATAGCCAACAATATGAAAAATTGTTGGGACCAATATTTAAGTTTAAAAAAATGCATATCTGTGGAAAATCGGGCCTCATTACTTTCATTAAGGATATAAAATCAATTTATTTTGCTCTTTGGTAAATAAAGGATATGGGATTTGTTTTGAAGACAAAATATATCAGTGTTAGTGAATTTCTGTGTATGATTGCAACCATTATTGCAATCGAAAAGCACATAGCACACTCTTTGCAGGTGTGTGTGGTGGATGTATGTTTTGCTTATGAAGACTTAATGAAAAGGAAAAAAAAAGGAAGAAGGAGAAAACAGTATAAATAACAATGGAAATAGAGTTAGATTTAACAAAATCAAGTTTAATGAGATAGATCTAGAAACAATAAAATCTCCATGACTGAGAGAAACTATAGACTGAGGATGAATCTTGTTAAATCACGAGATCAGTTTTAAGGTCTTTTTTTTCCTTTTAACTTGAAAGTTCATGATTCTCCTGGGTTCAAATTCTCATGGATTTCTGCCATATGTGTAATTTGGTTTTAGCTAGGGATTTCTCACCTCTCTAAATTCTGTTGTGATCAATTCAATTGAAAATTGAAAGAATAGCTTAAATGTCCCCTGAAGAACCCAAGTGAAGTGACAGGGCATCACTAACTTCTTCCTAGAAACAGGCTTTTTAAAATTTTGACACACAAAGAATTTTGATTATCAAATAAATGTCATATAATTGAAGGTATTAAAGCAATGTCTTTGTGATAAAACTTCAGAGTTCTTGATCATGAGAAGCAATTTTCCACTCACTGAAGAACTTGGCTTTCAGACTACACGAAGCATGAACGTCATTATCACTATTTCTCAGGAAAAGGAAATATCGCTTAAATAAAATGATAGCTGATTTTGGTCTCTTGTTCTATCCAGGAACTTTTTCTTAATAGTGGGGTTTATATAGTCAGTAAAGCTGAGAGGAAAGTAACAGTACAGAAGGCATTTTTGCAACTACTTTGGCTTCCCCTGCATGTTTTTCATTTTCTGTAAGCCGTGTAGGGCACCTTTAAGATTTTGTGTCTTAACATTTCATTCATACATTAGCAGAGGGTTGCTAGACTTCAATTTCTGTTATGCATTCTTGTGTGGATTATCCTAGTAATGTTGTGGCTTATCTCTTTGAAATGCATTCGTCTCAGAATACAAGCCCAAGGTGTGGTCAATCAGTACTTACCCCACGGGACCCCACTGGTGGTCCCTTCCAACTTTATCCATTCTGTGGCTCTGTGATCAAAGATGTGTGTAGTTAATGGTGTTTGTTAATTCACAGGCAACGATCAGCACTAGGCGAGTGCTTGGCTGCTTTCTCAGGGGCCTTCCCAGTGGCTTTTTTGGAAACTCACTTGAACAAACATAATATCTACTCAATCTACAATACCAAGAATGCGAGAGATAGAGCAGGTATTTCCAGAAACTCACATCATGGTTATGAAAACATGATTTCACTATAAATGCTGCTTGCCTTAAGACATGTGATTTTGGATACATTTTATAGCATGAGAATTTTCTTTTGATGCCTTGGTTGTATTTCTTTTATAAATCTTTCTTTCTAAATCAATTTTCTAATCAAGTTCTTTTCTAAGTCTGAGGAAAACCTATGATTTTATGTTCCTATTGTTACCAATATTTTAATTTTGAGATATCACTCTCAAAATACCACTTTGGAATTGATTTAATGAAGAGACTTTGCATATTTGCCTCAGATATTCTGTATTTGATCATAAAATTATGCATTCTCATCAGTAGCTTTGTAAACAATATAAACAATCTTGTGTCCCTAAAACATACGTACTTGCAATTGAAGGAAAATAGCTTTGCTGTATTAATTACATATTATGTCCTTATAAAGTAAATAAATTGCAGAGTAGTATGTAGGTTGGTTTTTATTTTGTTTGACGTACAAGACGTACAAACAGGCAGTTTACAGTGACATTATGTATGTTTATTTTGCATATACCTTTTTATTCCATTCTTGATGTTTCTTATGCTGTAACATGATTGTTGAATAAAGTCATATGGACGAACTGTTCCTGCAGTAAATAGAAGTTGCAGTAGAACTTTACAAGCTCTGCATATGCCGAGTCTGCATCATGTTACAGATACACAAAGAGGACAGTGTATGTTCGTACAAGATGCCAGTTTATATTGGCATTCATTTTATAACTTCGCCTTTATTTTTTGAAAAAGGGAGCATAACAGATTTATTCTCCAAAGAGCTGTAGTATTCAAACTTGAAAATATCAACAGCTGTGCATACTTGCCCTATGTTCTAGCTATTTTAATATATCTGGAAGGACAATCCACTGTATTGTCATAATTTTTAACAGAAAATTGAATTTATTTTCCAAAATTGCATTAATCTTTAAGGAGACTATGTGATGTCTGTATAAAATATATTTGTACTAAATAGGAGAATATACTGCTTTTCAAAAAGGAATAGCCTTAGTACAAGGAATTGTGGAATGCTGGTAGAGACATTTGTACTCACAGGTTGCTGACTAAATTTTTGATCTATAGATACCTGTGTATGTCACTGTATGAGTATGTTAGACATTCAGGAGCTACAGGCTGTGCTTGCAGATACTTTTTTGTAGATGAAAGAAACTGCCTCAAAAATAAAGGCAACTGCAGTGCCTTTTTAGAGGAAGGAACTAAAAATTCAAATGAATTAAAAAGTAAACATTTACAATCAGACATCCACCTTGAGAATCAGTTTCTCAAATCTTCTCAATTCATTAGGAGAGGCAATGATTTCTTTTTGTTCTGTTAGAATTCCAGGTCTCATCTGATGTACTGTTGAGAGCGATTTCATTTTATCAATTTGTTTCCTCAACTGCAAAACTTACGCTGGAAGTAATTTTGAAATTTAAGTTTTATTTTGGATGTAGAAAAGTGAATCTGATTTCTCTGAGTTCAGTCCACAATATTTATGTTGTTGAAGCTTTCATATAGCAATTTTTGTTATAGAGCTGTTCATATAAACAGTTTATTGCTCAACAGTATGAAAGGAGGTGTTTTTTATTTTTGTGTTTGGTTTGTTTCCTTTGGATCAGAAGGGTGCAAATGTAAACAGAAAACAAAAGTTGTATTGAATAGCAATTGAAAATAATTATTTTCCTTTTATGACCTAGTTTATTGATTTTTGGGTTTTTGTTTTTTTTTTTTTCCCCCCCACAGTTCTCAATTTGCCAACTAGTGTAGAAGAGGTTTGCCCAAATATTCCTTCCTTGGTGAAGCTAATGGAAGAAATAGTGGAACTGGCAGAATCTGGTATTCGTTACACACAAATGCCACATATCATGGAAGTCATCCTGCCTATGCTGTGCAGTTACATGTCACACTGGTGGGAGCATGGGCCAGAGAACAACCCTGACAAGGCTGAAACGTGTTGTACAGCCTTGACGTCAGAGCACATGAACACTCTGTTGGGTAACATATTGAAAATCATCTATAACAACCTTGGTATTGATGAAGGAGCCTGGATGAAGAGATTAGCAGGTAAGATGTGACAGTAAATAAATAAACAAGCAAACGTGTATGTTCAGAATGTGTGTATTCACACACAGACTCTGAATCACTCTGTATTTGTCCTGTTAAAGCTGGAGTAGAAGAACACTCGTATTTTTACATTTTTAAACAATACAGATCTTGATGAATCAGAAATACTAAGTATAAAAAAATGCAGTGTAAGCAGTATGTTTTAAACTCTCAATAATATAAGTAGATTAGGCTATGTCTTTTTCCTGTGAATATACACATGTGCCTTTTGCAGTATATTAAATTCAAGGACTATAGTAATTTAGCCCCATTTTCATTATATAGCAAGTTTTCATTTGCAGGCATTACACAGTTCCTTGCTATTCTGTATGAGTGCTGGATCCTTAAAACCTGGGTTTGAAGGTGTATATCTAACATATCCATTACAATGAAATGTCAAAATGCTCATGTCATTTTAGTAATAGTTGCGTTGACTTCATTGCATGAACAGCTTGAAATTCATTTAAAAATGCTTTAATTCTCAGTGTTACAATCTCCAAGGAAAAGTCACTTCAGTGGTGTGGATTCAGTTCTTCAATTAGACTTTCTTATGACTTTTCAGTTTTTACTGTAGTAGTAATTTCATTCATGGTAGCATTCAGAATTCCTAGTGTTCTGAAAGTTAGTAATGTAATGCACTCTAAGAATAGGTGGTAACTGCCTAAAATTCTGTGTAATTTAATCAATATATAACAAATGGTTTTGTACCAATGGGCCCAGTTGAAGTGCTAGTTTACATAATTGTTCGTATGAGTGGATTTTCAAAAAGCTTGTGCTAACAAGTCTGAAATGAATGGTTGAATAGTCTCATTTGTGTCTACATACAAGACTTAGCGTGCATAAGAAATACAGGCCAGCTGTTTCCGTGGGTTTTCAGATAACCAGAGCATGCTTTCAAGTCCTGCTTCGCTCAAGCAAGGTTCAAAAGAGAAGCCAGTAGCTGAGAAAACTTGTGTGTGCACTATGTAGCTATATATGTATCCATCCATACCATTACACAACTTCCACGTTGCTCAATAAAACCATGCAGACAAGTACTATGCTGACAGGATACCAGTAAAGAGGTATTTCAAGTTTTATGATCATGCAGGCTTAGTCTGTGAAGCTGCAATTTCTGCCCTCAGACAAAATGAATTTACTTTGTGAAATCCTGACCACATTTAATTCTTGGCAAAACTTCTGCTGATTTCAATGGGGGCAGGATTTGACTCTGTAGCCTAGAAATAAGATTCAAGAAAGTGGGAAGAGGTAAAAGATTTTAGTTATATTTTGTGGCCAGGTATATATTATAATATTCATTGCCTTAAATAGTGTTTTCCCAGCCCATCATAAGTAAAGCGAAGCCACAGCTCTTAAAGACACACTTCCTTCCACTGATGGATAAACTAAAGAAAAAAGCAGCAGTGGTTGTATCGGATGAAGAACATCTAAGAGCAGAAGGCAGAGGTGACATGTCGGAGGCTGAACTGCTCATCCTAGATGAGTTCACCACTTTGGCACGGGACCTCTATGCCTTCTACCCTTTGTTGATTAGATTTGTGGACTATAACAGGTATGTGGAGAGGAATAGGTCAATGAATCTCATAAAACCTTCCTTTTTATTGATACCGCCTCTTATCCCTTGATGTGCCTAGCACTGAATTAAAGTGGCTTTTACTCAGTCTGACAATCTTGAAGTTGATCAAGCTAATGCTTTCTGACTTTTAGGAGGAGCTGGGGTCTTTTTGAGAAGAAAGCAAAACAAAGCAGAATTGCAATCCAAATCTATTGGATTAGAACTAGGATTACTATTAAAGGATTTTAAGTGTTTTGAAATAGGACATCAAAAAGCCACTGCTACCAGAAAGAGTTAAAAGCATATATGATTGGTTTTGTGGACTTGTATCCTTGTAAAATGTTGAAAAGTGATTTCAAAGCATAAAAACAGCGAGGATCATCCTCTTTTTCACCCTTTTACCAAATCTTAGGGCAAAATGGCTGAAAGAGCCCAATCCTGAAGCAGAAGAGTTGTTCCGCATGGTGGCTGAGGTCTTCATTTACTGGTCAAAGTCTCATGTAAGTAATTCCTTGGTAAATAGTTGTTTTAATGAGGTTTCTTAATCGTTAGATCAGTTATTTAGTGGTTATGTTTGTAAAATACATTGAATGACAGAAGTGAAACTGCAGATGGGAAAGTAGTAATGACTCACATTTCTGACACATTTGAAATGGCAGAGAATATAGGAGAGTTAGATAGGTATTTTGTAGCATTGTAAACTGATTAAAGATATTTTTCTTACAGAGTCTGCTTTGTTGTGGGTTTGTTGTTTGCTTTGTTTGTTGGTTTTTTGGGATTTTTTTTTCTAATACACTAATGCTCATTGCATTTTGTGTCCTTACCCTTTTTTTTTTCTTTGCAGTTATTTTGACCCCATAACCCTTTTGTAATCACACCTAGTAAGCACTGATACTTCTTAAATAAAACATGATTCAGTGAATACTGGAACACAAAGAATTAAAAACCCTAAGGGATCTAATTTCTTTCAGGCATTAGATCTTTGTATAGACTTTTGTCTGTACTAAATTTCTTTATATGCTATGGCTTCAATTTTCTCAATTTTGGGGAACAAGACGCCTTATAATTTCTGTACTTGTGCCTGAATTTGACTGTAAGATTTATTATAAACAGCAGTGTGCACAAAAAGTGGTTACACTCTAGATAGATACTGGATAGTGAAATCACCTATGTATTCATAATTTCAGTCTTTTCTTTAAAAAGTTTCTTATGTACCTGAATATAGTGAAAATTTTTAATGGCGAGAAAATGAATGAATAATTTACTAGTGAGGGAAAACATGGACAATAGTTTTATATTGACTTAGAGGAGGAGTGAGATTTTTATCATGTCTTTTTCATAGCTAGGACATTTCCTTCTCTCTAACACGGCAAAAAAGCCCCAAACATACACCACCTGAGTTATGCAATGTAGATGAAGCTGAAATTCAAGGACATTGTTGATCATCTGTTCATTTTAACTTGTTTTAACTTGTGCATTTTACAGGTATCTACTTAATTTATATTTTTATTTAAGGTATGTTTAGAGTCCTCATATAAATGCTTCTGTATGTTTCCAGAATTTCAAAAGGGAAGAGCAGAACTTTGTGGTACAAAATGAAATCAACAACATGTCTTTCCTTATCAGTGACACCAAATCTAAGATGTCTAAGGTAGTGTAAAGATTTTTATATTTTTCTCTTTGCTACAGGAAGGAGTCAGGAAGACTCCAGAGAAGAACCTTTTATTGTTTGATTTTTTTTGGTTATTGGTTTTTTTTGGTTTTGGGTTTGGTTTTTTTTTTTTTTGGTAAAGAAATCTGTTGAAAACACTGGGTTGAGATTAAAAACACAGTCATTCGAGAAAGACATTGCAAATTATTGGCAATGGTAAAGTGCCGGTTCCATTGGATAGGGTCACACCTGTACAGGTAATAAGGAAATTGTCAAACCAGAGACAAGTACAAAGTTGCTAGTAAAATTCTTTTGTTTAATATTGGAAATTTTTTTCCCCCATCTTTACTTTATTCTACAGGCTGCAGTTTCTGACCAGGAGAGGAAGAAAATGAAGCGAAAAGGTGACAGGTACTCTATGCAGACCTCTCTCATTGTGGCAGCACTGAAGAGATTGCTTCCAATAGGCCTAAACATTTGTGCTCCTGGAGACCAAGAGCTAATTGCACTGGCCAAAAATCGATTTAGCATGGTAGGTGCTCTTTTTTGCACTTCTAAAAGGTAGAAATATTTACTAATTAAATTCTTCGAATATTTCACCCTGTGTTCATTCTTGCAGCATGACAGAGAGATTATAATTAAGATTATAATTTTGTTTTATAAGAGCACAGTGGGTGATTGTGGTATATATCTACATATTTTACTCATGGCTTAAACCATTTCAGTTTGAACATACTTAGGATCAGTATGGATGTACTTTAGAATGGTCAGTATATGAATAGAGATAGCATTCAGTAGTTATTTTTCTCTCTTAATTTTTAATGCAAAGTAGTGTTTGTTATATTTTATGAAGCTTGAATTTGGTTGGACTTGATCTCAAAAGTCTTTTCCAATCTAGTTGATTATGTGACTGTGATAAAATTAAGAACTAGCTTTTTCTTAACTTCTATGCTCAATATCACAACTAATTCCTTTTAATCACTCTCATGAATGCGAGGATTTCTGTAGGGATAGACTGATTTAAAAGTTATTCTTTTGGGTATATACTCAAAGTGCAATAATGTGATTGTAATTTGGAATATAGTCCTTTGTCAAGCTATAATACTTTATACACTCTAGTGAGTTATATGACCGTTGGACTCCTGAACTGAATACTATAAAGGATAAGAGCTCTGCAAAACAGAGATCGAATCTTAGAAGGCTCTGTTCACGTTACTGGTTTTATTTGGTCAAACTTTTGGTATGTGTATATTAGTAATTTGAATTCAGACTCACATTTACTGTGTTACTGTGAACAGATACGTATGATGCCATCCAGAACTTGATCCTGTGAGCTTGGATAAAAAAAGATTTATCTCAGAGATTTTTCTCAATCTTTCACATTGCCGGTTTAATTCATCATCTGATGGAGCCCAAGGTTGATATTTAAATGAATTGTAACTTTTCCTAATTACCTTCTATTCCTAATTTATATGATTTGTAATCTATTGGCAGAAAGACACTGAAGATGAAGTACGAGATGTCATCCGCAGTAATCTTCATCTTCAGGGCAAGGTAATCTATACGCAGTTTTTAAATTTGACTTTTCTTCCTTTGAATTCATTTGTTAGTGCCCTATAATGACAACCTGCCTTGGTTCATTAGGATGACTTGCAGTCCCTTATTCTCTTCTGTCAAGTAACTTGTTCATGTCAGCTATTAAATGTTAGGTTTTTAATGTGTGTATATATGTGTTATATACAATAACATATGGCCCTTCAAATCTCTCTCCATTCACACCATTAATGCAAAATTGGAAATGGAAGGAAGATCTATCACTGTTTAAACTCCTGCTGTTATTTGAGGTAAAGTCTGCAAAATGCTCAAAGTTACTTAGTATCAGCTTGAAGTGTAAACAAAAAGGAAGCTGCCATTTTGCTGCACTCTGTAAAGAGAAAATTCTCCAATTTTCTCAATTTGGTTCCTGCTTTTCAGCCCAGGGAAAAGAAGGTATTTTGGGAAAAAGTATAGATTTTTGTTACTGAATTCCAGTTAGTGCCAGGTAAATAGCTTTAGGGGAAAAGTGCTGACATGTCTAGCGTAATTAAACTGTTTTATTCATGCTTCAAATAAAGACAAAGAAGCCATAATATGGAAGTGTAATAAATTTATGTATGTTTCTCCTCTATTGAAGAAAGATGGAATCATACCTAAGTTGCTTTACTTGGGATTGTTCTCTACCTCCTCCCCCTGCCCCATGTTTTATTCACTTAAAGAGAAAACTAAACTGGTATTTCCCGGGCTCATTAAAAGGTCACAAAAGGGTAAACATGAGTTGAAAATCTGGTGCTTTTTTTTCTGAATACTTTTTTAAAAATCATTCAGAAGTCTAGATTCCTCTGCAATCAGTGCATGGCAGAAATAATTTTTTTTTTTAATGAGCTGGAAATGAGATGGCTCTTCCTGAATAATATGTGAAGATCAATTTTCTCACATCGTGCTTTCCACGTATCACTTCCATGTCAACAGCAAAAGTGTTTTGCATGAAATGTTACAAATAAAAATCCAGTAGTGTTAAGTTATAGGGTTTGCACATGGAAAAGTTTACTCTGGAAGCAAAAGATTTGCTTAAATCCTAAAAAGCTTGAAATACTTATCCTTATATAGCAAACATTGTTTTATACTGAGAAGCAGAAAACACACAGGTATAGTTTTGGGAAAAAAGGAGTCTTTCTGAAGATCTTCATGAGCAGCGGTGCTAAAACAATGTGCATGCCATGAACATAAAACCTTTAAGCATGAGGTGATTTTCTGTATAAACTTCAATAGTGTTTTCTTAGTGACAATGATAGGTATTTCTGTTCCAACATTGTCATTATGTGTATATTGTCATTTTGTGAGCCATGCAGTTAAAATTCTTGCCTGGGATTTCATGTTGCTATTTAGCACTTGTCCTCCTGTTTTAACTACTTCAGTTTCTGTTTTGTTTCTTCACTGATACATTCTGCTGTTATGAAATTTCTGTCTGTTACTGCTTTGTTGCCTGGAAGTAATGATACATCCAAATACCTTGATCTGTGCTTTCTCTTCAGAAACTTCCGATGCTTCAATTAAAAGTTTGCTGTTGTTAAGCAACATACGTCTCCTCTGTTTATACTACATGAGAATAAAAGTGCTTTTACATGTCTTAGATTGATGCAATTTCACAGTGCCTTGATGATAAAGACAAAAGTAATTTTAGCTAATCCAAAATACACATTGTTGGATTTTCTAGTTGGAAACTTTTCAGCAATGACTTTAGATTTTCCTATTTTAAAATGAAATCCCAGTGGAAGATGAAAATCTGAAAGAGAACCACATAATACATAGATAACAAAACTAAATTGCTATTGTAGTTAGCTTTATTTTATAGATATTTGCATATTGCTTTATTAACTTTTAAAAGCTCTGATTTTGACCTGTATGGAAAAGTAGTTAACTACAGACAAAATACTGATTTATCAGTGACACATTCTGGAGTTAACACTAAGTGTGTGTAACTTAATTACTGAAAATATAATGTCTAAAGTTAAATTCAGTAGTTGTGTACAAAGTACAATATAATTTATTCCATAATTCTCTGCTGTCATTAGGATTCCGTCAGTGTACTGTCAAGTATGATGTTTCTTTTTAAGAAAAATGATGCCATCATGCATACACTACCCTTTTGTTGTCTGATTGAGTCAGACATGATGGGAATGTAAGCCAACTGGTCTTACAAATTTAAATTATTATTTACTACTATGAATTAATATGTAACTTAGTTATAATGGTCTTTGTGTAAAGTGGCTTCCAAAATATAGGAAAAAATACCACTTTTTGAAAGTCTGGTTTTCTTCTAACCACAGCAATATTCTTTCTTCAAATGGTGTTTTCTGTTAACCACTTCTTCTCACAAACACCTAACATTCTATTATTTATGTTAGAGCTAAAATGGAATTTATCTAGATTCCTTTTTGGAGTACTGCACTGTAAGAGAATCATCCCTCTGAATCTTTAGCTATTAATGTTGTGACATCTATTTCATGCATTTGTCTACCTTTGTCTACATTTGTACATTTGTCTTCACCCTGTTTCTGTCTTTCCTTTCCTTGCATGCCTGCATGCTGTTACTCAGTACCAAGCCTTTTATTTCAAGAAATTGATGGCGAAACTTGCATTCATTTTGACATGGATGAAGCTCAAGTCACCAAAATCTTCTTCCAGCCATTGTAATTCACACCTTGAAATGTCAACTACTCATACCCTTAGAAAACAACCTATACAAAAAAGCTGTACCTTGATAGAAAGTGAGGAGTCCTCAGACCAAAAGACATCTCCACCTGTGATTAAAAAGTCTTTTGTGGACTATCCATTCATGATGATCCAGTCAAATGCTCACACAAAGACTGTGGATGTGACAGTTGTTAAGAAATGGAAAAGCCGAAAGGTGGAAGAAATGCCTGCAAAATGTGGCTTTCTAGGTTATAATAAGCTATTAATGAACGACTGTGTAAGTTTTTAATCATTCCTGGAACTTGAGTAAGCCGTGTATCATAATATGTTTTGTGGAGGTGAATTAGCACTATTGTTTCACCTTAGGCACATATTGAAATCTGGATCCACAAAGAAGTTTTAGACAAGTAAGTGTCTAAAGCTCTATGCAAATCTGTAGGGTTTAGCCCCTAAGTTCTTTTGCCATCTGGGGCAGTGTGTCTTCAACAGTAACTACATAATCAGGAATGATCACTGGCCACAGTTCTCAGTAAAATGGGTCATCAGTGTCATTGGCACAATAAATGGCTGTAAAGTGTGTTGCATCAGTGTTGATTAGCAGAAGGACTAAGGAGACAAAACAAACCAAAAAAGAAATCCCTAATTGTAAAACAGAGAGCTACAGATCAATGAAGTAGAAAAAACGAAATGTAAAGAGAAAAACTTAATAAAAACCATTGCTTCTTACAGTTCTTTATCATTTGAAGGCTGATAAGAAAATGAACCTTGAATTAATTTTTCCGAATTAACTTTTAATTTTTTATCTAGTAATCAGTAAAATTAGGATTTTATAACAATTAAAAAAATTTATAATAGACATAAATAATAGCAATACTACTAATTTCCATTTCTGAAAACTAAGTAATCCCAACTAGCAGAGCAACACTTTCAGTGTTGTTTCGTTTAATATTGGGAAAGGCAGTGTACTAAGTTATGGCTGTGTACCTCATATTCATTACTTTTCCTCAAATATTATATTCATTGCTGGTGCCAGTGCTATTTGTTGACCAATGATCATTTGCTATTTGTATGATTATTAGTGTTTTAGTTGTGTGGAACAGGTTGCCCACAGAAACTGTGGATACATCATCTCTGGAAGTATTCAAGGCCAAGTCGGACACGACTTTGAGAAATCTGGTCTCGTGGAAGGTGTCCTTGTGTATGGCAGAGGGTTTGGAACTAGATGGCCTTACAGGTCCCTTCCAACCCAAAACACTTCATGTTTTTTGGAAGCTCTTAAAAAGCATTGCAGAAATTAGTCTTATTCTCACAGTGTAGTGGATGATATGTGGGTTAGCCATGTAAAGGTGTAGGGTAGCCATATAAAGTGTTTCAGTTGACCTTTGAAGCAGTTTCTCTACTAGTTAAACTGTTAGGAACATTTTGCCTTGGTGACATGTGAAATCTTTCTCCTGCAGCTTGAGGATCCCGCCATTAGATGGCAGATGGCACTTTACAAAGATTTACCAAACAGGACTGAAGATTCCTCAGACCCAGAGAAGACTGTGGAAAGGGTCCTTGATATAGCTAATGTACTGTTTCACCTGGAACAGGTGAGACACATTTTACCAATTCCATTGCTTCTTATCTAAATGAAAGTATTCACCCTTTCATTTGTACTTTGACCTGCTGTATTTAATGTTATATTCTTTTTTCTTTCTTTTGATGACTACTGTTTACTTGCTTAATCTTGTGTTTTGTAGTCCAATATCATGGTCATATCTATGTCACAGTGTATTTGCAGCAGCTCCAATAACAATTTGTTTGGCCAATCTGGCCAACTCATATATTCTTTGCTGCATTCAAGAAACAGCAGAAGCGGATTGGAGGAATCATTTTTTCTGAGAAAGATCTGTCAGAATCTTTTAAGTTGCTTCAGAATCTGGCAAAAAGCTCTATTGTATTATCTAATATTTTTTGCAGTAATATATGAGCTTCCCATGAGACCTGAACTACAGTAACTTTCATTTACGTAATCCTGTATTTTATTTTGTGTCATTTCCAGTTGCAGTATTCTTTAATATGAAGTTAAAAAAATCTCCTACATTGGTACATCTTACAGATCAAAGACTAGTCGATAAATTCGTTTTGTGACTTTTCTTTTTGAATTATTACCTATTTTGCACTTTAGATTTATTCTGTGTTTTTTCCTTTCTAAAATGTAGTGAAAAAACAGGACATTAACTGGGAGGGTATTCCTAATGGCAGAGATGAACACTGCTGGTTGCACACCGTAGACTACAAACTATCTTCACATAGAATTTACTTATTATTTTTTTTTCCCTTTCCAAAGAACATTTGAAAATTCAAGGTTCTCTTGCATTCTCATTAGATTAGTTGGTTTCACTCAGAAAGTTTTCAGATCTGATGTCAGGAGGTTTCCACACTGTGATGAGGTCAGTGGTTCGGTCAATAGGAACCTGAGAGATGTGAATGTGCTTGTATATACACTCTGCAGAAGGTGTGTTGGTGTGAATGTCTGTGTCCCGTCTGTTGCATCACACAACTCTTTTTTATATAGTTTGCCAGCCTTGATATGGACTTGCTGCAAGTTCAACAGCCTTATGCAGTTTGGTAGAAGAGAATGAGGAGGAGTCGCTAAATTTTACCTGTTGCTGAATATGTGTTGAGCAAGCAAAACGTGATAGAATATGGAAGTAAATCCTTGTCAATCATGGTTTGCCTAGGAGAGAGAGAGCGAGACAGGAGAATGGGTGCTGATTAGAAAGGATATAGGGTTGCTGTGAGGAAAGAAGGCTAGAGAAAAGCTAGAAACATAGGGGAGAAAAAGGTTTTCTCTTTTACCCTGGTTTTATCAAAGTTGACAGCAGTAATACAGAACAGGATGGATTCCCATTGAAATACCAGATCAACATTTAAGATCGGTACTTCTGGTCAGACTTAGACAAGTAAATGCTTTGCTTGTTGTCAAGTAAATGCTTTTTGCCTTTTTTATGGCTACCTTGCACCTATTTCTTTAAAGATTTAGCCCCACAGCTTAACTTGTCTTCTGTAGGTAAATGCTCAGGAACTTTTGTTACTGAAATGGGAAATTTGGTGTCTTTAAAATGAATGAATATATGAGCCCTGCATCTGTTTTTGTGATAGTCTTGAGTAATTCTTTGCTCTCTGTATACCAATACTCTATTCTCCATATATACATACTCTGAATGCATTCTGTATTGCACTTGCAACGATCAGTTCATTCTTTGTATTTTCTTTCCATGCAGAGCTAACTTCTTTGTTTTTATTGTTTTCAGAAATCTGCTTGCGTAGGCCGAGGCTATTTCTTTTGGGAAAGTATAGAGGGATTTATAATTGTTTGTGAAGATATTACTAATTACCTAACTTTCACATTTGGATTTTAATGTCTTTTAAATTACTAGTGCTGGCTTTTTTTTTTTTTTGTGACTGTAAACATGTTCGCAGTGAACGCTTTTTTGTCCTTTCTCTTAAAAAATACTTTTCATTTGCATTTTATCTTTTAGAAGTAACTTGTTTAAGATTGTTACCATTTGATCTTCCAAGTATAATTACATATTTCACTGAATGGCAGTGTTTTTCTTGGTTTAACTAAATGTTCGTTTTTTAACTATTAACATTTTTTTGTATTTCACTAAACTGGATAACCAAATTTGGATTGAATATTGACTCTACATAAACATCAGCATTGTCACTACATTTTACATATAATGCTTTATTTTGTTGCAAGGGAGAATTACCGAGTCTTTCAGGGTAGAAATACTAACTTCCACTGCCTTCTTTGATGCTGTTGGAACACAGAGGAGCGTAGTTGTTTGCAGAAGAAACAAACCCCCCATAAAAAAACCAAACAGCACCCCGCCAAAAGTCGTCCCCCCCTTAACTCTACAACAGTTGTGTAGGTTAAATCAAATTATATAATCTTTATGGAAGATGCGTGAAATAAATCACAGAAACTCTGAATGGGCTGTGGGAAAGGAGTGATCTGTAGCACAGCCTGCAATCATAGTTCCCAGTTATCTAGACAGGCTATATACAGAAGTATGAAAGTGCTCTGCAGCACCACGGTAATTATTTTCTTCAGATGGAAACAAGGATGAAAGATATAAGAAAAAACTCTAAAAGCGTGAAAGATTAAGATGGAGCACACCCAATTTCATGTCATGCTACTGTAGAGCCAGGATGCAGAAAGAAAATATATCTTAAGACGGAGCTGTAGTTTTATGAAATGTAGCTAAAGCGTTTTGAAGTATTTTATGTACATTCTGTCTGTGCTAATTCATGGAAAAGATGTAGTCTTAAGTCTTTGTACTTGTCACTTTTTCTTAAAGTTAATTCCTTTCCATTGTAGCTCATCATGGTACATATTACAAATAAAAGATTAATTGTATCCATGAAAATTTCTTTTAAAATATTGTCTGACGCAATGTGAAGCTGTACACTTTACCTGGACATGTGTAAAGAGTTACATATAAAAGATAGAATGAATGAATATTCTTTGCATTAAAAGTTAAGGTTTCTTGAAAGATGGCCTTATTGGTGATAGTATTCTATCTAAAAGATAGACAAAGCTGAATTAAGTGAAAAAGAAGAATATCTGTGTCATACCACGAAAGGGAGATTCTTGCTTTAAGTTTATTTTCTAAATTCTGATTCTATGATTTGGCTGAAGGCTTGAACTCTGGAACATTTTTTCTGATCTATTCCTCTTCTGTTCCTTTTCTACTTAATTTATCTGTTAACTAACATTTTCACTAATATTACTATTTCCAGACACTAGAGACATTGCATCGTTGTTTTTCCATGTGTATTTTGTGTAACAGGTTGAGCATCCTCAGCGTTCCAAAAAAGCAGTGTGGCATAAGCTGCTGTCTAAACAGAGGAAAAGAGCAGTAGTGGCCTGCTTTAGAATGGCACCATTGTATAATCTGCCAAGGTAAGAGCTATATTGTTCTGTCTTTCACAAGTGCACTAATATTCATATGGAGCTATTTGGCAAGATAAAAGGGGAAAAAAAAAAGTAAACCAGTAATTGATAAACTACTTAATAATATAGTTTGTATACTGCTTTCTTTTATTAGATTTAATTAATTTTTTCTATCTTCTGAAAAAAAACCCAAAAATATAGTTTTCAATTTCTGATTTCAAGTCTAATACTGAACATTATAAAATGCAATCATTTGAGCACAATCCAAATGTATCTATTGCTGTTATGGTAATATTTAAATTAAAATAATATGAAAATATTTCATATTAAAAAACAAGACTCGTCAATTTGTCAATTTATTTTATTTATTTATGATTTTTAATTTTTTTTAAAAGTTTTGTTTGTTATCTGTTCCTAAATAATTATTGCTATGTTTTAGTATCAGTTTTACAAGTTAGTGGGACACAATTTTAAATAGAACATTTTAAAGTATTTTTTTTTTTTAATGGGTGAATTTGACCATAGGAATTTTACTTCCCTTTTAAATTATTGTTGTAATGACTGGAAAGTTCTTCAAGCTAAATGAAATTCATATTGACCAAATCTTCTTTTAAAAAGTTCACAGCTTTTGTTTTAAATGTTCCTTTTTAGACACCGAGCCGTCAATCTCTTTCTTCAAGGCTATGATAAATCTTGGATTGAAACAGAGGAACACTATTTTGAAGACAAACTGATAGAAGACTTAGCAGTACGTCTGGGTGAAAGGGTCATAGGAATGTATTATGGATTAACATTCATCTTTTATAGTAATAATTATAAATCTGTGAAGTACCTAAGATATCACCTAAGCTGTCTCTTCCCAAAGGGATGAGCTATAACCAAGTAACTCTGACAGCTTTCTAAAAATTAGAAATGATGGAGATTCCAAAATCCCCTCAGGTGGTTTGCTTCAGGGCTTCAATAATCTTTTATAAAGCTTTTTTTCCAAATTACATATCAATTGCTGTCATTCTCCTATTTCTTATCATCTGCCCTGTGGAGAACTGGAACAGACTATTCCCTCCTGTTTTGCAGCTAACCTTTGTGTATTTGAGGACTACATAATCCACATTAAAGCCATTTAAGTCAAAAGGTTAGAATATGAAACTAGAGGAATTCTAGTCTTAGATCAATCAGTTCCTTAGAAGCTGTTGGATTCTGCTTCTTCTTCACAGAAGAATCCTCTTGTCAGGGATATGAGGATTTTTCCCAATGGTGAAGTGTTAGAGCCATGTCTTTAGCCCTTACCTATGGTGATTTTCAGTTGAGTCTGGGATCTTCATCCCTTGCAATTGTCTCTCTGAAAGGTAGTTTTTTCACAGGTTGGGCAAGAACTAGTACTAGGAATTCATTCAGTCCTTGGGAGGTCCAACAGAGCATAGTCTGAGATCAGTTCTTTCGTTGTGAGGAGAGCCTGCTCTCTGCAATAGAGAGAGGAAGCTAACCGTAAAATTTCTGTTAGAAAAAAAGTAATAATTTGCTTTTACTGCTTAAAGCTTACACTTAAAACCAGCTACCCAAGTTGTAAACAATTTTGAAAATTAGGATCAAAATAGTGAAATAGTGAATAGGGAAATCAACTGCAATGAGCTCAACACAGACGGACTATGGAAGTTCAGTTTTGCCTGCATACATGCAGAATTAATTTCTTGTGGCATCCTTATTCTAGGATCAAGCATTGTGAAAAAACAAGAGACTTCTACAAATGTTTACTTTGCATAGAGCCTTTTAAACTGATATCCTTAAGTATCCCAACACAATGCAAGTTGTGCAGGTTCAATCTCAAAAATAATTATATTTCAGCAGTTGGGAGCATGAGTGTGCGGTGGAACAACATAATTCTTTGCATGTGTGCATGTATGTGCAGGTGTGTAGATATAAAGAAATAAGCCAGCACGGTAATTTGGCTACACTGACATGAAGGGTTATCTCCTTACTTCCTCGATGAACCTATATATTTGCTGAGTTTATTAATAACTCATTGCCAACTGGTAGCTTGAGTGAAAAACTGTCTCAGAGAAGACAGAAACAGACTGGCCTGGATTTTATATAATCCTTTATTAAAAAACTGCAGGAATTTCCTTGTAATTCCTCAAACCTACAAATATGTGTTCCCATTGCTCTTTTAAGCAGGGATGTTTGCACCTTTCAATCAAAAGAACATACAAAACTCCATCCGTCTTTTGAATAAATTTCTATCACATTCTTGCTGCCATAGAGCACTCACTCTCAGAAGGGCGAGAGTTTGAGGTTCAGCTCTGTGGAGCTGACCCAGAATGCTTTCTGGACGTCATGAAAGATGTTGTGTTGTTGGTGAAGGTTCCTCTTAGAGAAACTATACCCTGGTGTAGCAAGGAATTAAAAGTTTATTGAACTGTCAAGATGGAATCACAGCCTAGGCTATGGTGCCAGAACTCATCTGGAAGGGGAGAAAGGAGGAGCCTTGGGCTCTCTGATGTATTCTTGAAGGATTGTCTGAAGTTTCTGGACTGTTCACATATTAAGTAGGAAAATGGATCAATCCATTGACTCAGGAACTATGGGCAAGATTCCTGTCCTTTAACTCTCTGTAGTTAGTAAACTACAATCTTTTATGCCATAGTGAGTTCTTTCTCAATACTGAGAATCTTGACCATTCTTTTCTGCTAAGTAAAAATAATTTAAAGGAACAAATACAGTCAAAACTACCTTCTTCCTGACTTTGCCAGATCCAGGCGATTTGTAGACTTGTGGTAAGAGCTTTTTCTGGGATGTGGGAGTTGAGCATTTCCATCACATAAAAGCAGAGAACTGAACTGAAACTTGCAGTTTTGTTCCCTGAATCTTCTCTCCTTAAGTCTATTCTACAAAAGTGGTACTCCTTCTTCCACTTGTGAAATTAAAGGAGGAAAGTATACTCTTGTCCTCTTTTTGAGTAGCTTAGTTGTGCTGATTCTTAATTGTGATTCAACAAATCAAGCCTCTGAGGGAACTAGATTTTTGATATTCGATGTTAACATCAAAAGGTATTCAACAGTTTTTATTAATCTTAAAAGTGCTTCTGCTTAAATAAATAGCTTATATGAACACTTAAGCTTATTTGACATAATTGCTGATTTGTTTTATTGGTACATGTTAGTGGACAAAATACCTTGTAAGAAAAATATGTTTAATAGAAATTTAGATTATATAAAATAATAATATAATTAGATTATATATAACAATATTTTTTAAGTCTTCAAGATTTAGAAATGGCAGCTAAAACTTACTCAACCTATTTGTTTTATCCTCTTATGTTACATTCAGGTAAAGCCTTTTGTTTTACACCTAAGTAACTATAGAGGAAATGTCTTCATAGAAAAAAGTGCCTGCATGAAGCAATTTTGTTAATAACTTGATAGGCAAAACTTACTTTCTGAAATGTCTTTTGGCAAAACTCAAGAAGTCAGAGGACAGATTTGTATAAGTTTTTTTCAGAACACTGCTTTGGTAGTTGTAATTAAAGTATTTAGGACTACATTTTTCTTTCAAAGAAAACTAACTAGAGCTGTCTAAAACTGAAAGCAAAATAACCACATGAAAAAAGAACCCTCTTTATGCATTTATGGATATTATTGAATAATATATAATATTTTTTGTACATTATTGATTTGTCATCTCCTAAAATTCTACATCCTGCCAGCATTACTGTTGTTGGTAGATAGAGATCCTTGTGTCTAAAACTACTGCTGCGCTTCAGCTTTGGATTTCTTCTTCCTCAAAGTCTGCCAGAATTTCTCAGTGGACATTTTACCTGGCATAGACTTGAAACAGAAGATTCTCATTTTTATCTGATGAAGCTGGTTAACATAGTGAGCAACAAACAGTATAATAGTAAATGATGGCATCTGGTTACCACTAGTTCTGGATAACAGACTAAAAGATTGAAGTTATTCTCAGAATCTAGGGAAGAGGGTTAATTTTTATGAGGAGAGGAAATCCAGAGCTTTGCAAGTGGTATCATCTTTGTAAGTCTTCATGGTCATAAACACAGTCAGGGTTCATTCAGGTTTTTTTCATACTTTGTTGGAAGTTGCTTCCTCCTGGCTGTCCAAATCAAAATGACGTATGTTACTATTTAATGTTTAGTAAATTGCACAGAGTAGAACATCATTCACTATAGATAATTGAATATACTTTTAAAATCTTTTTTTCCCTAAAGAAACCTGGGGAGGAACCACCAGAAGAAGATGAAAGCCTTAAAAGAGTTGATCCTTTACATCAACTTATTCTGCTATTCAGTCGAACAGCCTTGACTGAAAAATGGTAGGGATGGTGTGAGAGACTACAGAGTGTATGCAGATTTTCAGAATATTCCTTTATTTAAAGTCATATATGTCTCTTTTCAAGTGAGATTGCATGAGCTAGGCCAAAACGTGCGTATGAACATAAGGTGAGTTTGAGTTACACTCAAACCTCTTTAGCTTGTGGTATGAAAGAGATTTTAATATGACTTTTTCACAGTTACGGATGCTGTGTTCAGGACTTACTACTCTGTCTTCCATCTATGTTCCCTATTCGTATTCAGAATATGAAGTATATTCTAAGTACAATTGAAAAATTAGCTATATTCACTTTATTGGAAGGTGTTTGTGAATTTCTGAGTACTATGTTTGTAGCTGGCTATACTTTTCTATTTGTATAAGTTAATCAAGTCTTAATTTTCCAAAAATCTTTTGTAATTATTTATGAGCATAGAAACTATTTAAAAATATTTGTAAGACTTTTAAAAATATCTTGGCACTTCAATTCTACTATGATGACTCTAATCTTCCTCATTTACCTTTCCTTTCTCTATTAACCAGCAAACTGGAAGAAGATTTCCTGTATATGGCTTATGCTGACATTATGGCAAAGGTAACTTGTTTGATATATTTTGCTTATTTTGTGTTTTAATTAAGTTAGTGAAGAAGATTAAGAGAAATAATTTGTAAAGTGTTATCAGTAAATTGCGAGTTATCAGTAAATGTTTTCTTTCTACATGGTATCAGAGCTGCCATGATGAAGAAGATGATGATGGTGAAGAAGAAGTGAAGAGTTTTGAAGTAAGATAATACTTCTTTTGTTTTTCTCGTCATGTTAGACATTATTTCATAGCTTCCAGCTGACATTTATGTTTCTTGGTTCATGGCTTACTGCAGCTTATTATGCCAGTGAACTGCATGTCACAAGCTGGATATGGCAGATATGAGTCCCCAGATTAATATTAGTGAAACAAAAACATGCCCAGTATCACATAATATAAGATTACATAGAGAATAATTTAGTGGATCTTACATGTTTATCTCCTTGACTTTTACTTTTTAGTTAGATATTACACACAATGACTTATTCTAAAAGTCTGATAATAACAGACTGTATCTTTTAAATTATTCTGCCCTCCCTTTAGTTTGGATTTCTATAATACTTAAGTAATACTGGTTTTTTGCAGTAGTCGTTTACATTCAGTACCAGTAATTCATACAGTGGTTTTATGTTCACATATATATTAGTGCTTCTTAATAAAATGTGAAGTTTTGTTCATCGGTACTATGAAGATTTTTGTTTATGTTGAGAGTAGAAAATCTATATTTGTTGTTGTTTAATGTTGAGTTTTTAGTGATCATCACTGTTTAAGGATATACACATGATTACAGGTATAAGAGATGAGTCCTTGTCATGTGCTTGCTTTGGGACCTGTCTCTCTTTTTCCATTAATAAAATGGAATTTGCAAGAAATTTTTCTCTTCTGAGGGGCACTGAGGGATTTAGCTTGTTAATATTTTTAATATTTTAATGTATTTTGGCATATTACAATTATGACATTAAAAGGTGTCTCTTATGTCTTTCAAATCAATTAATAATTACATTTCATATCTCTACTAAAACACAGAAACATGAAATAAACACTTTTATTATTTATTTAAAAAATTCTAAAAATACTGATTGTTTTGCTGTAAAGCTATCTGTGCTGTTCTGATTGTTGAGGAGTGGTTTGGGTAACTTTTACTCCATTGTTTTATACACATAGAATGTTCCCTGTGTTTTCTTTATGATGCTGCATGATATAGCACTGAATTACTTAAGTACATATTCCCTATTTGACTGTATAAAGAAATGAGAATATCAATACTAAAGTCTTTTCAATCACTTAAAAATTACAAGTAATATACACAATATATAAATTCTTGTTTCTTGGTAAATATCTAAATATGAACCCAAATTTCAGTGGGTTTTCTTGATTTTTTTTTTTTTCCTCTGGGAATGCAATATATGACTTACCATTGACTAAACAAAGAATATTCATTCCTATAAGCTTCTATCAGCTAGCCCATACATGCTTGTTAGCTATCAAAAACCTTGTGCTTATAAAGGTGAAAATTGATAAATAGGAAGTCATTAAGGTGGATGAAGAAATTTACCAGTAAGGAATTTGTCAGTGCTCCTTACCTAAATTATAATGGGTTCTTTGTTCAGTGTTCAACTTTTTGTTTTGAGAGAAGATCTTATTCGTTTGTTTCTCTTTATTATTTTTCCTTTAGCTGTGAAACTTATGTTTAAATAATGTATTTATATGTTCAAAAGACAATTTTGTGTATGTATTTGGTCAGTCACCTGCAGAAAAAAAATTTTGGACTTCTTTTTCTTATTACTATTTCGCTTCTTGTCCTTGCCCTTCCTTAAGGTGACAGGATCACAACGCAGCAAGGTAAAACAAAAAAAATATGTGTGTATTTGTCTGGGTCTAATTTTGTGATTTTTCCGGCCCAACATCTTGGATAAGTTCAATTAAAGGGTCTTGAAATCGTTTTTAACATTTCAGTTCCAGCATGACATCTCTACCAAATCTTTTTCGTGCACAAGCTCTTTAAAGATTGCAGGAATTATTTATGCAGAATATGCCATGTAAAATTGCGATACCATTTTGGGGAAAACAGAGTGTCATTTGGCTTGTCCATGTTGTTTTGCTGTTCATGCCTTTTGTGCATCAGTTATCTTCTTTCTGCTTATAACTTAATTTGAATTATTAAAACAACTTATTTGGCAATTAAGGGAAAGTAGTTGAGCTTTTCTTCTGTATCTTAGCAGACACACATTTCTGATATAGTGGTAGACTTCTATTTCCAATATCTGTCACAGAGAGAGCATCAATCATAGTTCACGTCTGATTCAGATCCTTTGGAACTGACTGAGTCCTTAGCCTTCGTCATTATAGTATTTGACAGAAATTCCTTAGCTACTCCTTACCTGAAATGATTCCGAGTTGTTCCATGTTTACTCTAAAAACAGAGGCAATAGCTCCAAAATTTCAGGGTCAATTTTTTTATTTGCTCCATTTCTTACACAGCCTTTTGTGTCTCATCATGAAAGCCTCACCATTTGTTTCTGAAGGGTGTCCCATGGCTGTGCAGCAGACTCCTTGCCTGCTTCACGCAGGTAGAAGTCTCAGTTCCCACTGTTGACTCAGGCCGCTTGCTGGTAGTGCTGCAAGGTTGATATTCTGGAGGAAGGTATGGTGGCTGGAGTAGCTAATTCTTGGTTCTGAGGTGTTTAAATACAGTTACTTGTGCTGTGGCTGATGACAGCTAGAGTAAATAAAGATGAATTGCTTGAGATTTGAAATGCAAAGATTTAGCTAATGGTCAGGCTTCAGTCAGTAACTTCAAATTTAATTTCCTGTGGTAATGTAGGGAAACAATTATAACCTTCTACATGGAAAAGAGCAAGATGATTTTGGTATTTTGTTTGCTAGCCTTCTGTAAACATTCAGATCACAAAAGAAAGAGGTTCCCATGCATCTATGGGGAGAGAAGATGTATTTCAGGATCAACTTTACTCTTACTCCTCCAAAAATTTGCACAGGTCTGTTCCACCTTCATACGATAAAGGCATTATCCTGGAAGACGAATGTGCTCACAAAAAGTTAGTTAAAAGGTATTGTCATTGCTACAAACACAAAGTGCATATTAAAAAACCCCAAAGAAAATATATAAGCAATCTAATAATTTCTTCTTTTTTCATTCCAATAATTCAGCTATTCAAATATTGCATATCTATCGCTCTGCTTACCTGGTTACCATACACTAAATCTTATATGCTCCGTAGAAAATTTTCTTTCTTGTCAACTGCGAAGTGTTTTAAAAGGGACAAAAAAAGCACAAGAAGAAATAACGCTTGCTTTCTTCATACATGACAGGAAACAGTTGTGCAGATGCGAAACTGTATATACCAGCTGTGTGTGTGCTTGTGTGTGCATTTGTGTGTTTCTTTCTGTCTGGTAATTAAACTTCAATGTTCAAGGCAGTTCTTTTGTTCTATCCTATGTGTGCATGTGAAAAGACTGACTTCAGTTTGTATGGGGAAAAAAGTCTACTGCTCCTCTAGACTTTAAAAACATGGTGTTTGAAGTCTGGAAACTATTCACAGTCAGAGCAACAGAGACATTTGAGCAAGCTGAGAATGTGATGAAAATGCTGAGTGTATTTTATTGACAGTTTACATTCCCATATCTCATGCAGTGTAGTACATGCATTTTTGTACAATTAATCTGTATTGGTTTAGTAGTGTGGGCAATAGGGAGGTGACAATAATGTTCTCCGTATGTTGGTATGTTCCTGTCAGCATTTACCTGCTCGTATTTGCTTTGAGTTATTACAGTTATCTTTGCCCCTTGCCCTTTGCCTCTAAGTTAACATTCTGTCATATTGAATAGATGCTCAGTTGGCTCCCTGTAAAGTTGGTGTCACTGTCGCCTTTGACTCTATCTGATAGGAAATTCTTTCAAATCAAACTGTTTCACTAGCTGAATGCAAATAATTTTCTGCATTTGAGTCACTGCTACATACTAATGTGCTCTAAATATGTGTAGAATGGGAACTCAAAGAAAGAGTCAAAATCTAGCTCTTATTTTTAAACTAATTTTTATTAAAATGATTTAAATTTACTCCTTGCAGGAAGAAAAGAAATGGGGGAAAGGGAGCTCCCTAAGTCAGTTCTTTTCATTCGTGTTACTGAAAGGTAGCAGCTTTGTTTATAGACTTCTGCATTCACAACCTTTTTTGACAAAATGATACGTTGTGCTGTCACCTCAGATATACATTTTCAAGTTTCAGTACATACAAATGCAACCTCCTAAGGCTCCAGACCACTGAAGATGGTTGCCTTTATCTCTTACTGTCACAAATCCTGAATAAACCACTGAGTGTCCGTATACCACGTATTTACAATCAGTAACTACTTAATTTTGTGATTTCATATTGGAAAAAAAAAGAGAGAAAAAAGAAAAAAGAGTTTTCTGTAGAAGTAGGATCTTCTGCCAGCAGTCTGTATCTTGGAGCTTAGTGGTGGCAGCAAACAAACCTCTCCAAATGTCTTAGCTCCAAGGGAGACTCCAAGAATCAGTTTCTGTATGAATGAGGAGAAAATTAAGAATTTCAATGACACACTTGTCAGTTACAGCTTCTGTTTAGTTTTAGCAAGTTTGTTGCCTGCAAATTCAAACTAAAACTTGTGGTTTTGCTCAATGTATTTTGGCATATGATTTTGTAATGATTTTAACAACAACAAGGGAAAAAAAGAAGTAGAAAATATTTGGGTCTCTGCTTTCAAAGAGTGTGATTCTAAAGTTTCCTTGATTTGGTAGGTTGCTGGAAAAAGTCTGTAATATGAGAATGCATTTATATACATTTATAAGTGGTCACCGTTTTCCCATTTGAATGGAAGACATCCAAGATAAAATAGATTTGTTCTTCATTGAGGATCAGTTTTGTTTTGGGGTGTGTTTCTTTTGGTTTTTTGTTTTTTGGTTTTTGGGTTTTTTTTTAATCTGTTTAATTAGTGTAAATATTTCATTCAGTGAAGTATTTTTGCTGTTATTGTGATGGTTTGGTGAATGACAGAAAACTCAAATCATTGGCTAATCATTTTGGTAGTTTTCTTGACTTCAACTTAGAAACAAGTGGATAAAGTGCAAAAAGCTGAAACTGGTAGCACAGATAATGTTGTAAATAGTAAGGGCATCTTAGAGAAATGGGGTTGACTTTATTAGCTTAGTATACTTCGTAGGCAACGGGTGGCCCACTTCATGGAAGTGCTGCCATCACATATATATTTATATATATGTATTGACTTTGCATGGAGAAAGCAACAGTGAAAATGCATTGTCAAGCTGAAGAAGGAACCATGATCTTTGTGCGTTATCATCAAAGAATGGTTGCTTTTAAAATAAATGCTTGTGGTGTTTTTTGTTGGTGGATTGGTTTGTTTAGTTGGTTTTGGTTTTCTTTTTTTGGTCTGTTTTGTTACTAATATCTTAGACATCTTGATTTCCGTGGGAAATGCCACTTCTCTCATTTTAAGCTGTTTGGCAATGCCTCTTCCTACTGTTCTTCTATAGTGCCATTGCAAGAAGTTAGTCTGTAGATTATGCAGATACATCCTTACTGTAAGCATTCTTATTAATCTTTGATATTCTTATCATAAAATATTGTACAATGAAAGTAGTATAGCTGGTGTTAGGCTTGTGAATAATAAATTTTGCAGTGAAAGATGAAAGGGTGTTGGGTCTAAAACTATCTAGAAATAGGAAATAGTTTTTAAGAAAAAAATGCTGATCAATTTTCAATGGCTTCTGAAGCAAATGAAAATATTTTGTTGTAGCAGCTATACTGAACCTGTGATGTCATGGTTTTCTGGTGGTTTGTGTGTGTGGTGTGTGTGTGCGCGTGCGTGTATGTTTCTGTTTTGTTTTTGTTGAACTCCCAGGAAGAGGTTTAAACATGAAGGCAAAACTTTCAAACCTTAGCATGGCTAAATACAAAGCAACGCTGCCATTTTTTTTTCCTTTTTGTGCCTCCATCTAGATCTGTCACATAATTTAAAGCAAAAAGAAAGATACAATTTAACCACAGGAGAGCTAATAGTGTGAAAAAAAAAACCCTGATGAATTTTGTTTCCGCAGCACGATATTATCAAAGATTTAAGAAACAAATTTGCCAGCCTCGGCGAGAACTCTCTGGTAACAGCATAAATGTCTGTGTTGGTTTGCTTTTGAGTTAAAGGTTTCTTTTTCATTCATTTGAACATATTTATCTTTTTTACTTCTTCTTTTTTAATTTATTACTCATACCCTCTATTTAGCAAGCCTTCATTTTTTAAACCTCTTCCATCTTCCAATGTATTTTTTCCGTAACTTGGATGGAAAGTTTATGGCAGCAAAGCTGTCATTCTGGCTACTTCTGCTGCAGCTGTTCCTGCTTTTAGGTCATACATGTTTTGGGCGTTGTGTTTTTGGACATGATACTAACTGATTGTGTCATGTTCCTTTTGAGTAAGCTTTTTACCACGCCATCTGATGGACTCGCTGTCATAGGGCTCTATGCAACTTCCATTTTGCAACTTATACTGCTTAGTCATCCTCAATTCTCCAGCAAACTTCAATTAACCTGATGAAAGTTGAAACTCATCTGGAATTAACTGTGCCTTTATGTTTGCTCTTTATGCTCTTTATGTTTTCGATAGTAGTTTAAATTACAAAAAACAAACTTCACCATTGCTCAAGCAACGCCATGCAGTATTGTTTGTTGCCGCTAGAGAATACAAAATATAAAAGCACAGTGTATTCTATCAAATATTCCGTTAGTAGAGTGGGCAATCAGTATTGTAATGTAATGATATGTTTTGAAAAAAAATTCTGAGATGCTTCTTTTACTCTGGTATTCAGCAACAACTTGCAACTCAAGATCCACATACTGAGCAGTATGAAGTTATGGTCACGCTATAGAAGATTATTAAGAGTATGAACTGTTGCACAAAAACACAGCACAGAAGTGCAAGTTTGATACATGCAGTATATATATAATGAACATGGGCTTTGAACTAACCTAATGATTTACAATTGAGATGACTCTTTCCAGATAAACTGCTAAAAGCATATTAAAGAAAAATACCAAGTGGAGATTATTACTTGAACCTGTTAATTATTTGTTCAGTAGCATCGTATGTATTAAAATGGTCCATGATGTTGCCATAGAGCCCATATACTAAGAGAAAACCGAAAACCTTTGGAGGATTGATAGTAACTGTAGTCTCATCTTAAATGACTGGAATTTTTATTCAGGAAAAAGAAATGGAAAAGCAAAAACTTCTGTATCAACAAGCCAGACTGCATGATCGGGGTGCTGCTGAGATGGTTCTGCAGACAATCAGTGCAAGTAAAGGTAGGGTTTTGGTGTGTAGATTAAATTTTAAACCTTATTTCCAATGAACTTTGAAGTGATTGTATTTCTTTATTGGACAAAGCATGCAGATGTTTGGCTCTAAGGTTTGCTTTAAAAAGGAACTTGAAATTTAGAAAATTATTGACAGCTAATCCAGAAGAGTTAAATGACTAATTTTATGAGACTATTATTTCTTCCGGGGTTATAATTAATTTTTCTAGTACTGATTTAGAGAAGGAGTGAAGTACTTCTTAGCTATAGCAGCACTGAATGACAAAATGGCCCTCAAATTCTGGAATGTGTACAGTTCTGAAGTAGGTGTAGACTTCAGTCCTTTTTTTATTTCCCATTCTCCAAATATCTGCTTTATTGGTGTACTTTGATAAAACATTTCAGAAGCATCAATGAGGCTTTCTTCCCTTAGAAACCATCTTACTCTAAGGTTTTATGCTTTCATTTTTTTTTTCTTTTGTGATTTGTTTCCACAATAGTGATGTTTTAAAAATTCCTGATTACAAATTTGGTTTACTAGAGTTAAATTCTTGGGTCACTGTCATTTTCTAAAGAAACCAGAAGAAAACATTTAGGTTGTCATGCAAAGGGGACACAATGTTAAATTTGAAAGCTAGCTTATTATTGTGAGCCCAGCTTTATGTCAACTGTCGGATGCTCTAGTGATTGAAACATGATATATATTCATTGAACTCAGTTCTTCCTGCCTTATATCTTGCTTCTTCTGTGTACTGTGTATACATTACACCATGTCTGTGGGCACCCATGAAGAAATTAAAGAAAAAGAGGTCTGTTTTGCAAGTGATTGAATGGATAAATTAATTAAACGTTCTTAATTTTATATATGATCCAAAAATACATTTAAAAATATTTTTAAGGTGAGATGGGGCCAATGGTTGCAGCTACCCTAAAGCTAGGAATTGCCATCTTAAATGGAGGAAATTCTACTGTTCAACAGGTAAGGTACTAGTTTCTTTCCACCCATTCTAGTCAGTATAGATCTTTATACCATGGTCATTATTGTTGTAGTAGCGCATTACATAGTGCAACTGTTTGTCACACACTGTTTATCCTCTTACTCTTGTTCCCAGAATAAAATAGTGTACAAAAGTACCTTGTTTGAGGGTATTTCTTACTTGTTTACAAGGCTAAAAGAAATTTGTTATGCACTTCAGGTATAAGGGGGATATTTTATGTTGTATTGTTTACTTCTATAGGAATTCTTTCGGAGAGAGGGCTTTCTTGGGAGATTGCCATTGTCCTATAGCCAGTAGAGCAAAATTCCTGACCTCGGTCTTCACCATTCTTCAAAAATCTTGACACACAACTTCAGAAGTCCTTAGCTTATGTGATGGAGAGGCTTGCTGATAAAAGCAGAGAACTTAAGCCTGAACGACTAATCTATCATAAGATAATTTGGTGCCCAGTGGACAAGTCTAATATATTAAAAGAATCCTGCACTGTTAAAGTGAAGAGACTGATACAGGGTACACTCAGTGTTCTGTACTAGTTGAAGATTCCTGAGTTGAGAAGGGTTTATACCTGCTGTTACTAAATTTCTGTAGTACAGTTTTAAGAATACAGACAACTGGGAACAATTAGAGGTCGCAAGTAAAGTGCAGCTGAATACAACCAAAATAATGTCCTTTTCAGGAGCTGTTGTTGCCAAGAATTGATGTGAAAGACTGCAAGTAGTGCAGAAATTATCTGCTTGAACCACTACCAGTTCTTTGTGATGTCATGATATTAAATTAGGAAAATTATGAAATTTGTACATAGTAATATTTGAATTTGTAATCCTACAATCTATTTTTAAAAATAATTTGTTAAAGTCTTAAATCAAAATGCAGAAAACAGTTATTAGCATTGTTACATTGATACAAATGCTACTAGTCTAAATTACATACTTATAAAAACATCAGTAATACAGTTAGAACTCTTGTTTTTTTCAGTTGCCTCAGTTCTACCTGTTTTCTCTGATGTTATGCTCAGCTTTCCAATTCTCCTTTAGGTACTAAGATCAGCTCTTGAGTCTTCCTTGGGAAGAATGGTATGGGTGGGGGGAGAGGTGCAGTAGTGGTTTTTAAAAGTCATTATCATCATCCTCCTCTGGAGTTCTTTGCCTTGATTGGTATAATGTTGTTAATTGGGGTATTCTTGTTCTGTAATCTTGGGTCTACTTGGGTTTATGCTGCTATGTTTTGCTAATGCTGTCTGCTTATGTGCTCTCCATTTTGGAAGCTGCTTATTATCTACTTTTCCTATTACTTTTGCTATTTGACAAATGATTTTACTTCATTCAAAACATGACTTTTTGTAGCTTTCCTGCTAAGATTGAACTTTAGCATTGTGGTTTTTCTTCACAACTCAACAACATATTGCATTCTAGAATCAGAGTTCACTCCATAAATTCTTGTTAATGCAATCTGTTTTCAGATAGTTATTACACATTATAATAAAGCTAAAACAAATTTTAAAATATGCTCAAGTTACTACAAACAGGCTGTTGCAGCTAAAATAATTGAAAATAAAGTGAGATTATGAAAAGCCCAGTCTGGTGTTGAAACAGTAGTGTCAATACAAATTTTTAGCCTAGCAGTGGCAAGATAGTGTTTATATTAAACACTAAATTCTTCTGCTGTGTTGACTTTAGTTGCTATCTTTATTTTCCATGCTTTAGGAAGATGTATCCAAAACGGATGGCCTTTTCTATAAAGTACATGAGCATTAAATGTTCTTTTTGGTTTTGGTATCTGGATTTTTCTCTGCAAGACTCTTAAATATTAGCAATATTTCCAAACACCAGCATCACTAATAGTATAGAATCCATATAATCTTAAATTACCCAGATTAACACATAATATGAATGTTAATTCTCTGTGTAAATTATTTGTGTTTGCTGCAGAAAATGCTTGACTACCTCAAAGATAAAAAGGATGTGGGGTTCTTTCAGAGCCTTGCTGGTCTTATGCAGTCCTGTAGGTAAGAAAGTATTGACTTGAAAAATTTATTATTTTGCATTTGTATTTTATTCCATGGGATTTATAGTTCTGGAAAGATCCTCTACATAGTTCTTGCAAACAGCATTTGGGGATTGTAATGTGCTAGATTTGGGTTAAAGGATAGGGTGGTGCTCATGGTGTGAAAATGTTTGTGGTATGTATTTACATTTGTAAGAAAGCTCTTTTCAAAAATGTTTATGGAATTTGTGTCTACCTGAGATATAGCAGAAAACAACTCCAGAGTTAGGGGCATTCCTCCGAGGCAAGTCCTTAACTCTGGAGGTATCCAGTAATCCTGCAGAGATTAGGTTAATGATCTATGTTAAGTAATGATGAAGAATTTGGGAAACCCCAGCTTTGTTAGAATTATTCACAGGACTTCTTAGAAGTCAGAAGAAGGAATGGAATATTGTGTTTTAATAAATTGAGGTGATACTATGATTTTTTTGTCCATTCATGCTTATTTATGATTTATATTGATTTAATATATAAATATGTGTGTTGTATGATTGTAAACATAAATGAAATCACAAATCCTTTTTAACTTCCACAAAATTAAATATTGCATATATTTAATTAATCACAAGACAACTGTAATTTTTCTCGCTGCAGTGTTCTTGACCTAAATGCGTTTGAACGTCAGAACAAAGCAGAAGGCCTTGGCATGGTGACTGAAGAGGGATCAGGTACTATTGATTCAACAGAAATTGTCCATGACCTTTTTTCTTTTACAATTCGCAGAAGCAAACTGAATTTGCAAGAACCCAGGGGAGGTTTAGGTTAGGTATAAGGAACAGGTTCTTCATCCAGAGGGTGGTTGGGCACTGGAACAGGCTCCCCCAGGAAATGGTCACAGCACCAGCCTGGCAGAGTTCAAGCAGCGTTTGGACAACACTCTCAGGCACATGGTGTGATTTTGGGGTGTCCTGCGTGGGACCAGGATTTAGAATTTGAAGATCCTTGTGGGTCTCTTCCAATTCAGGATAGTCTATGATTCCATGAACTCTGTAAATATATCTAGAGGCTGAAGCTAAAACAGGATTCCTAAAAGTGGTTTTTATTTAATTGGCATACCTAAATCCATCATTTTCAACAGTAAATCATTAGCATATGTTGAGTTTCAGAATGGTCTCAGAGGACTCTTTCTCATCACTCTGAAGAAATGAAGACATTACATGCAAAATTGAAAACATATTCTAAACAGCAGTGTTTGTACATGTAAAACATTTCAGAAGTCCCCAGCCAGTTTCAGCATAAAATGAAATTAAAAAGTTCCCACCTGATTTCTTGAACTGAAAACCACACAATTTACTTAAGCCGTAAGTTAAATGTAAGAGGTTGAGGGAAATCTATCTGCTGTGTGGAAAAAAGTCTGGGAAAGCTTTTTCTTTGAAATAATTTTTTTTCTGTTTGTCTCTGGGCAAACATTGCACAATTTTCACTCTACTTTTGACTTTGAACCAATTTGGCTTTCCACCCTTGATGTTGTCAGTTCACTGTTAATTTCTTTCTTCTGTTTGACAGTAAGTTCTACTACTCCCTTACTGTGATTGTCTGGATACATTTAGTTCATTCTTACATGCTTAATAGAGCTACCAAAGCACATTTTCTTCCCTTATCTTCAGAATTTTTTACAGTGCATTTTTATGTTTAAATCCTACAGTGACCTAACCTTTTAACATGTTTTTATCTTAAAAGCAAGGTAAAAAAGCTTGACTGTATAATCCCTATTGCATTTGAGGGATCATAATTCATACCAGCAACACTGCATATCTCATTGTCTGTTGTGTCTGTAGGTCTTTTATGCGGCCTATTTCTTTAATATTCAACTGCTTAAATAATGATTTTTTCATTAACTATTACATTTGTGTGAATGACTTCAAGGCCAGTCAAAAATTCTGCTTCTCTGAAAGTGTTCCCACAGTTTAAATTATAGATTTAATCTTTCTAGACTTATGAGTAAACAAAAAAAGTAAACCCATGTGGATAAAATTCGGTTACAAGATTGTAAACTGAGCACTGCTGCAGCTATCTGGCATGTAAATTTTGGCCATTACTCTTACGTTTTACGGAAGATTATTCTGCACTTTGTTTTGCTTTTTTGGACAACATTTCTACTGTTACATAACTAAACTCACTCATAATGCTGGATTTTGAAATGGACTGTCAAGATATTGGCTCATTATTCTTTTGACCTCTGCCTCTGTTTCTAGAAATGACTGATTTTGCATGCAAATATAAACAAATCTTTAAATGCTGCATAATTGACTCTACTGATGTTAAGAGTATTTTTGTGCTTCCTCATCTGAGGGATTTTTTTTTCATTTTCTGTTTATTTGATGTTTCTCTTTCAGTACAGAACTAATTTTGGCAAAATCAGTACTAACTATATTTTGTATTTGCTAAAACAAATTCTCACTTTTTTTCTTTTTTTCCTGTTTCTTTTTCTTTGAACTAATTGTCCTGTCCTCCCTTCCTAAGTCATCACCCATGAGCGTGGTAATTATTAAAAACAACTGCCTATTCCTTATTTTCCCTGCTCTTAGCTTTGTGTCAGCACTGTACAGCTCCTGAATATCGCAAGATTATTTTTCCTGTAAGACTGCTAAATTAGTGGGATTTTTCTGTTATTATTAAAATTTTTCATTCTAAAATTCTTGGTTTACATGTCAAATCTCCCCAGTTTGGTCTTCCTCTCTTTCTCAGGATTTGCTCAGTGACTGACACAGTAGATGTAAGAGCAGCAAGCTTTTTTATACTTTTCTTTCCTGTTCTTTTTTGTTTGTTTTCATTTTAGTGAGCCCAGTATTTGCGATGGATGAATGTTAAAAGGAAAAACAATAATATATACATACACAAAGCCTTGTGCTTTAGTCCTCCTGTAGCCTTTTTGTTGTGTATTTAATGTGGCTTTATTGCTGCATTGATTTGTGCAAGCACAGGAAATCAGTGGTGGATCCAGTGAGGATTTGAGGGTGGTTAGTAAGGAGAGGACTTGCCACTGGCTAGGTTTGTCTAATGTGGTCAGGAGTTGATACAAGAAAGAGGTGGTGCTTTGCTAATTTGGAGGAATCAATACTGTGGTACAGGTGACTCTTCCTTATTCTGAAAGCTACTTGATGTGTTATGGTTGTTATACCTCAAATACCTTACTGCAAGTAAAGGAAGAGCTTTGTAGGAGCAGTTGCCATTAGATGTTCATGTCACCATGTGAAAAGACAATTTAAAATACAAAATGTGTATACCAGTCAGCAGAAACAATGAACTCAAACACAGCAGATGTCTTTTCATTAGTCAAATGTTGGGGAGGAGGATGATCTGATGTTTTATTTGTTTTCTCAGTGGAAATTTTCTATTTGGCAGCTTAACAAAATTGTGCACAGTGATTAGGATAGGTTTTTTTTGTTTGTTTTCTTCCTTACTGAGCAGTAGCAGTGTCAAGATACAGTAATCACTATGTCAAAGATTTCTTGGCACAAAGAGATAATTTTTGTTAACACCATCTTTTCTTACATATTAATATACAGCTACTGAAAATTCCAGACAATAGAAAAAACAAATCCAACCAAAAAAGACTGTAATTTTCCTTTTCAAAGTTGCATTATTGTTGATAATATACTACCTTCAAATAATGATTTTTTTTTTTTATTATGAAGCACACCTTTTTCAATTCTTTGAAAAGCAGTTTACATAAGAGGTGTACAGATACTGGTATTAATACCTGATAGCATTATGAAAGCCAAGCCAGTGTGTCTGTGGGGAAACTCCTATAGTGAACAGTTTCAAAGTATCCTAGATTTTATAGGATATTTGAGCTTTTATGTCTGCAATCCTGTGAATAACCATCTGTAAATACTACAAAGGAAGTACCAAAGATGAGAAAGATTTTTTCCCAGGTTGTTTTTGGTTTTGGTTTTTTTTGGGAAAGATGCTTAGTCTATGAGTAATTAATTACTCCTCAATTAAAGATAATTTTATTGATTCCCAGGGAAATGATGGGATGTAAAATGTGCATTTTAGCCTGTTTCTCATGTCATCTGAATCGGCTGCAGAAGCACATTCATGAGTAATTGTCATTGAGTTTGCAACCTATAAGCCTGAAACTATTATTCCCGAAGTCAAAGAAAAACTGTTGAAACTTACGGGAATAAAGTCAACTTTTCCTCATGTGCAGTGCTTGTTTCTGGTCCCATGTCAACCTTAGCAATAGATAGAAAGCCCTGTATTGAGTCAACATGGATGTGAAATTTATTGCTCTATTCCAATTGTTTCTTTGTGCTGTCCACATCGTAAGTGCCTTGTCCTGATATTCCTCTGACTGGTACTACCTTCCCTTTCCAAACCCTGGAACCCCCACTGGTAACAACATTGATGGTTCTTTAGCAGATGTGTTTCTTACTTGTTTTTGTGGCGTACTCAATGTTGTTTCTTCTGTATGTATTTTGTTTTGATTGTTCTGTTTCCTTTTCCAAAAAGGGGGGTTCAAAATCAAAGACGCGTAGACATACGTACTATTTTGCAATGGTTTTTCATTTACCACTCATACTCCTTGCCATTTCACTGTGAGTCACAAAAATCTTGAAAGTGCGATGTTTTTCTCCTTTGGAGAGACTTGTTTTACTTACATGCAGCACAAAATTTAAGATGTTAAGTTTACACTTAGATTATTTTTCCCTTTTTCAGGAAAGCTCTATTTTAATGTTCAATGTTTTAATATTGTATTATGGCTTTCTTTCATTTCTCTGTAAGTTCACAGCAGGCTTATTTTAATAAAATACAATTTTAGAATGAGACAGTAGCTCTTAAAGGACTTCTACCAATCTGAGTGAGAGTGGTACACATGATGTAATAACTAGCTGTACTGTGGGTTCAAGTCAGGGCTATTTTCAGCCATCGATAATGCGGAATCAATAAATATGCTTTTGCCCTTCACCAACCTAGTCACACTTAAAATGAATGCTTAACTTCTGTGTGATCTGCTGTAGCCTGCATTGAAGAGGTGTCTTCCACCTTCATAAAACTGTATTTGAATCAGTGTTTGCATTTAAAAGGGAACTTAAATCAACTTCAGAGAATTTCACTCAGTGAGCAAACAAGTGCACTTTTTACTCAAATTAGATTGCTGAGAAGTCAAAAGGCATGCAGCACTCATAATCCAACCCAATACTGCATGGATCTTGCGATAAGAATAATTCACTTCCTTTATCATGGGACAGATTTGCTCTTGCTTAACAGGTATCATAAAGAAGCCCTGTTCCCTTATGGAAGCTGAAAGTATTTTAATATTTCTGTAATATGTACTATCAAACCCGTGTTTCTGAGTAGCAATAGAAGGCAGATCTTTTCCAATGAGGATTTAAAAAATAAAATTGAGGAAGAGGGAGAGAGTTATTGAAATTTGACACATGCACTTTCAATGAAAAAACCCCATGTATTTAATTTTTCGTTGAATTTTATTTTCGTTTCCTACACATACCTGTGTTCCTGTATATCACAAACACAAGCTGCCAGTTTTGCAAAAGCTACAGGCTTAAAGCCTTTGTGTGTATAGCCATACCATTTACATACAGCATGAGCAATGGCAGCATTTTAACATCTAAACAAATATTTGCCAGAATATATCTCATATCAACAGAAATTAAAGAATGTTTTTTCATAACAACTTAAATCATACTATATGTAGCGTGTATGTTTGTGAGTACATTCTTTGCAAATCTTTGTGTGAACTGGCATGAATTTGTGTGCACAGCAGCAAAGGTTGCTCTCCTGGATTTTATAGAAAGCAATGGATCTCCATTTCAGTTCTGTAGTTGCCAGTGAGGCACCACTTCCAGTCAGTAAGTACAATCTGAAAATTAAAATTCCTGTCAATACCAACATTAGTTTTTGTCTGATTTTGATCAGGTGTAAAAATTCAAAACTAGGATATTGTAAATCTTAGTGTGGCCAGATGGTTTGAGATGGGGTTTTTTTTCTTAATTTTAAAGTATGTAAAAATATTTCTAAAAGGAACAGACCTTTCAGCTTTTGTGCAATGATGTACCTAAACACATTCTGATTTTGAAGAATTTTGCAATAACTAGTGTTCATGTTGTGATTTATTTACAGTGGAGCTAATTAAAAGACCCTTCCAATAATAAAAATGTAATTTATTTAATAAAAATTCCGAAAGTCCAGTAAGTGTACTAAAAGCCATGAACTGTATAACATTATAACTTGAGACTGGTTTTCCTTCTTCTGGAATATCTTGTTTCCTAAGAGAGCCAGAAGAATAGAGGTCGAAACTATTAAACTGTAACTTATTCTGTAGTCTTATTCATACAAATGGCTTTGATTCAGTGGTGCCTTAATACGTAAGAAATAGATGGTTGAGCCTTTCATGGGCTTGATTTTTCCAAGCAAGTTTCCTGGTGAATTATTTTCTAAAATCATTGTCATCTCAGCAGTCAAGCTACATGCATTACATGTGTGATACAGGCTTCACCAAATATTTGGCTTTCTGTAATGCTCATTTTTGCGTCTAGTTCAACAAAGCATGTGAACCCACATGTAACTTTAAGCATGACAGGAGTTCAGTTAAATTGAAAAGAAGAAAGTGGCTAATCCTGAGAAATCTTCTATACTATGGCATTTAGTCAGCAGCATATGAAACTCTCTTGCAGGGGTGAGCCTGCACGTAATGTTGAATAATATACTTTTAAGAGCCCATCCACCTCCTGTTTTTGCCTTCTTGGGCATATACTGCATGTATTCATTCATCAGCACTGACAGAAACAGTCATTTATTTTTCACTGTTTAATTAGCTGAAAAGGGTTTTCAGTCTTCTGTGACTGAAAATCCATGTGCCTGGTAGTTATATTTGCAGTGGAGAAAAATGTCATGGAATGTAACTTAGAGTATTTGACTCATTCTTTGAGAAACAATTGGGTATTGCTTGTGACTGCCCTAAGTCCACATCTAGAGTTAGGAGGAAAAGCATCTTATCTCTCCTTATGTTACAAGAAATTATGTTGGCATATACCTTAGTGATATATGCCCTTAATACCAAACATTGTTTTGAGGGCACTTTTGTACTTTAAAATATTCATATTAGTTTTCAAAATGCTTTTGATTCCTATTCATAGTGTACTGAAGTTTCTCATTTTAAAATTCACAGTCTGTGGACTGATAAATCCATTATCTTGAAATTATAATTGCTCATGACTTTATGTAAAGTTAAATTTCTGATCACGTTTATTTTTATTCCAAATCATGCTAAATACTGTTTACAATTCAGCTAGCTGGTATGAAGAAAATTGACTTGATCATAGCCAATCCAGCTCAAACAGAAATAATGTAATCATAGTAATATAGTAATCTGTAACTGTGGATATTATAATTAGAATTATCTACCAATAGAACAGCATGGAAGTAATTGTTAATTTAATTAATGTATCTACAAACTTTTTTTTTAATTTTAATGCCTTTACTCACTTTTCTGGTCTCCTGTTCACACACTAAAGATACTGTCTTTGTAGAGGCTAAATTATATCCCCTCAAAGAAAAATTCTTGCAAACTCTTTTGCAGTTTGCTTACATTTTTATATCCCTGCTTTTCTTGTCTACAAATAGTGCTCAGTATATATTCAAATTCTCTATATTCTTAAAACATAGAAGTTTTTGTGACTTACAACTTTGCGTACATAGTCAATATACTTTCCCAAGGTTCTATATGGGAATTTCTTTCTTTTGATAGGTGGCCGCTATTGTTTTAACACGTATAGTGTTGTCCTTGTGTGTCGTTTTATAAGCTGTTCTACTTTTTTCTGTAGAAAATTGTTTCTCCACACAGCTGTTTTCTCCAGTTGCAATTGTTTTCCTGAGTGAATGGTTATTTCTCCTCTTCACATGTCCCTGTACAAAGTTAACTGAATATATTGATGTACTGGAAATAATTAGGTGTTAATTGAGGGCTTTTTAGTATACTGTTTTCTGTGGAAAAAAAAAAGAGTTTGAAGCTTTATTCATTTGGAAATTAGTTTTTTACCAAAAAATGAACTGAAGGGCCTAATTCAGTAAAGCATTTTGGCATTTGGTCTTAATTCATTATAAATTTATTGCTTTATTTTGTCAAAGGAGACACGTCTACTTTGTGTCAGTAGTGGTCAGGTACTAAATCCTCAAATATTTCAGTCTAAATGGTTCTTGAGAGTGCACATAGCTGTAAATTTCATGGGTTGTTTTAGAATATTTTAGAATCTAATAGTTTATTTGAGGAGTGATTTTCATAACCGTTTGATTAAATCTCATTCTGTATTTTACGTACTTTCTTCAGTGATGAATGGGACCCAAATTGATCCAACCCTAACCTTTGTATGTGACACAGCCTCCATGCCCAGTGAAGTCAAACAAGAATGTAAATCAGGATTATTTGTAAAATGTTGCCAAGCTCATGCTGCCATATTTATAAATCAAAAGTTAAGTTTTGTAATTTAAATTTTTTTTTTATAACCAAGTAACTATCTGCCAAGCACAAGTCATAGGTGCTTCAGATAGATTGGTGGTTATAAATTTTCACTCCCCTTCTCTCTTTCTTAATATTAATTATGGAGACTTTCTTCAGGGGCTGTGGGGTGTTACTGGGCAGACTGTGATAACCTGCTTCCATCTGGCCTTTCCACAGGAGAAAAGGTGATGCAGGATGATGAGTTCACCTGTGACCTCTTCCGCTTCCTTCAGTTGCTTTGTGAAGGACACAATTCAGGTTTGTGGGCAGGCTGCCAGTCAGCGAAGTCAAGGTGACGGTAACTGACGATAAAAGCTCTTAATTGCTGAAGGTTTGGCAGCCTTCATAAAATATTGTGAAAGGTGGAGTAGCTGCTAGACTGTACATGAAGGGAAAGTCTTCAAGTGGAATTAAGCTGCCAGTTTTTTTAACAGCCCTAACTTTGTAGATAAGACAATGGTTTCCGAAATGATGAATTTTGGATCTTGACCTATTAGGAAAGTTAAATTTACATAGGAAAATGTACGTGGTTTATAAGTTCTAGACATGAAAGATTCAGAGGAAAATGTAAGAGGAAGTTATATTAATTGTCCTTTGGCATGTTTATGCTTTCTGGTGCACACTGTTTCCCACTAATGTCAATTAGAATTATATGTGAAGTTACAATGTACATAATACCTTTCTTGAAGAAATAACGTATCTTTTAAATATAAAAGAACACATTAAAAATGTATAATTTAAGTGTATTTTTATCATAAAGCATATTTCCCCGTGTGTTCTCTGTCATTCTTGGGAATAAAAACAAAAAAAAAGGGATAGTTTTCCTTTTTAGGCATTAGACATGTTTTTGACTTAGTTATCAGGATTTGCATAATTTTGTGATTTAATTTAGCTTAAGAAAATTTATTCTAAGTATAATTACATTGATGTGGATGTTGTTTTAGTCATTAATAGATTAAAATAACACCAAGTTAAGTTTTACAGGGGAAATACACAAACAAGCTTCTGGCTTCAGTTCACTGGTATGTGATCTCTGCAATAAGATATTAAAACTGCTGCAATGGTTTATTGACAAAAAAAAAAAAAGGAAGAGAAGGAAGAAAACCCTCTAAGCTAAACTTTTATAGATCATTTTAAATCATAATTAATTTTCAGAATTAGTTGTAACACTTAAATTATTTTAAGTTAAACTTTTGTTTGAATTTTTAGATTTTCAGAATTACCTGAGAACTCAAACTGGTAACAACACAACTGTTAATATTATCATTTCTACTGTGGATTACTTATTGAGAGTTCAGGTAAGTAACGTACATACTAAGTAAGTAGATGACAATAATGACTTACTTCTGTACAAGTTTTATTAGAGGAGCACATTTATTTGTCATCATATTTATTCTGGTCCCTGTAGCCCAAGCTAATGAGAGAGGCTGAAATTCTCTAGTGGTTGCAGTTCTTTAAGAATTGCTGCTTTGTACTGGGAGAGTCAAGGGTGACATAAATGTGAAGGACTGGTTTCAGCCTTTGTACGCAGGAGTGCGGTGGAGGCTGTTAACCAAGGAGAGCGGCAGGAGGTGGGTGCATGCTCAGGGTGTCCGTGAGTACAGGTAGCCAGGTGTTGACTGAAACTACCCTGTGAGTGAGAAACGTTTTGTGTTGCTCAAGTTCAGTTTCAGCCAGCTGCTTTTTCATCCATATTCTGATTTAGGCTGAACACTGGCTGCTCTGTGAATGAATGCTCGTGGGCTGGCATGGAGTGAAGCATAAGAATTCTAAGGAAGGGGAAAAAAAGGCAAAAGGAAAAAAAACCACAGAAGGCTAGATTAAAAACCCTTTCAATCATCTACTTTGAATTATCTCCCAAATCCTTTTAATATGAAAACATTTCATTGTCTCAACCCGGTAGAAAGTAATGAAAAAAATCTGCTTTGTTTCCAGATTGAAGCACGCGAATGGTGTGAAAACATATTTTGTGATAAATGTTCATAATTTTTACCTATAATTCTCTTCTTTCTGAAAATCACTGCATGTGATAATATATTTTGTTGAGCTTTTTAAATTATCGATCTAGTTAAGTTCCCTTTAGCCATTCATTTGCTCTGAGAATCCCAGACTTTGAAAATTCTTTTTCTTTTTTTATTTTACACTGCTGCTGCTATCAACATTGCTTTCTATCTTTATGCATTCTGTAGAAGTTGTAGAGACAATACAATGATTTTCATTCTATTGCTTACTTTGTTGAAACTTTAGGCCTTTAGGGAAGATGGAGAGAGGAATCATGCACACAAAGCAACATTTTCTCCCACTATTGACTAGGTGTCAAGCATGTGGTATAGACATTGTTTAATGAAAAGTGTGCAGCATGGCAGCACTACTGAGTACTCCTTTCCAGAATGCAGGCAGTTGTATTTCTAAGAGCAGATATCAATTCATCTAATTTTTAATTTATTTTGAGGTTTGCTGTGGGGTTTTTAAGTTATTTCTTTCCTTGCTTTGTTTTCTACTGATTCCCTTGGGATGAAACTACAATTCCTGAAGTAGTACTTGAGAATCGCTGGGTGATTCATTTAAAGTCTTTATAAACTAAATAATTTTCAGAACTAGAACTCTCTAATATTGTTTTTCTTACATTGATGAATATCCAGTTAGCGCCAGTATGGGCACACAATCTCTTTGTGCTTCTAACAACTGTTTTTTCTTTAGGAATCCATTAGTGATTTCTACTGGTATTATTCTGGGAAGGATGTTATTGATGAACAAGGACAACGAAATTTTTCCAAAGCCATCCAGGTTGCAAAACAAGTTTTCAATACTCTCACAGAGTATATCCAGGTAAATTAATTTCATTAGAATGTTATGAACTTGAAATAAAATTCATCATACATTTGGCATGAAGATATAAGGTAGCTAGATATAACATAGAAATATAATATAGATGAATTTATTCTTCAACGTTGTTTTAGTGAATTTGCTTATGTAGGAAGCAAAATATTCAAATATATATACCTGTCACTACTCTTTTGCAATCCTATAAATATATTAAAATTTAAAATTATTCAATTAATAAATAACCATCTATTTAAGACATCTGTAGAGTTTTGTTCTAAGTTTTGATTAGCCTGCAGCGATGTTACCCCCTTTAAAGCCTTTACCTTTAATCCACTGAGTAAACTAATTTCAGTGCAGATCATAGTTGTTATTTAGTCAATATAACATTAGATAGTATTTTCTGTCAGGAATAAAGTTGTTTTAAGGCATCAATGCTATGTTTGAAATGGTGAATTCACACTTTATATTTGAGAATGGTAGAGATGCACTTGAGGTGGGCTCAGCAATAAGTGAGATTGAGATCAATTCTGTCAAAAACATAGCCGTTCTTCCAGGATATCTAAAGAATTCAGTGTCATTTAGTTCTGCATTAATTGCTTGTGTAAATCAGCTGACAATATTAGAATTTGATTCTACATATAATAAGCCGGTTAGAGAGAACCTCATTAGACTGTTGGGTGTCTATTATATTGTTTTCATTCAGATGAAAATAATTATTATGAAAATAGTATGTCATAGTTCATGAGGATGCAATGTGGTAGAATAGGACTGAATAAAAATGAGAAGAGTCAGCTTGTATACATGTGTGTAAATATATTTAACGTGTACATATTTCTCAAATCGCAAGTAGTGTTTTTATCTGGTAGAGATTTTATTTGTTATCCTTTGAGGCTTCAAAAGCTTTTGTGTTCCTGTTTTTCAGAAGTTAGAATTTTATTTAAGTATTTTTTAGCACTGTGCTCTACAACATGCTGGGGAAAAAACATCAGGAAACTGATTCTCTAATCCCTTATGTGAATTTTGCATTAACCTTCTATAAGGTTATTCCTAACTTACAGAAGTACATAGCGAAGAAACAGCTTGAAGATTTGTACGCCTTTAGTATTTATTGTTTAAAGTTACAAGGAGATACACGCTTTGAGGTTCTTGATTAGTATATTGAGACTTGGCTAAAACAGACAGAATGGTTATTAAGAGTAGGCATTGTTTACAGTCAGTGGTGTTATTAAATACATAATTCTAGAGTATTTAATTGTTCATAGCAGTTTCTAAAGGACAGCCTCAAGTTGCGCACTTATGTACCTTTCTTCCTGTTTTTGTTGAATTTCTTGCAAACAAACTTTGGTTTTCTTTTTTGTTTTGGTTATTTTTTTTTTCGCCTGTACAATAGGGTCCGTGTACTGGGAATCAGCAAAGTCTGGCACACAGCAGATTGTGGGATGCTGTAGTTGGTTTCCTTCATGTGTTTGCCCATATGCAGATGAAGCTGTCTCAGGTATATTTTTGTTATACTTTTTGCTTTATAAGTCACTAGCATTTTTGTAAAAGAGAAACAAACGTTAATATGTTTAAGTCATTAATAACAACAGTTAGTAGGAAAAATAAAAGGCAGAAGTGATAGACTACATTAAAATTGAGGGAGTAAATTACAAAACTGTAGTGGGTGTGAACAGCAGGCCTGTAATTGGATTACTGGCCACAGGTGCAAAACAGATTAGATCAAACTATGAACAAAGCATATCACTGATATTCAGAAAGAACTCTCAGTTCCGATCTTTTGTACCAAAATTCTCTCACAGTGTTTTCTGCAGTTTCCTTTTATGCAGGACTTATTGTGTTCATTGATGGCTCCTGCATTGAACCCTAGTTCATCGTTATTGAACCCTAGTTCAACACGTCTGCATCTAAGCCTTTCTCACTCTTAGTAGAGAGTAGTCAGACCTTATAATGGGTGAATTTCTTTTAGATGTGAGTACTCATTTCATAAACTGTAGAAATAGTGAAGGGGACTGGTGCAGACAGTTCTTTAGGGTGTGAAAGTTTTTCATTTTCAGTGCATTTTTTGCCTTCTTAACTTTTTAAAAGAATTACACATCTTACTTGAATGCAGTGATTCTAATTTTTTTACGTAGTTTGACATTTTCAGAGAAAAATGTCATACGCTTGTAAAAGTGTTAGTTATTGTTAAGAAATACAGCTCTGAAGGCTCTGAGGTTTTAGATTTCATTATTTAGGTCCAAAGGTGTCCATGTAAGTATTATTTGCATAAATTAAAGTAGTCTTGCTCAGATTGCTATTCTCCCTGTCCTTGGAACTTTATGGATGAAAGTAGGCTACTTGCTTACACTTGTGGACTTTGGGCTACAGGTACGTGTCTCATTCTTTATGGCTAAATAGGAGTCTTCCCACAAATGGCATCACAGTCAAACATGTTTTTCAAGAGAAATGCATTGAATTTCTACTGAAGTGCATTTAAAGGTACCTGTAGATACTGTTCTGGTTTTGAAACATTGTTATTTTAAGAATTTTTAAATAGTCAATATTTGGGTAGGCCACGGTGAAGGCTACTGTGCATTCTTCCTGTTCCACTAAAGCAAACTGGAAAGAGGTATTTAAGCAGTTACTTACAGTGAGTCAAACACATAGTAGCTATGTGTTGATTATGAAATATGATGTGGCTAGTGGCAATATTTTCTTTTACAGTAATGACAAGTTTATAGTCTCAGCTGTGCTTCAAAGCATCTTTTGATTAGTGAATCTAGGAAATAATGATACTCATCCTTCCTCTTCAAAGATAGTCCAGCAGCTTTGCACAAGAAGATCTACCAAAGTGTGTGGAGTTATTTGTGGTGTTCTGTGGGATGACACAGAAACACAGTCTACTCCAAATGCATCATGATAAATAGTGATGCTGTCTTCCTCTTGCTTGCAGATGAAGCTTTTGGCTTTTGGAAACTCTTTATGAGGGCCAGCAGGAAATACCAGAATAGACAGCGGCTCTTTTACTTGTTTATATTGACTACAAGAATATATTGATAAGATTTTCAGATTCTGTTGAAATACCAATTTTCAAAAGTGTTAAGCACAGCCAAGCAGAGTTATAAGGAGTTGTCCTATGGCTTTTGTCTGTAAGAGGAGCCTGCCTAGGCTAAATAATTGGGTTTTGTTCTCAGTCATGAGTTTCCTGAGCACTTTTGGAGAACAAAACTAAATCACTGTTTTGTTTGGGTTTTGAGGTATTTTTTTGCATTTTAATTCTCTGTCTTGTACCAGGAAGCAACAATGTGATAACAGTAATACTTCTTAAGAAGTCTCCTTAAGGCAGAAAAAGAAAGTACAATTTTTAATCCAAAAGAACAAACATCATCTGGGTTGCAAACAACTTTCGTAGTTAAAAGTTTTGTAATGAAAACTTACAGGGCAAATCAATTAAAAATCTTAATATTTCCAAATTAAGTGGTTTTCAATCTGAGATCCAAATTGTCATTGTTGAAGGTGGAGTGGGTGCTTTAGACAAAGTTTATTATAAAAACCTTTTATTTGAGTCTGAAGAACAGAAAGAATTCCTTTTTGTATTTAAACTCCTTCACAGAAAGGGGTTTAAATGAAGGTAAATCCTTCCAGATTTTGTTAACAGGTTAAATGTAAGGAATTACAGAGATGTGATTAAATCACTGTCCTGCAAGTTTTAATGGTGGCAGATCAGATAAATTTATAAAAGATGAGTTACTTATTACAACAAATGAACAGACAGATCTTAACCAGAATTACTTACTACGCAGTATAAAAGCTAAAAACACTGGTCAACTATAACATTAAATATCAAAGTGCACTATATGGAAGCAATTCTGTTAAAGCAATTATATGCAAGCTAGAAAAAGATACATTACGTAGAGGTTGATTAATCTCACCACATTCCTTTTTGTGGAGTACTTCTTCCTCTTTCGCTCAGTCCCTGGGAAGTAACTGTGGAGAGATGTCCCAGATCCATGGGAGAAACTCCATATACTTCAAGTTTGTGGAAGAACCTAACTGTATGAAAGTGGCCTGGATTTTTATAGCATAAAGAAGTTGGCTGGCAGTCATGCCTCTAGGTCAGTTTAGCAGCTTATCTGTCAAGTCTGACTTCAAAGGGACAGATGTGTGTCTGAAGATGGTAAGCCAGGCTGGCCTTTTAGCATATTCAACACTAAAAAATACCACTGTGGTGCCACCAGTAGCTCACCACAGATGGCTTGCACTGCTTTGTCTCCTGAGTGGGTTCCAGGCCAAGCAGATAAGCTTTATCAGGGCAAAGCATCCTGCCAAGCCATAAAGTACCTTGAGTTTGTTGTGCCACTCACTGAAATCCAGCAGTGCTCAAGTATTTGTTATCAATGGCATGATGCAACAGTGTATCACTGAGATAGAAATTATTAAATCTACCCAGATAGACTCCAGGCAAGTGGCATAGTAAACTTGATAAACCGAATGAGATAAGTGATGGCTAAGAAATCAATTTAATGTATGTCTAAGGATTTACTAATGGAACTTTATAAATAAATACTTTAAAATTTTATTTCAACTTTTCTTTCTCCCTCCAAAAATTCAGTGGCCTATAATGAAATCACTCATTTTGAATCATGTCAGTTTGAGCTCTATGTGCTACTGCTGTTGCTGTTTTTTACAGTTTTCTATAGCTGTAAACTTGTTTACACCAAAAGCGACAATATTTTAGCTGACATGAAACATCACAGAAGCATCATCTGTGAGCTTGACATACCCCGTTATTGCTTTAAATCTTTTATCACATTCAGTTTTGTCTTTATTAAATTACTCTTTCTAAACAGATGATTGTGTAAATATACTGTACGAAGTTAAGCAATTAAATATATTTGCACTGTATTACCATTTTTGGCACTTCTAGCTTCTTAATTTCTAAGTCTGCTTTTTACAAGGTGAAATATGCATGCACATAAATAAATAATAAAGAAATCAATATATCATTTATATTTATATACTGTGTTTGTTATTTAGGATTCCAGTCAAATTGAACTACTGAAGGAATTAATGGATCTTCAGAAAGATATGGTTGTCATGCTGCTGTCTATGTTGGAAGGTAGTAAAAATTTGAAATCTCTTTCACAGTTGTTCTAGCAAAGGTTTTACATTTTTGATTTTCTTATTTTGAGAAATAATGCTCTATTTTTGTTTTTAATTTTCATGTCTCAGTTGTGACAGGACCTTTTAGGTCTGAAAGTGAATGGGAGATTTAGGTAGTGTAGTTGACATAGGTTATATTAATTCTGAATGCCAGAACTTTATAAAATCCAGGGCTAGCAGAAGTTTTACTTTTTTTCCATGAACATGACTTATCTTTTGGGTTTAGATGAAAAAGTTTTTTACTATTTAAGTTGAAATCCTGAGTTCTAGGGACAAAACAATTTATCAGTCATTTTATTAACACCCTTAACATATTGCTTTGATTTTGGTAGTGATCTTATCCATAAAGAACAGGCTTGATTCTACTAGTGACTATGTTCAAGGTCCTGAAATTATGATTCCCCAGAGAATGTAGTAACTGTCAAAAAATACTCCTACTATTGCTTTAGCTACTTCATGGTGTTGTATTAGTGCTTCTTGTGCTAGACCAACTAGACATTCACATAGATAATCCAAAGATCTTTTCTTCCTTTTGGCTTCTTACATGCATCCTACCACATTCTCTTGTGAGAACTTGGAGAGCAGAAAATGCAGCATAGATTGCAGTGTAGCATGCACTGCCACTGCTACTGCTTTGCTCATAGAAGGTTACTGAGAAGCAAAGTAAATTCTTTGTTCTGGAGGCTGTGCTCCATGAGGAACCTTATGAGCTTCTCCTCTGGTTAATGTGACACTAGTTCTGTCTGTGTTGCTCTATAGTGAAATTTATAATATGCTGCCCCACTTTTGGTACTGTATTAAATGTATGGTCTCTCTCTACAGGCCTTGTTAATTCTTCCTTTCTGTAATGGCAAATACTTAGTCACATGTTTTTTCCAAGTCTTAGGGTAGAGTTAGTAGTAGAAGATTTCAGATTTCAGAGCTAGCTTTCTCACGTGAGTGTGTTATCCAATAGTTTATCATTCTTCCTCTTTGATTATTTCACTAATCATTATAATACACTTTTCTTTGTCAAAACATTTGCTGACGTCATTATCTCTAATACCATGTCATCACTTCTAGGTAATGTTGTGAATGGAACTATTGGAAAGCAGATGGTTGATATGCTTGTGGAATCGTCGAACAATGTGGAGATGATTCTGAAGTTTTTTGACATGTTCCTAAAATTGAAAGATTTAACTTCCTCTGATGCATTCAAAGAATATGACCCTGATGGTAAAGGGATAATTTCAAAGAGGGATTTTCACAGGGCAATGGAAAGCCATAAGCACTACACTCAGTCTGAAACTGAGTTTCTGCTGTCATGTGCTGAAACAGATGAGAATGAGACTGTAGACTACGAGGAGTTTGTGAAACGATTTCATGAGCCTGCAAAAGACATTGGTTTCAATGTCGCTGTTCTCCTGACCAACCTGTCAGAACACATGCCCCATGATACGCGCTTGCAAACTTTCCTTGAGCTGTCAGAGAGTGTGCTGAATTACTTTCAGCCTTTCCTTGGACGAATAGAAATCATGGGCAGTGCAAAGCGCATTGAACGAGTTTATTTTGAAATAAGTGAGTCAAGTCGGACTCAGTGGGAAAAACCTCAGGTAAAAGAGTCAAAGAGACAGTTTATATTTGATGTTGTAAATGAAGGTGGGGAGAAAGAAAAGATGGAGCTTTTTGTTAACTTCTGTGAGGATACCATCTTTGAAATGCAACTGGCTGCCCAGATCTCTGAGTCAGATCTGAACGAAAGGTCAGCTAATAAAGAGGAGAACGAGAAAGATAATCCTGAGGAAGAAGATCCTAGAATGGGTTTCTTCTCTCTTGTTACCATGAAGTCAGCTTTAGTAGCTCTCAAGTACAATTTAATGACTCTTATGAAAATGCTCAGCATGAAGAGTCTAAAGAAACAAATGAAAAAAGTGAAGAAAATGACCATGAAGGACATGGTCATGGCTTTGTTTTCTTCCTACTGGAGCATTTTGATGGGCTTACTACATTTTGCTTGTAGTGTTGTCCGGGGCTTTTTTCGCATCATATGTAGTTTGCTGCTTGGAGGAAGCCTAGTAGAAGGAGCCAAGAAAATCAAGGTGGCTGAACTGTTGGCTAATATGCCAGATCCCACTCAGGATGAAGTGCGTGGGGAAGAAGAAGAAGGGGAGAGGAAGCCAACAGAAGCTGCATTGCCTACAGAAGACTTGACGGATCTGCAGACTTTAACAGAAGAGAGTGATCTACTCTCAGATATCTTTGGTTTGGATTTGAAACGAGAAGGTGGACAGTATAAATTGATCCCTCACAATCCAAATGCTGGTTTGAGTGATTTACTGAGCACTCCCTCCTTAGCCCCAATGCCTGAAGTACAGGAAAAAATCCAGGTAATTGTATCTTTTATTTCTGATATATATTTCTCTCTTACATATATTAAATATAGTCTTGACATAAAACTTGTATCTTTGTTTTTCTGTGTTTTCTGACTTTTTAAAGAAACCACATATAATTACTGGTGTTTACTCTTTCTGATGTCATAAACTTGAATTTCCACAGCCTTCTCTAAGTACATGGTGTTTTCGATTGCTTTTAATTCCGTGTTGAATTGCCTCTCTTTATTAATGTAAATTGAATTATCATATTTTATCAGGTTTCCAGTTGTTTAACAAAAAAACCCAAACAAACAAAACCCTAACATTCTGCATTCTGGATATTCTTTCAACTAACTCTGTACTGTGTAATAGTGTTTAGACACAGTTTTAAACCTGATTTTCTATAGGAGAAGGTGAAAGAAGACGAAAAGGAAGAGAAAGAAGAAACAAAATCAGAACCTGAAAAAGCTGAGTATGTATTACTTTAACCTCTGATCCTACAAAAAAAAGAGGTTTGTTTCACTGAAAAAAACCTAGGTTGATTTGTACTTCTTTGCCTTTAATTTTCTGTCCATTCACATTCCAATTAGATTGAGGTTTTTTTTTTTTTTAACAATCCTCATCATCTATGCACATTTGCAAAGAGATGCCATGTAATAAACACCACTCTGATTCTATGCATGTCCCTCTTCCCAGAAGCGTCCTTTGTAATGTTCATTTAATTTATTTTAGAATGCGCTTGATTGATTAATTTTTTTCTTGGCAAATCTAAAAGCTAGAAGAAAATCTCTTGGAAACTTTGTAAGAGCACCTGAGTTCCAGAGACCTGCTGTCCATCAGCAACTGAATCTGCTTTACCCTCTCCCATTTGCTATGACATGTTTTGAGTTATTTGCATTTTGCAAAACCTTAACATTCCAGTGTAATTTTAATGAATTACAGAGTACTCTCACATCTTTATGAAGAGATTTGATCAATGATCATTTAGACACTTTTAGGGCACATTAAAATCTAATGTTAATGCCATTAGCTCAGAATAAAAATAATGGAAAGAAAAATATAGTGCTTGGTTTTAAGCAGTAAAAACTATGGCTCTCCATCTCTGTATTTGATGGTTCCTGATACATGTACATTTTTGTGTACAGTGTCTGTAGCTAATTTATCACTGTCAAAATTCTAAGAGGATCCCTCAGTCTCAAACTCTTACTGCTCTTCTGGGACGACAAACACTTGTCTTTGACAAAAACTCTTCTTCCTAATCAGTGCAGCAAATTTCTAACTTGGCCAGTATAACTTTGTGAGGGAGAGTCTTCCTGACTTTCGAAGGTCACTTCATTGTTGATTGCTCTGCTTGACTTGTGTGAGTTGCAGTAATACCTGTATTCTCTGTGAGGAGTGCAGTGCCTGGCACTATCAGCTTCCCTGAAGCTACTCCAAACATGACAAACTTTCAAGTGAAAGTTTATCAAATGTGTCCTAGGAAGAGGAGCGGCTTTGGACATCAGTTATTCTGTTTGTAGACAGGTACAGAGAAATTAATAATGTAACTTAGAAGTTGCCTCTCACTCTGGTTTGGCTTCAAATGGACTTCTGTGATCTTTTCATCTCTCATGCTGACAGATCAAATTAACTTCTGAGGTAATTCACAGTTCTTTAGATCATGTGTTTGGAGAAGGCAGCCCACGAACTCTCAACTTGCTCTAATGAGACAGCATGGTGATACCCACACACCAGATGCTGAAAAAATCTTACTTCATCTCCTCCTGGAGTGGGTACTTATGATTTCATCAGATGGGCAGAAATGCAGAATTAAAAACTTGAGATTTGACTTGTAAGTGCATGAAGAACCCAAGTTTTCTGCAGCCTTTGTGGGAACTAGATGGTTCAAGTGCAAGAGATTGGAGGGGAGCACTTAGACATGCAGGCACTCATGCAGACATAGAGCTGTCAGCTTACAAACATTTTATCGCTGCAAGAATTAGTTGCACAGTTGTGTAGAAGACCCTTTGCTAATAAGGTAGGCAGATTCTTGATTACCTGCTTGTATCAGCTAGCATTCCCACTTCAAGGTGCCAAACCAATAAGTTTATCTGTAGCCTTAACCAGACTGTCACCCTTGCCAGCACTTTGGACTGAAGAGGGATATTTGTCATGTGTATTGAACTGCACGAGTCATGGCTACTTGAGCCTCATTAAAAGATGCAATAGCCTATTTCACGGTGTGATTTTAATTTAGCAATTTTATTAATTTGACATATTATTTTGCCTTCCTTTGTATCCTAAGAGGAGAAGATGGAGAAAAAGAAGAGAAAACCAAGGAAGACAAAGGGAAACAGAAATTAAGACAACTGCATATGCACAGATACGGAGAACCAGAAGTTCAGGAATCAGTTTTCTGGAAGAATATCATTGCATACCAGCAGAAGCTTCTTGTAAGCTGTTCTCTAGCTTATGTGTTCAGCTGTTGGCAGAGACGTGTACCACCATATTCTAACAATGTAAAGACAAATAGCATCTCCTTCACCACATTTTTCTATCCACCATTGTCCATAAAATGGACATGAAGCAAACGTTTAATGGGAATGTTAGAGAAAAGAAACACACAAATAACTTAGTATATACCACATATTTTCTTAGGAAGACAATTGTTGTCCCAAGCCTAGACTTTCAGAGATGCCTGTGCATCACTGGGAAACATCCATGCATTTTTCTGGGAGTAAAATTTCTGAGTTTTTACAGCAGCTAGTGAGCTAGTAAGGTTTCTCCTTCCCTGAGAGACAACTTTGGGAAATTGCAAGCTCAGCTATAAAAAGAATTGACTAAGATACAATGCTTAACCTGAAGTGAATAAGAAAAGATGTTACAGATATTTTGTTTTGTGAAATAGAAAGTTAATATTTATCAAGTTTTTCAAAAACTGTAGAAAATAAGACTTAATGAAAATGTAAAACTACATCTGAGATTCTCTCAGTAAAATATCAGATAATATTTGCTCTAGAACTGCTTAAAATCCATGTTTTTATTAGCTAGGAGATTCCATTCATATTCTCTGAGGCTAGGATGAAATGCAAAGCAAAAAGAAATACACTTCTACTATGTATATAGTATATAATTGTGTAGGGATGGCTTACTTCTAACCAGAGTAACATAGCAAAACTACAAAACTGCAGTCAAAATCTTATTAGGAAATTAGGTGTTTAAATCTGTCTTTTGAACTGAGGTACATTTTTAGGCTAGTCACATTGCAATCATGTGGATTTAGCTTAATATTTTTCTAATAGTCTCATTTTATATTTCCCTAATAGTCATCTATGATTAGGGCTGAAAAATGGGAGAATTCCTGTGGGAGAGTTAAAGCATGCAAAGCGTGTGCTGTAAGGATTCGTGAGTTGTCAGGAAGGGGAAAGGTACATTTCTGCAGTCCTTTTGATAGCATCATAATGTCAGAAAAGCTTGCATGATACTCAGGTCACACATGAATTTTTGCTGACCTGGTAAAAATGCAGTTGATTTTGGAATAAAAAATATTTAAAAATAAACTTATATGCAGAGTTTTTCATTTTTAAAAAGTAACAACTTGCCATATATATGAATAATGAGCTGCAGGGAAGATAGAGACTTTCTGTATTGTTACTACATTACTCTTACATTGTGATGTCTCTGTGTTGTCTCCAAGTGTGTAGAGAGGACAATAAAAAAGATGAAAGAGGCAATTAGAAATCCTTCATCCTTTATGAAGGACTGAAACGAAAGCTCCTTTATCCATTGTTGCACGTGTAGAATAGGAGAGAACATGTACATCACCCAAAATGTTTGTTGGTTTGGATTTCTTTTTATCTTTCTAATTCTAGGAAAAAGTTCCATAAGGGGAAAAAACCCACAAAACCCCCCTCTCAGCAGCAACTTACTAATGATGTTGAATCTCTATTAGGCAAAGTATATTTATGTTCTGTTCTCTTTTCAGAATTATTTTGCACGAAACTTTTACAACATGAGGATGTTGGCGTTATTTGTTGCTTTTGCCATCAACTTTATCCTGCTTTTCTATAAGGTAAATTTCTCAAAATACTACTTTTCAGATTGCACACTGGAAAACATCTGGGTTTTGTAGACAATATGCTATGGTAAAACTGCCTAGCATAACAGATTTAATACCTGCTTCATCCTACCAGTTCAGAAATCTAACGTGGTGACGGCTGAATGTTTGTGTCGAGTAAGAATAGGCTTCCAGTACACAAATAGCTGTTTACAGAGCATTGTGCTGGGACAAAGGCAGCAGGCTGAGAGGCATACCTGTGCCTCAGATGCTCCATTTACCAGTACAGTGAACTGGCCAAGCTGAGCCTTCATAGGGAACTTAAACTAATCCATGTCAGTTGAGATGTTTCGTTGTGCCATTATGCTCTTGCGAGAGGGTGTGTACAGCAAGGAGTCACATCATCTTAAGCTGCCTAGAATATCACTGATTTTGACAAGGCTTTTAGTATCATTAATGCAACTCTAGTGTCTTTGCACTCAAATCAGTTTCTGGCAGAGCCCTGATGATAGAGACTTCATGCGGGTTTGTCAAGGGTTTCTTCTAAGAGGGCTGTGCCCTTTCTTGAATTTGAGGTGATGAAATTCATGATGGACCAAATTCGGTAACATGGACAGATAGTGAAAAAAGAGAAAAGAAAAAGCACACTATCACAGACTGGTGTAATAAGATGAAAAGATTTTGTCGAGGTATTCTTTGTGGACATTTTTATGTAAAAAAAAATTATTTCTTTACAGTGATATTGTTCTTGGTATCATTCCTTCCAGCTATACTACTTAGCTTGTAGTATTGTAAAGCTCCTGTCAAAGGAATACAGCTGCAATATTAAGTGTTTTAAACAGGTCTCCACATCTGCTGTGACAGAAGAAAAGGAACTTCCTGTGGTATCTGATGGTGAAAGTACCAAGTTGAACATCCTGGAAAGCGATGATGAGAGAGTCATTGCAGTGCATTATGTCCTGGAAGAAAGCAGTGGCTACATGGAGCCCACACTGCGGATTTTGGCCATCCTACACACAGTCATCTCATTCTTCTGCATCATAGGCTATTATTGTTTGAAAGTAAGGAAAAAAGCAACTCTTCTTTTCTAGGTCTAAACTTTTTATCTGTCGAGTGGTATAAATTAGAACAAAGTCAACCTGCTTAAGCAGGTTGGGGCACCGTGTAAAGAAATACTATTTTGTTAGTGTAATGTACCCTAAAAAAGAAAGCGTGTGTTAGGTGATGTGTGTAGTCAGGAAGTTGTGGGCCAGAGTCTGATTTGCTGTCAGCCAGGCAGTCATGGCAGTAACCTGATTCAGATGTTGCTTGTGACTGTCAAAGACAAGGTGTGAACGCACATGACCAGAGGAAGGGAGGCGACAGTATCTGCATTGCTAGTCTGTCAGCTAGGTCATTTGGAAAGGATGCAGCATTTTGGACTACTGCTGCTGCATATCATGACTATACAAAATGCCTGCTTTTCGTATAAACACTCTGCTAGTAGTGTTCTGGCAGGAGCCTAAGCATCTTTTAGAAGATCTCTGTTAGGGATGCGAAAACTAAGGATAGCAAAACTTCCATTGACAAAATGCTGGTTGTGGTTTAAGAAAACCAAATGTCATAAATCTCTGGAGCTGGGAGAAGTATATCTGAGATGTACTTCCCCCATCTTTGCATTCTTCCAGGGCAAAAGCTACACGTCGAAGTGCAGGATAGTGCTAAATTAAATGGACCCTTGCTATGACCCAGCTGCTCATTTGCCTTTATAATATTTTTATTAAGGTCTTATATGGTCCTTAATATTTTTCTTTTCCTCTTTTAATGGCTAATAATATGTTCTATGCTAAAAGACACAATCTGCATTTGTGGTTCAAGGAAATTTTCATCATGTTACTGCATTTAGTGTTGGTTTTAATCTCTACCTTAAGTATCCCTGCAGGTCAGTAAATACTAAAACATTTTTTTGTTGTACTGGTTGCAGCATGAAAGCTTATGTTTCTGGCTTTTGAAATATTTTCTTCTCCCACCTCATACATTTTTGTTTGTTCCTACTATGAATTTTTATGCTACATCTTTTTTTGAACATTTTTTCTCTGACTAGGAGGGAAAAACTTTGTTATCAATATTTATCGAAATGAATTGCCTTCTTTCCAATTCTGAAACCAAAATATGGTCCAAAGGTGGTTTCAGTGTCTATTTTGGAGATTTTTAAATCCAAAATCTTCTGAACTGCAGGCCTATGTGTGATAGGTTTGCTTCTGGATATTGCTTAGCATGAAATCCATTACATTTTTCATTATTACTGTTTCAGTATATTCATGTCCACTCAACTACTATTACAGTCAAGGTGGGTGATGCAAGGTGGATGCATTTTGGGGACCTGTGAAATAGTTCCAGGAAGGAATAGTTTACTTTTTTTTTGGTAAAGATTTCTTAGGAAAATCCACTCAACTTGAACCACTCTTTACATCTGCCTTCTTGGAATGTACTTTTGAAGTCATCCAGCTGATGCAAGAGAATTGTAGGTAAAGCCTGGCTAGGTGTCTCAGCTGAAAATTCTTTTTTTTTATTGCTTACAGTCTTTGCTTTCTGCAGTGAAACACTTTGTTTCTCACTGTGAAACCTCAAAAATTCTTCAACAAATAAAAGGAGCCTTTAACATTTCTGGGTATCAAAGTGAAATCCAAAAATGTGGTCCCAAGTTAACGTTTTGGAACTAGAGTTTCTAAGGATTAAATAAAATATTTTAGCTCTCTTTTGTTGGACTACCTCTAATCCTTTCATAGCACCGAAAAACTGTTTTTATTTGAAGGATCCCTCTTCAGGGGTTTTGGCCATCTTTTCACAACTGTTTGGTACACTGTAGTTGTTAAGCTTTTTAATTTTTTGAGTACTATTTTTGCTTTCTTCAGTTTTGATACTTAATTTTTCATAACAACCAGCTTTTCTTAAATTTTGCAGACATATCAGTGCATTTTAAATAATTACTGTATTTTTTTTTCAACTGCAGGTTCCACTGGTTATTTTTAAGAGAGAAAAGGAAGTGGCAAGGAAATTGGAATTTGATGGGCTATATATAACTGAGCAGCCATCAGAAGATGATATTAAGGGACAGTGGGATAGACTTGTAATCAACACACAGTGAGTTTTTACTTACTCTGTCCCATTATAGCCTTGCAAGTAATTGTTCTTCTATTTCCACAATTACATACTTATCATCCATCTTGTCTGAAATAAGCAATTATTAGGGATATATTTCTAGCAAGGATATACAAAACTTTCAGGCACCTGCAAGGCTAATGTTTACTCTCATCCTTGCTGTTACTGTTTAATCTTAAACATTCCCAGATTTTTTGCCTTAAAATTATTTCTCCTCATAAAAGAAAAAAAAAATGCAATGAGTTTGTTTCGGCAAGCAGAGTGATGATGGTTGTGCATTGCTCTCAGTTCAAGAGTGAGCTGTGCTTTGCGTCACCTATTTAAAGTTCCATCTCTCTGCCTGGTGGGACTGTGTGTGGGATGGATGTAGCTGCTCTAGAACTCGGTCTGCAGGCATTGGCTCTGCTGTGCTTCTCAAGCCACATTTAAATGGTAGGCTGAACACCATCTGGCAACTTTCACTCCAGAGGGTTCACAAGTGACTAACTGGTGATAGCCACCACACAGAGACGCCTAGAAACAAAATTGGTATATATTTGTCTAAAATTTAATCTTGTTTATCTGTGTTTCTCAGGTCTTTTCCAAATAACTATTGGGACAAGTTTGTGAAAAGAAAGGTGAGGCTTATTTTCAAAAAGATAAATGAAGTTAAAATAAAATTTTTATGCATATTTCTTTCCATGTTGGAGGAATGTGGACCACATTTCTTTGAAATATAACTTTGATTCAGTGTAGATTTCCATATCTACAATTTTAAAATACACAAGATTCCTTTCCTCATTCTTACAACTACTTTTGAGTGGTTTGGATAGTTTTTCATTCAAACTTTTTCTACATACGGCTTTTTGTATAAAACAGGAATTGAAATACATTAATGAAATTACATGAAGAATTCTGTGTGCACTTATATGTATAATGTAAATTATGTAAAATGTTTTGCCTGTGTGCATTTATGTATTTGCCTCTATAGACAGAGAATGGTGTCCCTCACTCAATAGAAGGTTAAAAAGTAATTAATAAGAAGACTCCCCCTTTTTGTCCCTTTTGACCATTTGTCCCTCTCTATTTTCCCACAGTTTTTCCTCCCCAAGTCACCTAAATCCATCCCTTTCTCCATCTTTGCTTTCTGCCTGTAGCATCCAATAACATCCCATTTATGGGGTGCATAGTGTATGCACCCCTTGGCCGTAACCCTCTTAGTCTGACAGGTGATCTGGAGAGTTATTATCAGTGACTCACCTTGATGGGTTTCAGATTTGGACACTGGGTATGAGGCTCTCCTGGGACTGCCCTGGGAGGGACCAGGCAGAGCATCCATCCACTGTGAATCCATAGTTTGGGTTCCTGCCTGCCACTGTGCCACTGCAGTCGTCTGGGCTCGAGGAAAGGGGCCTTTAATTGGCTGATGGATTTGGGACTAGCTGGGCAAGGTATTCTTTGTACTCTCCCCCAACCATCGTGTCTCTGGGCTCCTTTGCGGGTGTGCAGGTGAGCTTTTATTGCAATGATCATTGCTTTTGTTGCAATGATTTATTGCAATGAAGCTAATGATCTCTCTCTCAAAAATAGTCCTCTCTAAGCAGGGACTGCAGAAGCTGATTTCTTACAAATGCTATTTTAAATGTTTTCTCAGCTCGCTCTTAAGAAATAAATCAAATGTTTGTATGATAGCTTCCAGCAGAAATAATCTTTTTAGTGTGTTTGGTCACAATTGAAAAAGAGGGTGTGCATGTTGTTGGATCAGATTTACCCCTTCTTCACACTTTCATGCCAATCTTGTATCATACTTTTGGAAACGTCTTTTTTAATGCTCTTAGCTCTTCTGCTTTGTAACAGTCTTAGGTCAACCTGACAAAAAATTTCTTTTGAATTGTGTATTCATTTTGCTGTGAAAAATGTTTTTTTCATATTTTAAGTCATTATATACAGATTTCTACCTGTCTGTCTAAGCAAAGGGGAAGCAGTAGCTCTCACAGAGTACTCAAGAAAGAAAATAAAATTCTCCGTTGCTTCTGTCAATGTAGTTGGTCAAGGAAGGCTCAAATCAAAAGGAAAGGAGTATGATTTTAAGTTGTGTGGAAGATTTGGTACTTTAGCTTTGGCTGAGGAGCTGTGCTGTATGATTTAAGTGCCTTCAAATATACTGGTTTGCAAAGAATGTCTTATTTTATATATATTTGTATTTTAATCCCCAGTCTACAGAATAATCCAGTCATGAAGCACTGTTTTCAGGCTTGTTACAAAAAAGGCTCGTCTCTAGAAATCTTCAAAAGCATCAATAAATATTTAAAGTATTTCCTATTAGAAAACTGGCAAAATACCACCTCACCTGCAGGAGTCACTGAGTTATGATCTTGTTATAGACAATTTTGTAATTCTTTGACTATTCTTTTAAAATGAGAAGAGACAGAAAATGTTTAGGAAGGGGCTGTATTTTTAATCAGAATGAGAGCAAGTAAAAGATTATTTCCATAAAAATTACTAACAAAACATGTTAAATTTTGTAAGAAAGAGATAAGGGATAGTTTGAATTCACTGAAAATAATATTTTTCTGTAACTGTATGTTGAAGATCTTGTGATCACAATGTCATCCATAGTCATGAAGCACTGTTTTAAGGCTCCTTGTATGTTAAGCCTCTTGTCTCCAGATCCAGGCTAAATAACAGCTGGTCTACCCAACTGATGAATATTTCTGAATATTCCTTCTAATTTTAGGTAATGGATAAATATGGTGAGTTCTATGGCCGTGACAGGATCAGTGAGTTACTAGGAATGGACAAAGCTGCTCTTGATTTCAGTGATGCTCGAGAAAAGAAGAAACCAAAGAAGGATAGCTCCTTTTCTGCTGTGTAAGCATTTGCCTACAGTTTGTTTGTGATTGGGTCTTTTTTGTTTGTTGCTTTTTTTATTTTGTTGGGGTTTTTTGTAAGTTAAAATCAAGCATTCAAGGTTTGTCATTCAGATGAAACATTTGTTGCTAATTTATGTAAATCTATATAAGATAAATCAATTCTTATGTTGAATGATATAGTAAATTTATTTAATTATAGACAATGCATATGCAGGATTCCTGTTTTTTATGTATGAAGATTTAGTTTAGTGCACAGCTGCTTGAATACATCACATTCCCACTGTTTTGGTAGTGTCATTACAACTGGGCTGGAATCTCCTTTTCAAGTTCTCAGTTCAGCTCTGCTGGAAAGAATGGGCAAAAATGGCAATGTGTTTTCTGATTATAAAGAAATGATGGAATAAATTTAAGTGCTAGTGACCAGTAAAATCTAAGAATTGGATGATTAATCTTCACATCCTTTTATAATTTGTTTTCCCTAAGCTATGCATTTGTTTATCATTTGAGAGACAGAAAATAAGGAACAGCCCCTAGACATTCAGAGTAGTAAGTTCTCCTTTGTAGGGCAGCAGCATGCTCAGTTTTTGTGAAACACTGCAAAAATGTTTTTTTCAGTTCTGTGTTATAAAAAAGGTATTCAGCTAGACAGAACATATTTTAACAAATGGGATTTTAATGCTATAGAGATTCTAATGTAAGGGTTTATTTAGAGCTTTCTTTAAAAGCAGCATTGTATTCATGGGTTTGCAAGGATTATGAAAAGTAGGCAGTGGGACTACTGGTGGATTAGAATTGCATTGAAGCAAGAGCTGATTTTGTAAGGATGACTCTTTTATCCATCTTTATAAAAGATAAATATTAATAAACCAGGAGTCTGTCTGAACAATGAATCAGGTGCAGTGTTAAGGCACAAGGACTCTGTGGCATTTCAGAGCTAAATAAAATGTAATATTGTGGCAGAGGGACTTCCCAGAATGCTTCTTACATCCTGTTTTGCTCCTGCTGGAATATAGTAGGACCCATGCTTGAGTTTAGGAAAAAAAATTACTACTTTTATTATTGATATAGAAACAAAAAAAACCTACTTTCCCTTCCCTGTGTGCTCATGACTCATATGAGGGGAAAAAAATTTAAATAATGTTTCCGTGAATAATCTTGAGAAAACAGACCAGAATGAAGCAACTGGAGAAGACTGATGAAATATTTAGTTTAAGAATCATGTCTGAAGGATGCCTGTTTTTTTTTTAGCATCTCTAATACCTCCTCCATGTTATATACAGTTAAAAAAATATTTATGACCTCATCCATCTTTCCTGTTCTCCCTGGAGGAATCATTCCATACTCATAACAGATTAATATGTTGCGGGAAAATAAAAAACTGTAATATAAATTTACAGAATCAGTTGCTTCAGGAAGGTACATTTATCCACTTTTTAACAGTTTCAAAAATGAATACTAATGAAGCTACTAAAACTTACACATATTCCAGATTCAAAATTTGAAATATATTTATGATGCAGTGAAGAAAGAGGTGGGAAAAGCATTGGAGTTGAGCCCTTATTTCAGTACTTTGGGAAGAAAATAGAGAATGGTGTGACCTGGTACAGGTTGCCGGTCTGGTACTGCTGCTCCTGCCTCTGCCAGGAGGAGGTGGCACAGGCTGAGGCCAGACCAGATGTCTGAGTTTCTCACAACACAGAAGGGAAGTGCAGCGTGTAGCATTTTCGTTCCCAAGACAAGTGAACAGGTCTCCTTGACCCCTACTCCTACTTTTTCTCTCCCTTTCCTTTGGAAAAATAGCCTGGGATTTGCATCTGTCTTTTTTCAAGGGACTTAAAGCACTCTACTTGCAGGTGACCATGCTTCTTCAAAAGCTTCTGCCTGTCCCAGTGATATACTGCATTAAAAGAATCTGCATTGCACTGACTCTTGAAGAGCCATCCAGCTCATCGATGCAGTCTTGTATATTTTTAAGGGTATTTCTTTAAATGTGTAAATATTTTAGTATCTAAATAATTATTTAAATATGTTGCAATATTATTTAAATATATCCAGCTAAGAAGGATGATGCAGTTGGAGCTCTACCGTAGATCAGACAGTAAAGACAGTTAAATTTTGCACACTGAGATTGAGGCAGTGGTGCTGTTTTTCCATTGAATTAGTTTCTTCTTTTGGGTGTTAAACTAGATGCAACATGGATGTAGTACATTTGAGAGAATAATATGAAAGACACAAACATGAAAGTTAGTATTACTTCCCTGTCCCTTTGCCTTTCTAACTGCTGTTTAGCACTGAACTGCTGATCATTAGTTTAGTCAGAGTCAACAGAAGAGACAGATAAGGCTCAAGCACCTGAAGCAAGCAGTGATGTAAGGCTAATTTGGAAAATAAGCAGGCCTTCTGTCAACTGCTCACATGGTAGAGAATTCTTCCACTTTCAAGAATAGAAAAAATGTAAATTTTCTACTGGAAGATCTGAAATTTTTACAGGTTGGTGAGAAGTTAAACTGTATAATAAATGTGAAATGTACGGACAATGAGAGCAGTTCGCCTCAGAATGTGAAAGGATTTAAAAGGTCTTACTCTTCCTTGTCATGAGAAACAATGATCTAGGTTTTCAAAGTATTGTCTTGTGGGTAACCCATTTTTAGTAATGTAGTATCTCAGAGAACAGGATTGTTCCTGGAAAACTAGTAGACCTTTTCCTCAAGTGACAGTCTGTCTCTTGCCCATAATGGCTACTGAAAAAGTTAGGAATTTTACTTGCAGTAGTTTTTACACCTGAATCCTCAAAATTTATACTTGCTATGGTGACACTACAGGATTTACAAAGTGAGGATGTGCCTGTTAGTCTAAGTAGAAGTGTGTATCTGCAAGGGGATAAGGGCTTCAGCCGTCGTGGTTGCCAGCCAGGCACAGTCCCTGTTAATGTCCAAATTCCCGGCCTGTTCCATTGAAAGGAATGATGCACGTGTAGGAATCTTGATTTCAAGCCTTTCCCCTTGTGGATGCTAATGTAAAATATCTCCTCTTTTGATTATTTACTTGGGAATCTTAAGCCTAGTGGATCCTTGCAGAGGCTTTGTGTAGGATACCTCAAAATAATAATCTATTCTGTGCTCTGTCTCCAAGACACACAGAAAGCTTACAGACACCCAATAACTCGTTGTTTTGTTTTGGTTCAATGCTTTCTTTTTTGTGATGGTCAAGTGGCATTGTTCTCTGAAATATCACCTGCTGGCGTTGTTTAGTGCCTAGCACAAAATTTTGACACAGTGCAATAAAAAAGGTATTTCCTACCTAGCTGACAATTAATGAAGAATGTTTTTTATCTGGTGAGATGCTTTATATTTTACAAAAAGTAACATTAATAGAAGATTTTCCTAAGTACCTTTATCAAAACTCATTAACTGGTAAGAATTATCATATTTTCATTAATGATTTTTCTTACATCCTTAGAAAAATGGGTCAATTTTCTGAACAAGCTCTGAAAATCATCTGATCTAAATTTGTCTGTCTTTAGTGCCATCCAATTGTGTCACTCAAGGTATGCTATAATAACTAAGGTAAAGAATTGGCATCTTAGGGTGCAAATTCAGTGACCTTTTTTAACAGCTACTTTATACTTAGGTGGGTTGCATTAAAAAGAAAATAAAATCTTTTTTTCTCTCCATGGATTTTAAAGTCAGCTTATTTCATTTGTATGCATGATAACATTGTAGAAATCAATCAGCATTCGGTCTGATGAATTCAAAACAGTATTTATGAATTTGATTTTCGCCTTTTTTTTTTTGACAGATTCATTCCAGAGTAAAAGTGTGAATTAGAACAAGGTTCTGATGTATTTCAGCTTTTGCAGAAATAGATCAGCTGTTGACTCCTGTTACGTGACAATACACTTCGTACAGATTGTGTTTCATGTTTTTCAGTTGTGTTTTGCTATAAAATTCAATTTTTTTTTTATTTTTACAGGCTAAATTCCATTGATGTTAAGTATCAGATGTGGAAATTAGGAGTTGTTTTCACTGATAATGTAAGTTTCTCAGTATATACATATATATATATTTTCACGTTCTAAAATGAAATACCCACTTGTCAGTGCAAAGTGCTTTGATGAGAGGTGTGAAATACTCTGGATTATATTTATTTTACTACATGAAGAAAATCTTGAAATCTTAAAGGGACATTGTCAAAATATTTTGGCAGTTACATTGGTAATAGTCTGTAGAACCTCAGTCAATTCCTGCCCCCTTTCTGATATGCTTTATTGGAAGCAATGAGCAAGCAGTGCCCTGTAGAATTAGAAAACTAACTATATAAATGCTAATTGCCATTTCTCATATTGTTCATAAATTTTATGAGCACTTGAATATTCCTGGAGCACAGTCAGATCAATATAATGTAGTTAATGTACCTGGAATTGCTAAGTTCATATCACTGAAACTGATAGTAAGGGGTGCCACAGAATGATGCAAATTATTTTAATAATTTGAAAAAGCAAAATCCAAAGAGAGATAAACAAGAGTGTTAAAATGCAGTTTAAGAAGTCAGTCATCATATGTTTTTTAAGTCTTAGGATTATTGCTTCCCTAACCTCTTATTTTACTGGCAAGAAAAAAGGTTGGGGAAAAATTATTTTGGAACTAGGACAGACGGAGATTGAAAGTTTAATCTGAAGGTACTCCGGAAAAGTGAAACAATAAGTCTACAGGTCTAGAGACAGCATGATCTGTAAACAGTGTTTGTTTGGGACTAGTATTTTTTCTAAGGGATGGAGTGTAATTTCTCTTATAAAAATGTACTTGTCTTTAAGTTCAATAAAAATGAATTGATAGAGGAACAGATGTAATAAACATTTGTGGTTACTTAAATAATACTTATATGTTCAAGTAGGAGTTTTAGTAGCTGAAATTAATTATAAAATTCCTCTTGTTGCTTGAAGAGTCTTATAATTGTCATTAACTCACTTTGGGCATTAATATTTTAATGTAATTATTTAGAAATTATAAAAAAATTAATTTAAATCAGAAAAACTTATTTTACAGTAGAGACATTTACAAATAAGGGTTTAAGAATTTCAAAATTAGTTTTTACAATATAAAATTTGAATTTCTTGATTTTGCCCATGTCTTGTGGACTTTGTATTTGAGCATTTAATATTTTTGCTCAAAGAGAAAATTCTCAAAGATATCTAGAAAATTCTCTGTTTAAAAAGAACTGTTTTCTATTTAAAGAAAAGCATATTTGAGAAATGTCTACCTTTCCTTATTGTCTTGAATTAAGTTAAAGATGAAAGATGTGAGTTTTATTTTGAATGTACTTGTTTTTTCCTGCTAGTCTTTCCTTTACCTAGCGTGGTACATGACCATGTCAGTCCTCGGCCATTACAACAACTTTTTCTTTGCTGCTCATCTCCTTGACATCGCAATGGGATTCAAGACATTACGAACTATCCTGTCCTCAGTTACCCACAATGGCAAACAGGTATCAACTGTCATCTCTTTCCAGCCTTTTTACTTACCGAGTACACAGGAAAGATCACTTCGTTACTTTATTCAGGTGCTCTGCAGATTGGCAACAGAGCTGTTCTTTCATCATGCACTCTAGAACTTGCCTTGGTGAGGAAACTAGACAGTGGGATTTATATGCAAAAGAAAAAGGGACTAGGATTATGACAGTCTCTAACTGTTATGAGCAACTGCTTCATAAAGTTGCCATTTAAACTTTTTCAAGATTCATCTAAAGAAAGGTCTGCTTGAGTCTCAGTCATTCTGTTAGACGACTGTTTGAGAAACTCAGCTCTTGGATGATGAGAAATCTCTTCTTAAACCATAGAATCTGAAATCGCATTTCTGGTTTAACTTAGAAAAAAAGTAACTAAGGCTTTTTGTCTGCTGAGATCTGTTGTAGAAATGGCATTCAGTGTAACCTGAGACTCAGTGTTCCTCAAGGCTCATGGCCTTCCCATTTCCACAGAATTTGTAAACTATTTCAAATTGTAGAAAAGCTATCCTTGGTCTTCTCAGAAAATCTTCCAGCAGGACAGCTAATATAATTATAATAATATAAGTATTCTCCCTTCTAAAAATAGTCCTGAAGTTTTAGCAAATTACCTGTGAATTATGGGGGAATTATTTATAAGGAACTTTTTAGGTCTGGGAGCTACACAAGTGAAATATCAATTTACAGGATACGGAAGCTCCCTTCCAGCTGCTTTCCATTAAGCTCAGAGCAAAATCTGAATTACGCTGCAGTTGAGCAGTGGAGTACTTGTTGCTACTTTTCTGAGATATTAAAATATTAGGAACAGGGTTTTTATATGTGATTTCATACATGTAAAAAAAGTTGCTTCCCTATTAAATTAGTAAATATACTGTATTGCAATTAATTATCTAGTAGGTGATAGTAATATTACTGTTGAGTAGTGAATTTTCAGATATTTTTATCTGATTACGGGGATTGTATATGATTCTAATGGATTGTTTTATTGTGTATCCATCCATAAGATTTGTCTTAACAATTATGTTTCTGAAACCCAGTCTTTGTTCAAAATAAAATGAACTGTACAATCTTTGCTTAAGAATATGCAGATATATTATTCTGTATTACAAAAATATGTAAAGAGAAAAGTTTTCCTGCTGCTAGTACATACAGTTTGTTGTTACTTTCCTTCTTTTTTTAATTATTTTTTTGAAAGAAGAGGTAAATCACAATTCCACAGTGGTGTTACACCCATTCTGTAATTTTGTCTCTCAGCTTGTCCTAACAGTGGGATTACTGGCAGTAGTGGTGTACTTGTATACAGTAGTGGCATTCAATTTTTTCCGCAAGTTCTACAACAAGAGTGAAGATGGTGATATGCCAGACATGAAATGTGATGATATGCTAACAGTAAGTCTTATTTTGCTTTCCGTTTTTTTTCCTCGAGATGTTGTGGTTTTGTCCTGACCGTCTTGTAATTTATATTCATACAGTTGTATCATTAGCCAGCAAACAGGGAAGATTGCAATTGAAAGCAAAGGGACAAATATGATGAACATCCTCAACAACTAGATAGATCTTGTGTATGCTACACAAACACATCTATAAAGGAATAGAAGAAATGTGGTACTATACTTTGCTGGAGTTGTTAAAAAAATGCAAAACAAGTATCAGCTGTGAAGCTGAGCCGGCTAAAGGACAGCGCTTCGGAATCTTGAAATTTGACAGGTCATTCAGGAGGAGGGTCAGTTATAGGCAACGATATTCATAAGTAATGCAAATACTTAAACGCTTGTTTAAGCTTAGAAATCCATCCATTTCTCCTAGCATGAATTGCCATAGTTATCTTTAATAAGCAGTTTTGTAGCCAGTTTGTCCAGAACCACTGCAAATTATTTTGTACTTACTAAGACAGTGCCAGGCTTTGGAATTTTGGGTGGTAGGCAGAGCTTAAACCACAAAGAATTTCTAACATGCATCACCCTTAATATCTCTCCAAAAGCAATCATGTACAACACTTAAATGTATTTCAGTAGTCTATGCAACGTGAATCTCTTCCAGGGATTTGACAACTTTTAAAAGCTACATAAACAGATAAACTGTTGAAGCAGAGTAGTAAGTCTATATTTTGGTCTGGTTTGGGACATTTGGCACAACAAAAGCAGAAAAACTGGAACACGAATCAGTGAAGGGCTGTTAAATTGCCAGGTGCTGGAGCACTTGCTATGGGAAGAGAAGCGGAGGGAATTGGGCTTGTTCAGCCTACAGAAGAGAAAGTCTCAGGGTAGGGGGTGTGTAAGAGGAGCTCCCAGTGTCTGCAGAAAGATTATTGGAAGACAAATCCGAGCTCTTAACAGCAAATGCATGTCAGGAGACTGTGGACATAAAGTGGAAAAATGTGTTCTGACTGAGGAGAGCCAAACAATGGAACAGGTTGCTCAGAGAGGTTGTTGCAGTGTCCATCCTTAGGAGATTGTAATGAACTGACTTGGATGACACCCAAAACATTTTTTTTCTGAGGTTATAGTGGGCCCTGCTTGGAGCAGAGACCTCATGAAGTCCCTCTGACCTGACCTCCTCTGTTGTTCTCTGAAAACACACATACCACAAGGCTATAATATTGTACGGGAACGAGTTAGAATAACATGTAGTATGCCGTAAAATCAGGGTTGTCTTTTGTAAAAACACTGACTTGAAGTGGCATTTTAAAAAAAATTAATAGAGAGAATACACAATTTTTTAGAAATAAAAAAACATGTTAAACTTTTTAGATAAGTAACACTACATTCACCCATTAGGGTAATTATTACCTTTCAAGCTTGGAATATAAACTGTCTCTAGGAATTGCTAGATTTTTCAGACAAGGGACACACAGCATTGTATGGTACTATATCAGTTTCTTACAGAAGGGATCTTGGGGATGGTGTGGCATAGAAATAGAAGAATGGATTTTTTGTATGGTTAGGTTTTAGGAGTTAGTTATTGCCATCACTGTTTTTTGATAGAGGGTGAGAACCCTTGACCTTTAGTTTGCAAAGCTTGCTAAAGAAAAAAACAATCCCCTGCTCTAGACCTCCAGAGAGTGATACCATAATTTTCTATTAAATTATAACATGATAAAACTGGAAAGTTTGGATTGTCAGCATCCCAGGCAACTATACTGACAGACTTATTATACCACTTTTCATATCATAGTTTCACAGTATTATTCTCAGACATTTTCAATCGTGAGCCTGTTCTCTGCACAAGCATTCACAAACATTTTTTGCTTGGTTGTGGGGTTTTTTGTTTTATTTTGGGTTGGGGGAGGAGGTTTGTTTGTTTTTGAACTTGAATTTGAGACACTAAAAATGGGGAAAATCATTCACTTTTGAGCTAGGAAATTGTAAAAGGAGATAGCTATGGATACATGGATGATAATATGGTAATATGGATGACATTTCCTATTTACATAGGTAAATATTGCTGAAATGATTTTACATGAATCATGGGGTGCTGCTGAGCTTCTGGTAGTTGAACTTTTGATCTTATTGAACTGCTACATAATGACAGCACACAAAATACTGCAGCTTCAGCTGCACAGCAGCATTTACCCTCCCTCAGAAATACGCATAATCTCAAAGGAGAGAAAAAGATGGCTTGGCATGGCAAAGTTCCTAGACCATAGACCAGTTCTACCAATTACTGAATTTGTAACAGTGGGTATTTTTGCTTTTAGCTGCAAATAGCCTTTGTATCCCTTTGTTTTGTCTTTTCTAGTGCTACATGTTTCATATGTACGTTGGAGTACGTGCAGGTGGAGGCATTGGTGATGAAATAGAAGATCCAGCAGGAGACGAATATGAAATCTATCGGATTATCTTTGACATCACTTTCTTCTTCTTTGTGATCGTCATCCTCCTTGCAATTATCCAAGGTATGCGTTTGTAACCCACAGTGGGACTGTAATCACAAACCTAAGATTCAGACAGAACAGCAGGGCAGATCATGAAGGACAGATCTATACAGAAAATCACACCCAGCTGCCTTTCATCCATACACTGCTCTTCTGAGTCTCTGTAAAATCAACAGGCTCTAACTGGATCAATAGAAACAAAATAAATGTTTTTGCTCTAGGAATACTGGTGTCACTGCAGTTTCTGTCTCGTCATTGCCCTTTCTAAAAGCCTCCTACAGAAACCTTGTGGCACAACCTAAAATCATCCTTCAGTGTCACCCATCCTATGTGAGCTTTCATGGACAAAATCAGTACTGCTGTCAGTATTGTCCCTGCAGGCATCTAATATTCTTGACTGACTGGCAGATCTTCAGCTTGGTAATAGTGGTGTGAAAATTGGACCATAGCTTTAAGAGGTTAAATCTTTTCTTACATAAAAATTGCTGTTTTGTGTGATTCCTGCTTATTTGAACAATGTCTAAGAGTAAAGAAAGGTGCTTGATATGGAACAGCTTTAGTATAGCCTGGTCAATGACAGTGGAAAGTTAGCTGCCATTAGTTAGCTTTGGAATTTTGGTGAAACTATTTGACTGATAGTGTTTTGCAGTATTGTAACCTGGATAGTGGATACCTTATTTTGGCATGTCAGGGGTTTTTTTATTATGTTTACATTAATTATGTTTATTTTTATCACCTAGAGTACTTAAACCCCTATCTGTTTTCACACTGTACCTTTAAAATCTTGTCAAGAATGCACAAAAGGTCATTTTTTATTGAAGTTTGAACAAGTTAACAGAAGTATATTCTCAATTTTGGAAAAACTGATAAATAGTTTTGCTGGGTGCACTTGCTCTCATAAATACTGGTACCTTTCTGTCAGCTAACAGCTAACTTAGGATAATTTTGACAGCAGTAAGGGTGCTTCCTCACTCACTACAAGGAAATTCAAAAGGCAGCTTTGAGCTTGTGGTAAATTGTTTCTTACTCTTACTTAAGCAACAGGTTTTTCTAAAGGGCTTGGGGAGGGTGGAAAATTTTTTTATACCCTGAAGTGGTGTATCTCATACTGTTTCTTCATTTTGTGAGTGGCTGAAGAATAAGTCCTTAATTGTCAAGCTTTGCTTATGGGACTGTCGGTAGCCATTGTGGAGTTAGTCCTAATTTGTATTGGAGTAAGTGAAGGGAAGGTTGTATGCAGTTTATAATCTGAGCCATAAAGCCTGTGACTGGGTTTCTTATTCTTTCTGTGTCTCCCTCAAATGACCCCTTAATTTTGTAGAGTTCCAGTAGTGGAACCTTGCACTACATGGCAGTCATCTTGAGAGAGGGTGCACGGAGCTCTGGGCCTCTCTGCATCTGCCATGTAACAAATATCTGAACTCTGTTAAATGTAAAGTAGTATTTTTTCTATAGTAGGGCCTTAATCACTGTAAACCCATGTATATCGTAATATATCAAGATTAGAGCATTGGGAATAAGACAGAAGTCTGTTTGTCCCATTTTATAGTCCAAAATGGTACTGCCAGCCATGTTACTGGTATTTCTTTGGCTTGCTCATTTTTCTTCATGGTTTTCTTGTCTTTGGAATACATATTGGCTTCTGTGATTTCTGCATAAGAGTCTCATTTAATATTCTTTATCAGAGTTCTGTTATCCCTGGATTTACAAATATTCCTTGTCACAATTCTGTTCTTGAACATTAACTATCATTTTAATTTAAACCCTAGGTTTAATTATTGATGCTTTTGGTGAGTTAAGAGATCAGCAAGAGCAAGTTAAGGAAGACATGGAGGTAAGAACATTCAGTAGCTGAACCATACCTATTTTCAGATTTCATGAATATGTGTTTTCTATCAAAATACGATTTAGCTAGTGGATAGTTTTTCAAACTAAGAGGAAAATACGGTCCTGTACATGGTCTGATATCATACAATGTGAATTTTAATGAATTGCATGTCTGTGGCTATTTAAGTCTTTTGGATCGTCAAACTAGAGGTTTCTAACACAGGGTGTTAACACTGTCATGTTATATTTCATCTCAGATGTCATTTGCTTTGGTTAATATATGTGTGAAAGTATCTTGTACTTTGTGGTTTTCTATTCTGTCATTGAAGTGTAAATGTAACAAGTCAGGAAAGTGATGTAAACCAGCTGTGCTTTGTAATGTGAACTTGGAGCATATTCAATTTCAGCTGGACAAGCATTGAGGTAAATATTGCCGTGTGTTACAGTAAGTGCTGCTTAACATTAAAAGAGTCAGCTGTGACCATTGCATGCCATTCTGTCAGATGATACCTGTTCACTTAGAGCTGGCAAAGATTTATTTTTTTAAACAGTAAGAAGCTATTCTGATGGTAGCTAAGCTTCTATGCAAATGTTTTTGCTGAGGTAACCAGTATGAATTACTAAAAGAAAAGCCTTTTTGTTCAGCGCATATTATATATGATATATTGCCATTTTCAAAAAAATTGTTACATTTTTTTTTGCCTTTTCTGAAAGCAAGGCAAGTGTATTATATAGTGTTGAAATGCTCTGTATTCTTTCTTTTAGACAAAGTGCTTTATCTGTGGGATAGGAAATGACTACTTTGATACAGTGCCTCATGGCTTTGAAACACACACACTACAGGAGCACAACTTGGCCAATTATTTGTGAGTACAGTAAAAATGCGTTCCTCACTAACTCATGACCCTTCCAGCCTCCGCAGGTACTCGATTAACTCTCTTGCATAAGTAATGGTCAGTACTGTTTGGCTTTGATGTGCATTTACGCTTTCTGAATGTATAATTCTGTGGCAGTGGCAGCAAGGAATTAACAAATTCCATATCCTGCTTTCCAACTTGGTTGTGGCACAAGAAGTTTGTGTGAGCTTGTAGATGGAAATGAACTTGATATGTGGCTGCAGAGGCCACATAAATTGTACAACTGAATGAGGTGTGTAAGGTGCAGAGGAGCAGTATGGCCTGGCCTGGAGACTGATGGAAAGAGGGAACAAACAGAGGAGTAAGGCAAAAAAACTTACATTGGACAAAATATTTTGTGTGGGGTGCTGAGGCTGACTAAGAGAACCGGGGACAAAGGGAGGCAGGGAGGCTGTAATGAGGAGCTAGAGACAAAAGGGATCAACCTAGGGCATCAGGTTCACCTTTGGAAAATCCAAGCAGAGCACCAGTGACCACTAAACTCAGTCTTTTTACATCTGGAAATAAAGTGAATTATCGGGCCTACAACCACTGTATCATACTGTTCCTCTCACACAGGAAAATCCAGTGGCAGAGTGTATTTTATGCTAGTGCTGTCAGTATGAAGAAGGGGATGGATTGTATCTTTTTGTTTTTTAACTGGCACTGTATGTGCACAAAATAATGAGACTGCAAAGTCAAACATGCCTATAAAAAACTTCCCCCTGAGAAACAGGTTGTGCAAACAAAATACATTGAAAGCACTATCATATGGGATTTTGTTTCTACTTAATGAATACTGAGCAAATAGCATACTATAGCATACTTGCTCTTAACCTGAGAAACTGGGTTTTCTTCTTTTTGTTCATCATATTTTATGATTTTACATATGTTTGGAAAGAATGTCTCTTGTGAGTGAAATTTTGAAATTATCACCCAGTGAATGTCAGCTATCTCAAGCCCTCAAGACTAATGTTTTTTTTAAAATTACAAGTTCTTTTCTGCTCATGTTGATCATGCTCATGACACATTACTAAAATATCCCCAACCTGTAATTTCAACAACAGAAATCTCTTAGATATCTTCAGCGTTTCTTATTCAGTGTGGGAAGAGGAAAAAAGAAATTTCCAATGACCATTTTCTATCTGCTTCCAAGTGGGTTTTCATGGGCAGGAAACTGTCTGTTGTAATTTTCAGATTAAAAAGTTTAGAAAATCTTTATTTAAACTGAGTGGCTAACTACAGTGAGTCAAACTGGATCTCATGCATTTTAGCATACTACTCACTGAACAATGAATGTCACCAGTGTCAGGAAAGTGTTTAATCCCTCTCAGAATATTATCATAAATAGAACTCTGGAACTTGTAAGTCTGTGAACAGCATTATCACTGTACACGCTGAAAAATATCCATCTCCCTGTGGGTTGCCTAATGTTTCCAAACATTCTATTCATAATAGCTGTTTCTTTTCTTGTAGGTTTTTTCTGATGTATCTTATTAACAAAGATGAAACAGAACATACAGGACAGGTAGGTTGAATAACTCTATTAATGTCAGCTAATTCTAAAATAAAAATAATTCAGGCTTGAAAAAACTGAGATTTTTCTAATTGATAGCTCCCTATATGGTATGGAACTTAATTCTCATTCTTCTAGGCACTTCTTAAGACTCTGGTTGCTTATTGTTAGGTTGAGTATCAATTCTGTAGCACTTTCTGTTCCTTTTTTGGTATCTGACCTGCTATTTTTAAAATGTTACTTCCACAAAATATAAATACATACTATAAATAAAAATAATGGAAAACAGAACATTTGAGCACTCTGTGGAGGCAGCACTCTTCATTTCTCCCTTTGGATTCTTTTTTTAATAGTCTTTGTCTTTTATTATTATCATCTATATATAATCTTCTGTGTCTACATTCCTGAATAAGTCCATATAAAAGAACTTGTGCATATATTTTAAATGAAAACTAAGTGAACTTTTCTCTGGAGGTTTCTTCTTTGTTCTTCTCTGTTCTTTCAAACTTCTGGTGCCCACTTCAACTTCCTTTAAGTATATTAAAAGTCACTAAGAAATTTATCTAGAAGTCACTATCAAATTTACAGTCTACTTTTTTTTTCCTACTTATAGTCTTTCAACTGACTAAGCAAATGTTCTTGTGTTGCAGATCAAAACCCGAAAGAACTGAATAGTATCACATATATAGCCCTACAGATTTGGGTCAGAGGGATGATTTGCTATAAATCTATGTAGCTTACTCTTTCTGGACCCTGACGTGTGCTGTAATAGTCTTCTTTGCATAAATCTCAGCCTTGTTCAGTATGAGATTTTATATGTTTGCTTGGCTGTTTTTGAACATCCATTTGTCATTTGAGAATTTCATACTAACTGAGATTTTTAAAAGTCTTTTTTATTTGCACTTTCCCTTTTCTTGGCAGACCTACAGTCCAACTGTATTCACTGAAGACAGATTTCTACTAACTATTCAGTTTTGATACTGTTAAGTGGTAGTTTGAAAATTGAGAGTACTTCATACTACATAACTTCTAGGAATGTGCTTTAGTGGTGGACTTGGCAGTAGTTAGTTTATGGTTGGATTCAGAGATCTAAAAGGTCTTTTACAACCTAAATGATTCTATGATTCTGGGACTGGTGTTCTAATTTCACATGCCTTTTCTACCATGAAATTTGCATAATAAAAACCACATTTAAGTGGTGTGATTAAAACAGAAATACACTGACATATTCTTTACAACTCTCTGGACTGTCTAGAGACAGAACCCTACCCAAACAAATAATCAGAAAGGAAAAAAGTACCAAATGCCACTGACTCAGAAAATACTGACTATAAAGGTCATTTTGGTTTATGTATTGTTTGTAGACATGTTTTGAAATTACTGATGCAGAAATTCAGTCAAATTTCTATGACAGAAAATATTCTGCTTACCCTGGTATTTGTCTTGTGGCTAGCTTTAATTGAGCTTTACAGCTCAACTTTTTGCCTCGATGTGCAAAACGGACTAAATGACCTGGTTCTCTTCTATGCATTTCTGTAGTGCTTTTTGAACAGGTGACAAAAACCTAAAAGCTGTTCTAAACTAATCAAAATCATTAACATGATTTTGTAGATTGATGTTCAACAACCTGACTGGCACAGAATCAAAAAAAGTGAAATGATATATAAATAAAAGAGGAAAAAAAGTAATGGTTGATGCTTTCTCATTAAATCAAGTTAAATAATTTAAACTGTGCTTTTTTCAGGAATCATATGTATGGAAAATGTATCAAGAACGGTGCTGGGAGTTTTTCCCTGCTGGTGATTGCTTCCGAAAACAATATGAAGACCAGCTCAACTAAGCAGAGATGAGGATTTCTGGACACAAATGTCCATGTATTTCCCAGCTCTTTTGGGAATGTCTAAAAGATTTCTTAAATCCCCAAAGCTGTGTGCATTTTGGAGCACCAAAGCTCTGTTTTTAATGACCCAACTGCACTTTTATTTTCTTGTGTATTTGCTTTGAGAACACTGGAGTAAAGAACAATGAAAAATTACAGCAACTTTGGAACCAAACCAACCACTTGCACAGACAAAAGATGTCCCTATACATAACATGCACACACAAGTAGAGACTTGAGACAGCTTATTTTTGAAACTGCCAGATGATGCCCTTGCCTAAAAGATCACACATGGGGTGACATGGTAGCAACACTCATTCAGTCTGTTTATTTCATCATCCTGGAAGGAACTATATATAGTTCACAGAGCACTGTAAAAGATTGTTGTGGACACTAAGTTGTGGGGAAATAGTGCCTTACTATATGTGGGTTGAGCTATGCAGAAGATGAGTGCATGATGACATAGTTTTGTTTTTTTTCTTTATGTCTTCCCTTCCAAATTAATATTTATTTTGTGGTTTTGGTGGATTTGGGAGGAAGGGATCTGATTGTGCACATCTTTTTAATAAGACTGGAGTGTCTCAGGACAAGATTAGGTTATTCTCATCAAGTTCATTTCACATTTACCTTCCTCTTTAGCTTTTGCTCTTATTTTGGTAATGCTCTGATACAACACTGCTACTTTACGAAATCTTTGTATGAATACAAGACAGCTGCAAAAAACACTTTAACAAGAAATGTTTCATTGCATGTTTATTATGCAAGTTTAAAACAATCAAAAAACAACCTTCAGAAACAAGTTGATCAACATGAAAAAACATTCACAATAATTATATCCATAGTAATAAAGTGTTGTGGGCTTTATTGTACATCTGGAACAAGTGTCATCAACCAACAATGTATATGTTATGAATTTGACAGTAATTTTGGTTTCTTTTTTTGTTCTTTCTTTCATTTCTGCCATCTGTGATTGATAGTGGAGTTGAAGATTTTCTTGTTAAATTATTTTTTAAAAGCAAAGCTGAAGCAATATCCATTCAGGGACTCCATCAGTTGCATCATGAAACATCAATGATGTGTACATTACTCCATTTTGAGTCCTTTTCAATTGTAATGCCAGTCTTTACAAATAAAAAGAGACATTCAGAATGGAAACAAGCTGGTTTTGGTAGTATTTGAAGTTTTTGTTATAGGGTCTTTATCAATCCCTGAATTAATTTCAACCCCTTCAAACCAGGATTAAGCTACTGTTACCTTAATGAAAAGTTTTGGTACTGTTTTTCTGGTTTTGGTCTTTTCTCCTGGACTTCTTGCTGTTCTGTTGCTCTACCTCATTTCTTTACAGGTCACAGTTTTGTCATAAAAGAAATTTTCTGTATCAATATTCAGTTATAACTAAAAAAAAACCCAAAAAACCAAAAAATTATAACTGAGGGAATAATCACTGCTAAGGTTGTGTTCTTAAAAGCCAGGCTTTCAGTTCTGTGAATATTGCTGAATTTGGTATCTTGTTCACAGTTCTGGTAAAATTCTTTCAAACTTTGCAAGATTTGAGGCCAGAGGCTGGGCAGGCTGGTGACAGTGCAAGGGACAAGAACAGCACCTGCAATTTTTATTCAAGTTTTTAAACCACTCCTACCCAGACTGGAATGTTCATTCCAGCTCTGTTTCCTCCCTATTTGGAACTACTACATAAAGCACCTTTATTCAGCCTTTCTGGGATTTGTGTCTAAGATTTAGAAATGGGGGATTGCAGTGATGTTTCTTTTTGGGTGTGCAACATGAGAATAATTGTTGTTTGACACACAGGTACACAGGCTATTTTGGTTTTGCACATTCTGTAGAAAAAATAATAGCTAATGATTCTGAGGGATATTTCAAGATTCCTTTATCTGTAAAACAAATTGAAATGGCCTTTGTAGGTAAATACCGGAATAAAAGTGACATGTTTCTTTAATCTTGAGTTCCAAGTCCCAGAGCTCCTGGGGCATCCTTCCTGTTGTATCCAGCATGCTGTTCAACAAATACTTGTGAAGCCATACTAAAACACAACAGGTTTTTTTTACAATGAGATCTATTGAATACATGGTGATGCAAAAAGTTTAAGTATGAAAAATCTTCGTTCATTAAATCAATTATAGCTTTCACAGAAGCAAATTCCTACATCTAGGAACTGGTCAGCAGAGTTTGAAAGATTAGTGGTCAGTGCTGAAAAAGGATTTGAACTTGCTTTGACAGACCTTCAGAGCCTGGTTCACACAGTCCCCTCTGCAGTGGCTGTACGGTTTCTGTGAGTCCCTGAAATTTAGCACTTCCTATTTGATGCACAAAGTTTGCCATGGAGAGCCTTTGTCTTAAGACATAATTCAACAAATAACCCTCTAATATGCACTTTTAACAGGATATTATTCTAGCAGTCCAAATACTATATGATACACGCTGTGGGATATAATTTAATACTCTTTTATTTGTTTTAGGCTTAGACGAAGCTGAAAAAGATTCTTAGATTTTACTGAAAATTACTGAACTTCCTGTGACAAATGCAACTTCTTTGAATTTTTGTGTTGTAAGCAGTCAACCAATACAGACAATTCACTGGTTTAATAGTTGCGTCCAAAGAAATTAACATTGACACAAGTGTTCTGTATCCTAGCACAATGTACAAGAGCAGGTAATATCATGTCACTTGAAAACTGCAGTTTTAAATCCAAGAAATTCAAAAGTTTGATGTTTATGCATGTGATATTTAAGGTAAGGTTATACTTACATGCACATTTCTGTTGCTAATTTTTTTTTCAGCTGTTAGTTGAACTTACTGATTGTGTCAGTAAAACAGTAATTTTCAGGAAGAAGTCCTGAAAATTAAAGAGCTTCTGCTGTTTATTGAAAATAAAGCATCTTCCACCCTTTATTGAAAAAAATGTTAGACAAAATTTTTGCTTTTTATCTTTGAATGTAAAAAAAATTGAGAAGAGCTCTAAGACTGATCACCCCAGCATATCCATGTTGATTTCAGCGAAGGGACGAAGAAATGAAAGGCAACGGAAAAGGAAAGGAAGGTGGAAGAGTTAGGATGTGATTTATTGTTACCTCCTTATATATTGTTCCCTTTAGAATTGACAATTTTTACACCTTCTTCCTATAATCTGTTCTTATGTCTCTCCTGTCCCTTAAAGTTTGAAGCTTATCTGTGTTTTTTTACTGAGACAATCACAGAAAACAGGAAGGAAAAAATGTTTCTGTAATATCCTTGGCCCCTGCATAGCTACAAGATTAATCCTAATAGCACTAATGTGCTATTTAAGTTGTTGAATATTTTAATTTTTACTATCTTCATACTGTTGCAGAGCTCTTGCTAATATGAATTGCATTAATGTTTATTTCTAGAACTATGATAATATTCCTGCCATCTTCAGAGGCACTGAATAGTTCAGTCTACTTATATAATCACCTGTGAAGTATTTATAGGATGTAATATTTTCTAATATAGAATATTTTAAATTTTTTTTTGTTCATTAGCCAAAACGAATAAAACTGGTGTCCAAAACAATATTAGTGAAATGGTAAGACATCTGTCACAGAGAGCATGGGTGGGTATGTTCTTTGATTAAATCTGTCTAATATCTATGCTCATAAATACAGCTTCTTCAATCTTTCTCAAGTCATAGTCACTTTTATTTGTGTAATTATTTGCTTCTTTTTCAGTTTTTCTCAGCTTTTCTAAATCCATGCCAAACCACAGAAGCTAGGTTACAAATAGAACTTCAGATTATACAGATTTTATAGTAATTTCTTACTGAAAATTTTCAAGTTGTTTAAGCAGAAAGATACATTTATACTATTTTTAGGAGGTTTTGAAACTTTTTTTCTGGATTAGGGTTTTCATTTTCATCTGCATAACATTTTAAGCATATCCATGCAATTCCTTCTATTCATTTTGCTTCACGATTCTCTTTTTGGTTTAGATATTGTGAATTGGATGTTTAGGCAAAAGGATGTGTCTCTCTCAGGTGGTAGAGAAGACTTTTCTCAGCAGTTATTGAAGATCCCCCTTCTCAGCAGTTATTGAAGATCTCCATCAGCCAAACAGCATCCTTCTGCTGTGTCAGTGGAGGTCAAGAGTTGAGGCAATTCTTGATACGAGCAGCTTGCTTTTGTAGTAACATGGCTATGGGCTAATCCACGTTACAAAGGCTTAACCTATTCATTTGCTTCTGGATGTTGTCAGAGACTGAAAATAGTTCATGCCTCAAATATTGATATAAAATTTTGCTCATTATAAAGAAGCTACAACCAAAGAAGCCTCCCTGAAGACTGCGACTTTGGGCTGAAAGTCAAACTGCTGATAAGGGGAAACCCATTGTTCAGTCATCTCAGGCTGAGGGAAAGATATGCATCCACAGAAGGCCAAAGCCACCACCGATCATCCCTGGCTGAGTTTGGGGTGGGAGGAGAGCACAGCTCACAGAAGCCAGGTTTACACAGACTCTCCCCAAGTGAGGGGGGAGGAGGAGGTTTTGGGTGCCTGGTGCAACCGCTGGTGAGAGGCAATAAACATCCATCCTCCGATTACACAAACTGGCCCAGCTGTGGAACCCCCAACCCCACAGGGCACATCCACGGGACATTCTCATGAGAGACAGCCGAGGGGGAGTCATAACCCCCCACAAAGTGCTCCCCAGAGCTTCCACCGGATGCAACAGATCCAGAGTATGCTGTAAGAGACGCCCCTCCTCCCCCAGGGGGACATGCCTGGACATTGCCACCTGGCTCAAGGATATATTAAGCCATGGGATTTTATGCTTTTTGGGAGGACCTTCACCACCAAGAAGACCAGCTGGAGAGGATCAATGGAACATTGTTGGGATCCACGGAGTGGTGATATTTTCCTTCATTCTCTTTCTGTCCCCCCCCCCTCCCCCCCCACCTATTTTCTATTTATTTCTCTTCTTGTCTCTCCTTTTCTCTCTCTCAGTCTCATCAAATAAAACCCTTACTATTGTCACTGGCATATGGTCTCATTTGCACCTTAATTCAGGCAGAGGAATTTCTAAAGAACCTTATTAACTGGATCTTAACAGATGTGAACATCTGAGCTAAAGTTCTCATGAAAAGAACGTATTGAAATTTTTGGAATGGAAGGGGGAAAAGCTCAAAAGCTCACAGTTAAAATAAACTGAAGGTCCTTGCAGTCAGTCCATTGTGTGAATGCTCCAAGTTTGCACGCAAGATGCAGTTGCTGAGTTTCTTTGTAGAAACTGCAGTTATATAGACTAAATCTCTCTCTCTCTAGATATGTTTTAAATAAGAAGCTTTGGAATGCTGAAAGGGTGGCTAAAGAATTCTGGATCATGGCAATTGAGAACTGAAATAGATCAAAAGGTTTTGGTTAGTTGTTCTTTATGTAGTCCTTGGAGGATAGAAAGAAACTGCGTGAATTGATTGCACTGAAAAAAGAGAACCACACTGAGAGAATTGGAGAAGGGGGAATCCTCAAGTCCTGTAACTACAAGTGAATAAACGGAAGGAGTGTAAAGGGTCATGCGCTGTTGTTATATTTCTTTGGAGATTAATAAACTGCAATAATTTTGAAGAATCTCAGTGTTATCTGCACGACAGGCACAGTGTGGCTCAAAGAAGTGTTGTTCTGTGACCCATACTGTGCCTGTCGTGCAGATCAGCGGGAAGGGAGGAGAATGGATGACATCTGGCTTAAACGCTGGCATTGCAGTGAGGCTGCTGTTCCCTCCTGTGGTAATGTGCTCACACTATGCTCAGTGCAACCACAGAAGGGGTCCCTTCCCATCTCCCTCAGTGCCAGGGAAAGGAAGCTGACCAGCTGTGTTCTCTCAGTTGCATTATCAGCTCTGTACTCTGGCAGCAGCCAGCGCACTGCTGTACCTGCTGATACATGCATGCTCGCAGACACTTCCTCGTGGGAACAAATTGAACTTAAATTGATTAGACAGCTGCTCAGGGCTGACAACAAGGCATATCCTGTTATCGTGTGGTCCATCCTAATGGAAGGAAAGTTGTGCATTCACTGACTAGGAAATAGAAAATAAATTAATGCCACTGGACCATATAGTGGCAGTTGATTTTTGGCTCTGTCCAAACAAGATAAAATTTCAGGCACTAAGCAAAATACTGTGAACTTTTTAGGTATCTACAGTCTATATTAGAATAAGTGGCTTCATGTTATCCTAAGGTATTAATAAACCAAGTTGTTGATTTTGAATATTAATCATACAATATCTCAAGTTGGAAAGGACCCATAAGAATCACCAAAACTCAGTGTAGTTCCTTGTTGTTTAAAAATATTATCATCCTTGATGATCACATATGTACCCAACTTTAAGACAATTCAAGTGATAGGGAAGATTATCTTTCTCTGAAGCACAATGTTTTAGAAAAGAGTGGTGGTTCATAGTGTTCTCTGCACATCTGGAAGACCACTCAGTGTTTAAATAAATCTGGCAGAATGGAGTGAGCTTTGGACAGGAAATACTGACACTGAATTTATTTTCTTCTGTGGTTCCTTATGCTTGGACAAGTGTAGAATTAATAATAATTTAAATACAAGAATGTAAAGATAGGTCCATAATCTCAGAATTATTTTTCCCTGATTTAGCCTTCATTATTCTTGACTGTCATGAGGCAATTTTTCTTTCTATTTGCTCAGACTTCTGCCCCATATCAGGAGGTTAATATCGCATACTTTGCAGTGCTTGGAAGGGATTATCTACAAAGGCCAAAATAATCCTGGATTGTTTCAGGGAAAAATGCAATATAATTTTCCTAACTGATAGTCCTTTGCAATATTCGAAATCTATTTCTTGTTTAAATGTTACTTCTGCAAATGATTTCAGAAGCCTTCTGGAGTATCACAGACTGGAAATCGTTCTTATCTTTTTTCAAATCTTTATTTGCCTGAATAACCCTTAACATCTTAATAATATGCAAATATAAATTAGGGACTTTCCAGTACTGAGCGCTAATGGCAATCTCCAAAGTATATAATTTATGATCTATAAACCTGTTTCTTCTATATGCATCATGGAACTGATATATAATTAATTAATGATTTTTATAATGTTTTCATAAGGAATCTTTGTGCAGTCTGAATTGCAGTAGCCTCTTATCTGTACTTATTTGATTAAAAAAAATAGTAAAGTAGTTAATATGCTGGGAAGGCTAATATGCATTTTTAACCTAGACATTTTTATGTAGGCTATGAGTTCCTTGTCATAGGAATCCAAAAAATTTACAAAAGACTGGTTAAAATAAGCTTCTGAGGGGCAATCTGAATAATACTGCTCAAAATGTTCTGCCTGGGAGAATTGCTAGAAAATAATTCACAATACATTTTCCTCCTGTTGTTTGCTGCTTAATTTGTCAGTTGGGGCAATGTAAACTACAAGGATCTGTAACTGTGAAAGGAAGTTACTGTACAAGGCTGTTTTGTAGTTAACATTTTGCATTTATGACCAGCTCTTGATGAACTGTGGTCCAATTATCCAGCTTGCAGTTCAACCATGGTTTGTGTATAGAAACATCTATGCTGGCATTGTTTTGACCAAGTTGACCTAGAACCAGTAAACAAACTTATTTGTTGAGCTTGTGGTCCTACCATTGTGGGCTTGTGAAACTCAGATGTCACAGAGCCCTACTCACATTATCCGAGATCTCTTTTTGCCTTGGCATCCTTGTTATATCTTGCTGTGGCTTAATTTGTGTTCCCATGGTTTGGATTATTTTTATCACCTGAGATCCTTTAAAGTCTCTTCACTATATGTAAATTGTTACATGCTCCAGAAACTCTCAAGAATATAGCCAGGGGGGGTCTAAGTGATGCACCAGAATTAACTGAACATGGAGATGTTGGGATAAGATGGGTTCTGTCTCAGGCAACTGGATCTAGGGTGCCATATTTCTAGGTCACATGTTCTTTTCTTCTGTGGACAAGACATGAACAGAGAAATTTTACAAACCTGTCCAGTTGCATGGGAGCAATGGAGGGTTTCAAACAATCATAAAAGCAGGAAGTGGCAATCCTGAGAAAATCAATGAACCAACCCACAAAACTTTATACAAGCCAGGGTATTAAGTGGTCAGAAGCACGCAAAATGAATTGTTTTGACAAAATTAACATTATTACAGTCACATACCCAGAGACAGCTGAGGAACATAGAAGAACTAATGTGTGTGATGAAATTCAGGGAAGTCTCAGTCTTACTGCATATATTCTGACTGTGCTACATATGGATGGCAGAGTTGGGTACATGGCAGTGAAAGCACAATTACCTGTATAATAACGTGTGGCATGGCCAGCTGGAAAAGGAAAATTCTGGCATAAATCCTAATTAGAGAAGAATTAACATTTTTTTGTGGAAAATAAGCCTGTTTGATGCATCCAGATATTGTTAGATACTTTAATAATGTTATTACATGGTGAAATGATATAGTACCCTTTTAATATTCAAAATTAACTTACCTAATATGGGACCTGAAAAGATTGATGTTTCTGTATATTGCTTTTGCAATTCACTTATATTCTTAACATGATTCAAATTTATTAATCTGGTCTACTTTGGAGTCATAAATAAGCATAAGAATAATGTTGGGAAGAAGTGTTTATTTAATTTTGAGTCTTGTTACCCCCATAGATATTTACAGCTCAACTGAAACAGTGAATCTCCCAGATTTTCTCATCATTAACGATACAACATTGCAGCCACAAAAGGTAATCAGTTTCTAAGGAAAACAGTGTCTTCATTACTGAAAATTCATGAGGACTGTATTGATCTGATAAATATTTCTGGTTTTCTCCAAAGAGAATAGCCTTTGAAAACTGTTGATATTGTGTTCTTAAAGAGAATTCTTTTTTGCGGGCGTGGGTGGAGGGGAAGTCAACAGGACAATAATAGGAAGCTCAATTTCATTTGGAGATTATACTCTAATTGTAAATCATGATAATAATCCCTTCTCATACTTAGTTGTGTTAAGGGCTTGACTAACCATCTTTTGAGCCATTAGCACTAGCTTTGAAGAAAGGGCAGTTTCACTGGACAGGATTCTTCCATTTATAAAAGAAATTACTTTGGAAGAAGAATATGATACAGATGAAACAAAAGAAACAGAAGTCTAGAAAATCATGAGTGTCCTGCTGAGAGTGTGTGGGGATTGGTTGTGCTAGTCTCTGTACAAGGGACAAGGGGACTAAACAGTGCTTCCTGGGATTTAGTCTGGACATTAGGAAAAATCTTTTCACAAGGAGAGGGGTGCAGCTCTGGAAAAGTTATCCAGGGACTCCCATCCTTGGAGATGTTCAAAGCTCATCTCTGAGTAGAAGCCTGTGCATAAATGCTATCCAAAAGTGCTATCCAAGCAAGACTGCTTTGACTCTGTCGGACAGAGACATCAAAAGTGTTGTTACTCTTTGCTAAGCATCCAGTTATGGAGGCAATTAATTTTGGATAAAAATTGCTGGGTTCGTGTCCATTTAGTCCGACATAGTATAGCCACTCTACTTTTTGTGCTTTAATATCTGTCCTATAGAGCTTGGATAGAGCTTTGTTTTTTTTCTCCAGAAATTCACTGTGATTTAGAAAGGGAATGGGAAAGGCGTTAAAAATTGAAGTTTGTTTTTTTGGGGTTTTTTTTTTACCTGAAATAAATTTCTAAAATTTGAAAGTAATTCTGTGATTTAAATTTTATGACTTTCATCCATGAAAAGGAATAGCTCAACTCCCCTTGGAAGGTAATCATCTGAGTATATAACAAAGCCATTGTTGTTGGTCTGTGCCTGTTTGAAAGAGATTGAAGTGTGTCTGATGGAAGTGTTAGTACTCCTAACAGAAGGCTATTAGGAAACAAATTTGACAATTACTTTCATTTCTTCTTTCTTCTGCTCCCTTTCAGCTGTAGTGGTCTTTATCGTTCTGTTTCCCCAAATGTCCTCCTGTAACCTATTACATTACCATCACTGCATTACACTGTTTATCCTTATACCTGGGAAGAACAGGCAGCTAAAATGTCCAACATTATCTTAACAAATGCAAATTGTCACCCTGTCAAGATTCATTGCAAAGAACACTATCAGGAATTAATATTGCAAATTGCATCTAAGAGAGTCCTTTGGTCAAAACAGGTTTTATGGGATAAAACATATCGAACCATTCATGGGATTACAGAAATAAGTAGGTGAATTCAGTAAAATAAGATCCACAAACTAATAATAATCAATGGAAGAAAGATGATCACTAAGTATTATCAAAACCCTTTCTGGGAAAAGGAAATTACTTAGAAAAATTTTTTAATGACTTAGACAATTAGACGTGTTCTGCAGAAGTGTAGAAAAGCATTCAAAAGTTAAAGCTCATTTATACAGTATTAAAGTTTCTGAAATGGGATTTTTTCCTTGGGGAAAATAATTTGAAATACAGAGTTTCTATCAGACTTATTTAGAATGGTTCTTTTTCAAGCAGAACAGGGAGCAACCTCTAGCTAAACAGAACTTGGAAAAATAAATCTAGAATACAATGAGAAAATGTTTGTGTTGCCCCAGTTTTAGAAATGACAGGATTTGGAAGAGGGCAGATATATCCCTGAGCACTGTTTGTGTGGCAGTATTCTAGCATGCCTTCTGGTTGTGGCTGAAGCAACTCACAGGCGGGATTGCAGCTGCCCTGCATGCTGAGAAACACTAAGCCTCTTTTATATGCCTGACTGTATGCAATCACCAGGCATGAAGCAGAGACCAACCAGTGGGGAATTAGAGACATAAAAATTATCTTCTCAGCTTCTCTGGCTTGTTACAGACACAGGTAGAACACAGTTATTACCAGGATTTACCCACTGGGAACTCTGGAGGCTTTGTAACCAAAATGAAGTAATTGAACCATGCAGCCCCACTGTCAGAGTTCCAGAAAAAAAACCAACCCTGAAACAGCAGAAGGCTCCACACATCTTAGAGAGTTTTGAATGGGCTTCTAGCCCCTATGACAGTGAGCAGCTTGAAGAGACACCTTTATTTTCAGGAAGGATATTGAAGAATTTATCTGTTAATTTGGTGAATGGTTAAGACTGAAAACTTCCTTCTTTACACTACAATATAAGATAGAATCATATAAAAGTAGCCTGAGCTCTCTGATTTATAAGGATAATGAAAGAATAAATAATTTGTGCGTATAAAACTTCAAGCTGGATATTTGTAAGTAACCTTAGTCCTTTTAATAATGTGATTATTGCATTAGGAAGGAGACAGAAACAGTATGTTATTTTAAAAAAAGAAATCACAGTGAAATCGCCAGGTTGTCATTTTCCCCCTTCATTTATACCTAGTCCATTCAAGTTGTAGAATGTCTGATTGCCAGAGTAGGGTGAGTTCCCAGCTGAACACGAGCTGCCATTCAGGCTGAGACCCTGGTGTGCACCAGTGTGGGGAGTCTGTGGTAGAGTCTCTTGGGGACCTTGATGTGTAGGTGTTGCACAACTCAGGGAGATCAGTGTGGTTAATTACTTCAAGGACACCCTAGCACCCTGGAGCAGAATGTGGCACAGTTATACAGCTTTTAGTTTTTACTCCATTGTTTCAGAAAGAAAACAATTTTGAAAACAACTGTAGATTATTATATGTAAGAAACCATTGCAATATATGACTGTGTTGTCTAAGTAGCTACACAATACTTTCTCTCAGTTTTGTCTGGAAACCAATTTCCAGCTGTCAACAAGCTGTGCAAAGAGATTCTGGTATTTTTCCTGTTTAATGATTTTTTTAATGTGTGGTAGTTTCTTGACTATTAAAAGAGGAAAAAAAAAATTCTATTCAGAACTACCTACCTTTTCTTGAAACTCAATAGCAAACGTCTGTTAATTTGCTTCAAATGCTTTCTCTTCCCAATCCTTTTTCATTGTTTCAAATGATAATTCTTTTTCCTGTGTCATATGCTTTTGCTTGGTTAGTGTTTAACCTTTTCCCCCTGAGGATTCTGCCAGTCATAAGGCTGTTCAACTGTCTATTGGAAAAACAGAATTATGACTTTTTCACCTGAAAATTTGTGAGGCTCATTTTCTCATTTCTATATTTTTTATTACTATTTAGTAATCTCTAAACTCTCTCTGGATACCAAAGTTTTCCAACAAAAATTTTAAATTAACATGCTCACTTTAATGAATGTATTGTGTATCAGACATGAAGGAAGAGAATGCAATTAAAAATAATGATCTAACGCCATTCCAAATTTTTTATTACCTCCAGCAATCACTAAATTTTGAATGTTATCACATACTTACAGCTACAATGAAAACGTCTTCACTTCAGTAGGAAATAGTGTTTCTGTTAATGTAAACTGTATGTAGAGTTATGTATACAACATTTTCACTTAAAGCTTCAAATATAAACCAATTAAACTTAATCCCCTCTATAAGATTCCTTTCATGCCTCAAAAAAAAGCAATAGAGAAGAATAAATAAGTAAAAAATTTACTTATTTTGCTTAGTATCTTTTCACACTTCATTTAACAAATATTGATTGTTATGTAGTATCAAAGCAATGATGGCTTGTTAATTAATACTCCTGGAAAAATTCCAGATGTGTTGATGTGGGGTGGGTTTTCTCATATATATCAAACCCAGTTCTTGATATGAAAAAAATTTAGAAATCCTAAAAGAAGTAAAAAATCTTGGTCATGAAAATAGTAATTTTCAGATTTGTGGCTTTGCATTTCATATGTTGTCCTTATGAAATATTTTTAAATATCATTACACACTGTTACTGTTTCATGCATTTGCACTAGTTGGCTCCTTCAATTGCTTGTTTTGGTTCAAATAAAACCTTCTGTAGCCTTTTCCAGCCGGGGAGGCCAGTGGCAGCTTTAAAAGAGGACAGATTCTGAGCAAGACTGGCCTCTGAATTTTGTATGATTACTCTGGCTGAACACATTGAACTCTCCTTCTTTCACATATTTTTGAAGGAAAGAGCATAAATTTAATATTTTGTTCTAGTTTCTGTATAGAATAGACATGTTTTATACAATTGCACATAACAAATTGTATTTGAAGAGAACATATCTCTTAGACATCCTATTTTTCTGATATTAAGGTAACAGACTGAACAGAAACAAACTTTTCCTTATTTCAATGCTTGATCAGCCTCAATTATAGAAATTAAAACCTTATTTATAAAGTTACTTCATCAAGCACAACAAAAAGAATTTTTCTGTACTTTACCTATCTGAACTTAATTTTTCTAAAGCACTTTTCCATACTCTATTTTTCATGCCCATGAAAATGCTCTTTTTCTATTGAGTCATTTCTCAATTTTGTTTTGATAAATTAAGCACACTGAATTCTTTACATCTTTCTCTGTAGGACAATTTCTTCAGACCTGATCAATTTTTTTAAAAGCATGTTTTTTCAAGCATGAGCAGGAGAATCCTATGCACTGTAGAAGCATACACAGCGAATCAAGTGAGCTCTCACATGATTTTTTTTATTCTGCTAGCGTTTGGTTAAATCCTTTTGAAAGAAGCATCATGCTGAAAACATGACTATATTTGCTCAAACAGTATCAAAGTTGCATCTTTTCAAACCCCACTGCTTTCTAGGTTAAGGTGAGATTGTATTTGTTATTTCTGAACCTTTGACTTCAAACTATTCAAAATGACCCATCAAAATACAAACCCTTATGTGACTGCCTTGTCCTCATTGCTGTGCTGTTTTCCTCCTGTGAGAGGTGTTGAGCTGTTTGGCAACAGTATTTAGACTAATTTCCATTAAAATACTACTGCTGGCTACCAAACACTTATTCCGATGGAATGCCTTATGGAAGTTTTCACTTCTGTGTCTTCTAAGATGTTGCAAGAAAATGTTCTAGGTTCAATTTATAAAAGGAAAATAATTAATAGTTCATGTTCTCTCATTAGGCAAGTAGTCAGTCATTTAGAGGTGTCTGAAAAACCTTTGGCTATCAATGTTCATCACCAATCCAACAGCTCCCTACCTTGCCTGGCCCAACTACCCTAGGTCCTTTCTCTTCCTTTCCTCCTGCTTGATCTCTGTAGGGTTCCTCTGAAGGACATTTTGGTAATGACTTCTAGATGTTGAGAGCCTTAGGAGCTTCATTAGTATGGAAAAGGTGCTTTGCTTAACATTGGCTGAGTTTTCTCAAAGGGGCTGATAATGCATTTTCAAGAATTATATTATGAATAGAAGTCATACTTCACCTCTTTTGATGACACTTCTCTTCGACGGACCTGATCTTTCCATTGACATCTGTTATTGTCCCCTCCTGAATTCCTCTTGAAATGCTTAGGGGGCCCAGAGGAAAAGACATTTTAGTTGACATTTGGAAGTCAGGCTTTTTACTTACTTGATTTCTTTTTTGGTTTTGGATGCCTGTTGTTCTTGTTTCCATTCAAATTAATTCCTGTGTATTTAGCTGCACTGGTATTTTGGCTGATATTTTCTGGCACCAGATGAATTCCCTGTGGAAGTGTGGCAGCCATAGCAGCCTCCTCAGGGAACGCAGTACTCTCTGTGGGATAAAGCATGTGACCAAGTACCTGATCTGCCTCCTCCACACTCACTCACTGGTAGCACATGTAAGTTATAAGATGTGCGTGTAAGTTATAACAGAGCCATTTTCTGCCAAATTCTCCCCATGGTGGAGCACAGGGAGACATAGAGGTCAATGTCCGCAGTAGCTCTGTTCAGGACCACAGAGGTGCCATCAATATCCTTTACGGCAGCGTTCTATTCTCCACTTTCTTTGTAAGTACCATACAGCAGTGCCAATAGCCCCCCAAAATTACTCTATTCAGTATTTCAGGGCTATTTTACTGGACAATTTATACCTATCTCTTCCATGAACTTTGGCTACTGACTTTAGATGTTACTTGTTTGATTGCTGTTATTTTAATTTGTGTTAGAAATGTTGCATCCATCTCCTGAGCCCTTGACGTGAATACTTCACAGTAATTCTAAAACCAGCATGTCATGTTTATACGGTGTTTTCACTATGATTCAGAAACCATTTAAAAAACATGCTTTATAAGGGGGACCTGATTCCAGAGCTTGAAACAGAGCAATTTCACAAGTGAAAATAATTCAGTAGCATATTGGTTCTTAAAGACAAAAACTTGTATAATAATTTAAGCATTTAGGCAGGCCTGACATCTTTTAATGGTTCTGACAGAACTGCTTGATTAAAGATGCCCAGAGAAGATTAATGACTGCTGTAAGTATATGACCTTATGGCATCTCATAAAATTGTTCTCTGAGAGTTTAACGTAGGCTTAATAAACAGTAATTATTCCTTCCTACCATATGGCTGATACCAGATACATGAGGGTGGAACCCACCTGAACGACTATTCATAGTCTCAGGTAAGTTGAATAAAAACATTAATTACTTGTGTGAAACATAACATAACTCTTATGAAACATAAGAGGTGATTGCCCCCAGGGGAAATGTCATGTGAATAAAAATACGTGCTTTCAATATCAAAAGAGTTGAGAAATGGGAAGGATTTTTATTCCCATAGAGATTCCTTGTTGAGAATATCAAAGCATTTGAAAGATGGGTAATTATTGTTTCAATTGCAAACAAATTAATATGAGAAATCACAAAAATAAGAGCTAGAATTTTAAAGTTATTTTTTGCATGTAAAGGAGGATACAATCAGGTGTAAGATGCTGACTTTATGAAAATGTGCTTAAGATTTTGGGTGCTTATTCCTTTGAGTATCCATTAATTTCAGTTGGAGGTAATCAAAACCAACCTCAGTGGCAAGCTAAAGACCAGAATGTATTAACAGAACAATAACTCAGGTATTTCAGTTTTTTCTGGAATCAGATTACCCCATTGAACACCAAAATCAGGAGTCCAAGCCCTGGGAATGAACTGAATTTTTCTGAAGTTCTGTATTAATTGAGGTTGAAAGTAGCATTACAGATTGCTTAACTTTTAGTTGCAGGCTGAGTTGATAAGATCCAAGTGGTCTCTATAGGCCGCATCTATGGAGCTTCCTGCAGATTGTCTGGCCCATCCTCTGGAGAAGGCTGTTTTTCTCTGGCTGTGGTTTTACGTTCACTTCAGACCATATAGCTCTCCAGAAATTGCTCATACTTTCAGCATAGGTTTTTAACTTGGGGGAAAATAATAACTCAAAACAGAAAAAAAATTACAGGAAATACAGTACCATACTTTATTACACCTTACTGTATGTGTGAAGTAATGGTATGTTTTGAATCAATAGCACAATAACAGAATAGAAGAACTCAGAAGATGCTCATTCTCTTCTGTGCTTTCTTGTTATGTTACTCTGTCTTAAAATACTCTTGCATGGTTTGAATTCCCTGCAATAATAGTTACTTATTCAGAGTCTCAAAAAAGTTTGTCAAATCATACTGATCAACATCTGTCAGATTTATTTATCCTCATCTCTCTCCAACCTGGAGCTTGTTTCCCCCATCTTGTTTTTGTTTTCTTTCTTCTATGAAAGTGTATCAGGTTTTTCCTGTAAAAAAATGGGTCAGCAAATAATTTGAAATGAGAGTTTGACATAATGCCCTTTAGAGAAACGATCTTTCAGTGAGTTTATAAATATAAATACACCAGTAAAGATCTAGTCATGTGGTCAGAGGTAATATATCAAAGGTTGGCACTAACTGAAGACAAAATGAATACCACTGTTTAATTCAGTAGAAGCTGAGTTAGTCTGCTTGTGTTAGAGTAATTTTTTGCCCTTAAACAGAGATGGATCTAGCTGAATTAGCTGGTTATATTGAAATATTTCAAAGTACTTTTTTCTACATGTGATGTGTGTACGGTATATGTTTTCCTGGCTTTACGGATCAGATGTGCTTATTTTAGTGGAGCCCAGGGGAAACTTGTCCTTATTGCTGTTGCGTTAATGTTGGAAATTCATTTATTGCTAATCTTACTGTAGTGCTTTCTCACTGGGAATCAGATAGACAAAAGTGAACTATCTTGTGAGTCCTGCTTGTTTCTGTACCAGCTGAGGTCTTGCTGAGATCGGTCTTTCTGCTCCCAGTTCTGTGTGACTGGGGTAGAGGGGAGGACAGTAGTGCCAGACTTCAAGGCGGGCCAACGAGGAAAAGATATGGTGTTGTCCAACAAGCTGTCCAAGGACTTTTCCCCTGTCAGTGGAACAGCCTTCCAGTTTACTCCAGCTCATAACACTAATTTCAAACCTTTTTGTCACTTTGATTTTACATAATCATCAATCTGAAAGTTAGTGGGTGTTAGCTAATCTTTATTCTGTTGTTCTGCATTGGAGGAAATCACACTGCCCCACAACAGAATTATCAGCCCAGAAATAGAAAATATTCACTGAAACTATTGCAACTTTTTGTAGAGCAGAAGAAGTTTAAGTGAATGTTTAATAACCACTGTTAATACATCCTTGATTAACACTTATTTACTCATTTATACAGATGCATGGATACTTCAGCAATGGATATACTGTGGGAACTTTGAGAAGAGAGAAAAGATCTCTAATAGCGATTTGAGAAACTGAAAAACATTGCCAGTGGAATCTTTTGAAACATGCAAGAAAGAATGTTCAAATGAGAGAGCAAGGAACGTGATGCCTGCTGTGCTCCTTCAGACATGTGTATTCATTTACTTCAACACGTTTTTATATCTACTTTTTCCAAGTGGTGCTGTGTTATTCAATTCTGTATGTCAGTAATGCCAGAGAGATGCAGTGGACAGTTTATTAGCCTCATTAGACAAGGCAGCTGCAGACCAGGATAATAGTGAACGAATGACGCACACTGGCAAAACAGAAGACAGGCAGCATAGCTTCACTGGCTTTGTTGCATTCTTCTGTCCCTTGTGGGGGGTGTTAAAATTGATACTTGGTTGGAAATTGCTCTTGTTAGCAAAAACAACTATTTGCCTTTTCCTTCTTCACAAGTGTTCTGCTTTTTAATTGTCTAAAATCTGAGGGTGGCAGAGAGCCATGGATCATGTCCCAGGTGCCTGTTAGTGACAGCCGCACAGGCCTCGTTATAAAACCTCCTGTTAGAATGCAAATCAATTTATAAACTAACAACTCCTCTCTGTTAATTCCCCATTGGCTCCATAATTATCTTTGCTACTTAATTATTGATTATTAGTGTGCCAAATCCTGGCTTAATTTCAGTGAGGATTATAGCCACTAGCAAGATAAGGATATAATTTGGAGATGTAAGTGTACATTGATTTTTATATAGCAATCTTTGCTTGAATGGAAAAAAAAAAGATACTTATGTTGTTTCTCTCTGTGGCTGTATATTTTGCAGTAGCTGCTGACAGACCTGCATTGGCTTGCAAAAATCAGATGAGAAAGGTGCAGGCTGTGCATGGTTCAGTTTGTATGCAGCTTTGTGCTACTTCTGTGAGATTGAGATTACATTTTACTCAAACTTCCTGCTCATAAAAATCTTATATATGAACCGTCCAAGATTTTTCCTAAATTTAAGAAACCAATTGTCTTCAGCCTATACCTGAGAAACTATGGTACAGGTTGGCAGAGTGATTTTTTCTAACTTTAGGCAATAAATCAGCAGAAGAGATGCAAGAATAATCCTTTTGTCTTTTATTACCAAACCTGTGGTGTGTTTGTTTCTAGAAAACACTTGCATCTTTGTTCTGTTGCATGAGTGTCTACATCCATTTGCCAAAATCTGCCTACTGTATGAACAAGTATGTCAATCAAACCCATGACCTCTGTCTATGCCCATGACCCAAATAATACCAGTCTCTGTACTGAACGTTGTCTTGGCTTTTTTTGTGGAATTGGAGATTGTTTCTTGGGAGTTTGGTCTGTCTGACAAAGGGACATGGTCTAGACTGACACCAGAATGAGTAGTTACAGGGGACTTCTTTTTACTTTTTCCTCACAGTGAAGCCTAAGCACAAGATGTGATGACTGGGGGCTTGAAGCTAATTGCTGTGCTAAATATTAAGCAGAAGATGTGATGCAGTTTCTGGAAAAGTTAGGGTGTGCTTGAAACAGCTCTTGAACATTTGGGGTTTGTCCCTGTCTTAAGGATACATGGCCTCCCATCCATTAAACTGGAATCAGCCTGCCTTATAGGTTAAGGAAGCCTTATTGGAGGAAGCTAGTTTGCTTTTTACTTCATGATGTCTGTTTCACTCATGGCTTTCAGTGGTTTTGCAACAACATTTAAACATGAGCAAAAAAGAAACTCAATGTGTGCTTATGCAAAGACAAGGAGAAGAGCAGAATAACATCTTATGGAGTAAAATGAACCTAAATTTAACAAGAGTAGTGTTCTTCCTCTAGGAAATGGCAACAAAAGTATTATTTTTTAGTCTAGTAAAGAACAAATTCACTTGAAAACTGATTGTTTTAAGAAAGGCTTGTCTCAGTTTTCTTGCTTTGAACTTTTAACAACTACAAGAAATTTGAGAATTTATTTGAAACCAATGAAATGCTCTCTGTTTAAAAGTTCACTCTAACATAATGTGGCAGGATAAGAGGGCATTGAAACAGCTGCAGATTATCTTTTCAAAGGCAGAACACTGAGAAGCTGCTCTTTGCAAACAAGCACAAGACTTTTTGTGCCTTTCTTTCTAGAGGAAGTTTTATAATTACTAGGTGTGTGGCTCTTGTCAATCTGCATAATTATCACCAAGAAAATGTCCTACCAAAGCAGGGAGCTTTCCATCTTCTTGAAGTACTTTGGAAACCAAATATAGGCACTTTTAACATTTTTTTTTATTTAACATTTTTCATTGAACAACATAATGTTTATGCATGTGAAATTCAAGTCGTGTATTTTCTCGGAGTGGAGAATGACTACTCAGCCTTAGTAATGTTATTTGCTCTACAGGTAAATCTCATTAGTTTCACAGCAAAAAGTGGTTTTGTTATGTCTCTAAAATTTTATCTGCCTGTAACGATTGTTTATTACCAGTACTTTCCTGCAAACAAAACAGTTGTCAAATAAACACAAACTTATCTGCAGGATTTGTTCGGCAGGTGTGATTCTTGGTGTGATCCTTGGTATTAGGCTGTTATTTACTGCTTTGCTTAATTTAAAAGAAATTATGCTAGTAGTTGTATAAAGTATCTTATGCTGTTCCTGTTGACGTCAATTATTTTTTATTTGTCAAGGAATGGTAATTTTGCAGTTGTTTTCTGAACAAAGCATTAACTTGCTTTTAAGTCTCAAACAAGCAATAACTTGGTGTTAAAGATCGCACTCAGGAAAAAAAATCCATACTTCAGGTTGGTCCTACTCTCTTAAAATCTGACAGACAGCACTAGTCCCACTCTCCCAGGCTTGCACTTGTTGCTGTGGAGACTGGTTTCTGCTGGATCCATGGCAAGGATGCAGCCACCCCAGACGGGGCCTGTGTCAGGGAAGCTGCTGTGGTGCTCAAAAGCTGACAGTGAAGCAGAAACACCTGTGCTGCAGCTGTGCAACGAGGGAAGGACATGTGTGGGTGTTGACACCATGGTTTGTGTTCATGTCTGAGGCCAGAGAGAACATACAGAAACCAGAGAGGCAGCTTGACTGACCTAAGGGGGTACCCCTTGTCTGTCTCTGCCTCCACTGAAGTCATCCTCCAACTCATTTGTTATCTTGTCCCCTCAGGTGACTTTGTTCAACTTCCTCCTCACTGATAATTGATGATCTGTCTCCAGCACTACCTCATCTAGATCTCATCAGTCCTGCAGTCCAGCCTATCTCTTAGGTGTCTGTTCTTGAGCTTGTTTTGTGGACTTCACGGTAACTCTAGCCAACTAGAAGAGCTAAAGACAATACAAGCTGTTTTCCATATTCCCCTGAGTGTTGCTTTTGTATCTTTCCTCTTTATTTATATTAACACCTATGCACAGTGACTATAAACCCACGTTCTACCTACATGTAGCTCAGCCTGTTCACTTAGTTCTTTTTTTGATCTTTACTATGCTGTGTGTAGATTTCACCCCCAATGTTCTTTCACCACAGAATTTATTGTATTTTATTTACAAGATGCCTCAGTTTTCTAGGCAAAATTACTTTTTCATAACTGCTTTAGTTGTGCTGATTTAAGTGGATTAGGTTGATAAATTTGAGTTACACACTATTCTCCTCTATTCTCACATCATGTCTTTTTGCCCTTTCTTTATTCTGTGCATCCATCAATGCAGGGATAATGATTTTCTAAATGCTCAAAATGTGCTTAGCACATAAATCTCAATTCGTGATGATGTCTTTGGAATGAAGATGCTGATTAGGTCACACAGTACTAAGTATTAGCACCTATTGGATCAGCTTTGATATAAATATAGTTGCAAATGAGAGACGAGGGCTTATTGATCTCTTTGCTGGACAAAAGCTCCCCTAGGTCAGCAGTACCGCAAATTTGTAATGGTTATCCAAGAGACATAGAGATTTTTCTTTTTTTTTTCTTTTCTTTTTTCCTTTTTTGACATGCAGCCTTTTGTACTGTGTATATTTAATTGTATGAACTGTTTGTGAAATTCCTGGCCACTAATCTACTGTTTTCTTACTCTCACTAGTGCATCTGTTCCTGCTCATTAACCACCTCAGTGCTGCTGGCTTGTGGTGTCACAACCTCAGAACAGTTAAGTCCCTCTGGGTATTTTATTATCTTTTCAATTTCTGACTTGGAACTCTTTAACATTATTCTATCATGCTCAGAAGTTTTGTTTCTGCCAGCAGCAGCAGAATTAGAGCTCAAAATTTTCTGATATATATTAGTAAAATCATAATATATAAACAGAAGCAAACAAGCTAGCCGTATCCTGCATGGATCTGGATAGAATAGAGTTCAGACATGGTAATGTGTAATAATTTTGTATTTTAAAACAATGGGATTTGGAAATAATCTAATTTTATGGGATTTGCCTTCTGATAATTCTGCTAATTTTCCCCCACTGTCCTTCACCACTGTACATCTTATAAATGTCAAATACTTCCTTCCCACCTAATACTTGCTGGTCAAATTTTATCTAGTTCTGGCAAGATAACTTAACTAGAAGGTATTCCAAAAAAATAAAGCAAGCTGAAGTTATGGGAGGACTTGCTCTTATAGAACTAATACCAGACCTTTTCGCAAGCATGTTTTCTCTTTAATGGATCCACAGGACTATGTGAACTCGGTTTTATTTTCATGCTGATTTTGCATGAAAAATGAACCTTAGTTTTCTTTATTATAAGTTTAAGAGATTTTTTAGATCTGCTATAAGTGAATCCTGAAATTAGTATGAAGATGTCCTCTATATCCACCTGACCAGTAGAGAATCAGAAAAAGAAATCTGTTGCTGCTAACTTCACAAAACAGTAGCCATGCCATTTGAAGGAAACACTTTGGCTACAGGAGAAATCCTAGAATATTCTATACACTTTCCTTATATGATGGGCTGTAATGTTTAGGATGGAACAAAAAATTATCAAAGACAATATTATTCTTACAGTGAAAGGCAATTAAACATGGAGTATATTGAAATCACTGCTTCATTTCCTTTCTCTGCCTACAAAGCAATGTTTCTTTTCTCTCAACAATGGTGGCCCACTGGTGATGCTTGTTTTCCTCCATCCATGTCAGATGTTTCTTGCTAAAGATCTTATCTCTTACCAGCCCTTAGCTTTCTGTGCAGTCAAGCATACAACTGTGCAGGCAATTTCACAAAAATCAATCTGATAGTAGAGACTGAAACTGAGAAAAAAATATACAGATAGTGGAGGAAACACTAGTAGTAAATGAAATAAAACACCATTATTTGGAGTTGAGAACAACATTTAAATTGTATCTCTAGCTAACAGAGCTGCGAAGAATGCCATCTTGTTGACTAATGGTCTGCAAAGGTTTTTTTTTTTTTCAGTTTGCCGGGGCTATTCCAAAACAATCAATGCAATGTTGCTCTTCTCCAGATGTCCCTATTCATCTGCAAAACTTTTAGCACAGATTGTTCTCTTATTTGTAAACAAATTATTCAACAATCCCAGTGTATCACCAGAATGACAGATAAACAGATGTGATGTGCTATCAGAAGCAGCTAATTTCAGATTCGATAATTTTCTGTGCACAGTGCCAATTAGCCTTAAAGAGCAGAGGAATGCCTGGTGGAAAAAATGCTTCATTTTACAACCATCTGGTTTGTTATTGGGCCTTGGGAATCTTGTATATATTGACGATAAAATAAAAGAAGCAGTTTTAATACCTTTTCTTTCTTATTCTTCCCAGTCAATGTATTTTTAAAGATCTTAAGTGATTTATGTTGGGCCTTCTGATCTTACTGTAAATTTTCCTCAAAGTTACCTTGTTAAGAAAAAAATGGGAAAAGAATGGAGTGACAAAGCCTGACATCCTTCACCGCTTGCTATTGCCTATAAATTGTCATTGCCACTTAGAAAAAGCAAAGCTAAAACCCGTATTTGTTTCATGGTCTATTCTTAGGTATCCCTAAGATACTGTGTCTAAAGATGTTACAGCCGGACAAGGCGTCTCCCTAGAAGACAGCAAAAGGCTACATTTATAGAAATATGCATTTGTGTTTGTGTCTCTGGAGAAGATTGTATTTCTGCATTTTGTACATTCCCTTTTCCCTGATTCTGCAGACATTTAAAGTTATGTGCTTAAGATCCTATTTATTTGCTTTCATCTTACCTAGATCATAAATGCACGTGTGATCTAATAGCTTAAAATGTATTACTCTCCATTTGAAAGATCTTTAGCCCTGCTACAGATAGACATTGCTTTGAGCAGGGAAAAGCTAGGCGTCCTAGCTTAATTGTTAAAGTCCACGGACAAGAGTGAAGGAAGAATCTAGGAACTCTAGTTTTCTATGCTTTAAATGTATTACACCTTGCATTAAAAACTCATCTGGAAGCAGATTTCACACCATTTTGTCTCTCTCTGGATATTTTCTGTTGTATTCTTGGCTGCATGTCCCAGTGGACTACACTGAGATTGAGGAAAAGTCTTAAAGGTGGTGTGGGGAGAGTGGGATTTCATGAAAAAGTGAGCAATGAAAGTTTTCAATGAAAGTGGCTAAACAACCTTACTTCCAGTTCCTACCAGGATGTGGTGTAAGCCAGATTTTAGTTGCTAAGTGCAGTAGCTGCTGGGTCTGCGCTGACCAGCCCATGACTCTGACTGAGAGTAAGATACTTTAGCGCCTCACTGTTCAGCTGTGTCATTTGCTGTGCCATCGCACAGGAGTCTCACATGATATGTAGTGCCAAATCTGTGTAATACCCTCAGGTTGTCTAGCTCCTGAAGCCTGGAATTTGAAGTCTTGCATTTAGGATATGAATTCCAGAGTCCCGTGTTAGCAGCTTGTAAACTCTCTCTAGATTAGTTGGTGTCTAAAAGCTAAATGCATTAAGGACATTTAGGCTGTGCTTTGTAATGTTTAACTTGAGGTGTTCAGAGTCCAGAGATGGAGACTAGGAAAATGCCTTGGGTGACTTTTTTTGATGAGGAAGAAGTATCATTAATTTTTTTTTACTGTGGTCTATAGGCAGGCACATACGTAACTCCAGGATTCAGCAGCTGTTAATTAAGAGCAGCCATTTTGGACATATAAACATCAAGCTTAGGCTTCATGCCCCTTGCTTCAGATACTTAAATCTCTCTGTTGATATAGCTCTTAACTGTGCTGTTCTACCAGCAGCAAGAAGCAAACAATCAAAGTCTTCATGTACACCCAGTTCTGTTTCATTTAACTTACAAAGGTGTAAATGAGCAACTGAAGTTGATGAAGTTGCAAATCTAGTTCCCTAGTTGAAATAAACTGATATAACTTTGTTGAAGTTTTTTTCATCACATTATGTTGGATAAACTTGTATTTTAACATTACAAACCAGCGTCTCACAACTACTCATACGGGGCTTGAGAAAATAATGGGAGCAGTGCAATAATGAAGATAAAAAATGCAACTATGCAAACTATGCAACTATGCATAGTTTGTGCAATAATGAAGATAAAAAATGCAACTATGCAACTATGCAACTATGCAACTATGCAAAAATGCAATTGTAATTAGGATGCAAAATAGGCATAAAATAAGTACTTGATTCTCTTTTCAGCTAGGATTCATCCTGTCTTATTTCTGAGACATACTTTTTGCTAAATTGCCAGAAATATATAAAGCCTCCGGCTGAACTTTTAACCTTTTTTTTTGTACTTAACAAAAGAGTTTAAAAGAAATAAAGGCTGACTCAGTCTCCAGTGAGACCAAGGTAACTCAAGCATAACACAGAGGAGGAAGAAGAGATATACTGTTATAAATTCCTTGCCTAAGAATGAACCCAGAAATCAGTTCATGGGTGCACCCAGCTTTGATTCTGGCTGCTCATTTTCTCAAAAATTCAAAATCAATTCCATGCATATTGCTGTCTGTTAAATTTTGTTTTAGCAGTCTGTCAGACAATGGTTGAATAACGAAGGAGGGATGTGGATGCTTTTTTGTTTTGCCTTTATTGGACTTCTGGAGATTTTCTGAGTTTGTTCAAAGCAGAGTTCATCATGATCCATTCTCTTGAGTTGGACTTAAAGAGATTTCTTCACCTGAAGGGATTTTTCTGAATGGAACTTCTGCAACATCCAAAACCCACCAGTAATTTCTCTAGATATTACAATGCCTATGGCTTTTATTTTCTGCATAATTTTTCTTGACATTTAAATGACAAAGAAATAAGATTTTAAAACCTGAGCTCTTTAGGAAGCAATTAGCAGAGAAAGGAAAAATAACAGTCTCTGGTGACCATGTGTTTCTTATTGCATGTTTATTATTTATAAAAAGGACATCTATTCCTTTGCTCTAGGTACCCTTTACATTATTTTTGATGCAATCATCAAAGCATCAACCACCATTTCCATCTAATCCCTAGAAAAATTCAGGACAGTGAAAGAAAGAAACACTTACTATCATGTTCATCACTCACTTTTGTAGCTCTTCATCTTTCAAACCTTCGGGAGGGGAGAAAGAAGCTTCTGCACTATCTCTTGAACTATTACACAGATGATAGAAATAAATCCTTTCTAGAGGTGGACTCACAGCCATTGTATGCTGTATGGCCATTTGGACTGCATGGGTGGGAGAAAATTGTGAACAGCTGGGCAGCGGTCCCATGGGAGTGAGAATACAAGCAATGTACTTCTGACCAGTAGAGTGACCATCATTTTCCCAGGTTGCCTCCCTGGACAAAAAGAGAAAGCTGGTAAAGATTTACAACAGTCCACTGTGTGTTCAGGTTTGCCAGGTTTAATTTAGCCACCCCTAGAGGTTTATCATATTGAAATCACACCCTCTGGTGGTATAATCCTAGGGCAGTGTTATGCTTTCTTCCTGTTTGATAAGGATACAACTACTCCCTGGTGCCAGTAATGTCTGTGGTAGGGAGCCTATGATGGGAATTCTGCACTGATGTATAGGATTGATGATATTTCACCTTCTAGAAAGGTTCCTGCAAGGTGGATAGAAGAGTTGGAGGCTGTCCTGCATGTCACACCATTCACGCTACTGATAGTTGTGCACTGGAACTTACTCTAAGCACTGAATGTGCCTGGAATTCTTCCTTTGCAGAGGAAGTCAGTCCCTAGGATGCATCAATATAGAAGCAAGTGACTCAGGCACTTATTTTGGCCTAGGACTGGCTTGAAACACAGTGGATGTGTTTAAATCCACAGGATGGAGCCACAGAGGTCTATCATCATTCTTGTCATTATACTATTGACATCTTGCTGGTTGTACATTAGTCAACTTATGGACTATATTTGGTCTTAACTGAGCCCATGGCATTTTGAAATAATCGGTGATATGTGCATAGATACAGTCTAGATCCAGTCTTCTCTTTCACATTCATAACTCTTATTACTCTGAATGGGAGAAGAAGGTGTGTTCCTATTTCTCGTGTTATAAGGCTCTCAGCCTGTTGCTTGAAGAGTGGTCCTGAATTTAGCACTTCATTTCCTCACTAAACAGAAAAACAGTATACAGGCTTAGTGTGCAAAAACATTTTCATCTTAAGCGTCTTAGTGTTAGAAACCCATGTTACTTCCATTTGGATGGCAGACACAAAGGCATGATTGGAGTTAATGCTTGTAGTCTGGGACAAAAGGAAATCACAACTGCTTTGCAAGGGAAGCACACTGTAAAGAAATCTAGCAGGGGTTTTGTTTGTTTGTTTGTTTTTTAAATAAATAGTTGTATTGCACTAAGGGCTATTGGGTAACCCTTTTCTGTTTGGCAGATACTTTGGTGTAAATTTTGGCTTACTGTGAAATTTTTGTTTATTCTTTCTTTAAACAGCATTGGTATGATGAATAGAAAACTCTAATTTGAAGTACTTAATATGCCATCACAAGTGGGGTGATCAAAATTGTTACTTGAACCTTAATATTTATTTTGCTTAGAGTCCCTGTTTGCTAAATGATTCAGCTCATATCGGTCCATTTTTATGCTATGCAAACTTCTTAGAATTATTCCAACAGGATAGGTCTGGTAAATAGAAGGCTGGGCTTCTACTTCCTCTTCTGTATCTCTCCTCTTTTGTATTGTTATGTTATGTTATGTTATGTTATGTTATGTTATGTTATGTTATGTGCAAACAATGCATTTGGTAATGTGCTCTATTTATTTCCCATGCAGAGAATCAATATACTGTTACTTCAGACTGTCTTCAAATTGTCATGAAAGAAATTAATCCCTAAGCCTCCATACTAACCTCTAGGTTATGTTTTCTCTTTCATTTACGGCAGACCTTACTTTTGCTGGCAGTGTGTCACCTTTTTCCCTTTAAACTCCCTCTGTGTAAGCTTTCTTTCTGCTTAACTCTGTGCTCTGTCTGTCTGTCTCTTCAAGGAATTGGTGCTATTTACTTTCCAGGTAGACTTCAGCCATTCAAATTCCTCTTTACCAATGGAATTGGTTAGAAGCATAGCTCTGATTCAAAACTTCTTGCTGCTTTTCTGACAGAAGGATGTGAGGAAGCAGGTCTGAGCTGGAGAGAATTTGGTCTGTCTCAACAGAACTGGCTTTTATAAACTACCTCTTTCTCATCCCTCAAGCAATGCTGACTGCAACCATCAATACCTGATTTCTTGCCTGTCATAGAACATGGTGTAGGCATTTCCACAGTTGCATTTCAGCACTGATATTTTATATGAGGTGGGATTTACTCAGTGCATATCTGTCAGCCTGCTTATGTGAGAACATCCAGGAAAATTAAGCCTAATTAGTTTTCTACCTGGATTGATTAAGCAGTATTGAATGCCTATATAGATGCTCCAAGTCAGAATAGAAATGGTTCCAATGCTAGTCGCTTTAATTTGCTTTGAAATAAAACTAAAATTTAATTAAGGCCCTTTTATCCTGAGTTAGTCTTTAGTGTGGTATACAAAAACACACTAGGAAAAAGCACTTTTAGATAATTTGGATTAATTTTCCTCAGTGACTCCATGTTTTTAAGTTCTTATTTGCAACATTCCATCAAGAAAAGGAATCTTGATTAAGTTTGTTTAATCACTCTCAGGTTTTAACAACAGTTTTTCTGACATGAAATTTGTTTTCTGGATTCCCCAAATGGAACTATCTGCAACCACTACTGGAGCAATCTTCTTCTGTGACATTATGCTGTCACACAAAAGTAAAAAGAAAATGCCTGCTGAAATCCAACACTTGTTGGAAGTTCCAGGTGGTGTTAAAGGTAAGAAATACTTCTATTCGACAACAATTGAAATAGTTGCCCTTTCCATTTGAATTAATTTTTCTCATTTTTAATCTAATTCTGCAGAATTTATTGCAGTTAAAATAGGAGTAACTTTGTCCCTGTATGTTTGGAAATAGCTGTAAATTCCTGCTATAATGTCACAAAAGAGTGTTATAATTTATCTGTGATGAGTTTAGAAGCTGATTATTTTTGCTGGGCTTTATTAATCAAGATCCTGCTGTAGTCAATGATCAAAGACTAAACATATGATTTTGCTCCAGCACTGTGTGTAAACTAGATTGGACTGTATTTTTCCTGGGTAATTACAAACCCAATGGGTAAAACCTAGTTTAGCAGCTATACATATCTCGTCTTAGATGCAATGACCTTTTGCAGCAGGTGCTGTGAAGGCAGAAGCCAGGTTCAATGTGACCTTTTATGATTTTAAGACTGGTAAAGAATCCAAGACAGATCTATGACAACTGTACCTGGGTTCTAACCATCTGAAAGGTATTTTGTAGTGATTAGTGAAATAAGCTCCCGTATTGTTCAGGGGTACAACAGTTAACTATCACACAGGAATATGATGAAACAAAGTGGTTTGCAAAGGTCACATATGCTACCTATCCTTAGCTGCTATTTTAGCATGGGCAGAAATTTTTGAAGTAGGTAGAATGGCAGAAAAAAAAATTAAATCCATATAGTGTTGGACTTATTTAAATAAAATAAGCTTAAAGATTGAAAATCCAACTTGAATGAAAACACCACTGAAAAAGGAAATGCAAACACTTATACTATTACTAAAACTCAGAAAAAAACTGGGAAAATTATGTGCTTCAGATCTATTTTGTCAAAAAGGTGCAAGATGTAAAGCAACTTTTAAAATTATGTGAAGAAAAAATGGAAAAGTAATACTTTTAGATATTCTGAAAATGTAAGAATCAAAGGTCTGGATTCTAGCCTCTCAAACACAGGAATATCACCACAGATTTACCGCAGTTTGTTTTAAGTTATTCTAGGAGACTGGTCTCAGATATATAGTGTGGGAACAACCAGAATGTCTTATCTTCTGCCACCATGCATACATCCCCATCGTGGCTGAAAATTTACAGCAGAAGACTTTCCAAGAGAAATATCCTATGATGCTTGAACTGCAGAACTGCCAAAATTATTTGCAAAATGAAGGGACTTCACAATTCAGTTACTGTATTGTAGAGGAGAGGAGGCAGAGAGATTTGTATCAAGGAGTCACTAAGATGGCTTTTCCATCTGTTTCAGTTTTCTCTTGGCATAACAAGAAATAACGGCCCTATTTCAGGGGCTGGCAAAAATTTTTCTAAATGCAATATGTTTAAGTGGTGTGAAATTTAAGTGATTTGTGATTCACCTAGGTGAAAGATGTTACAGAGATGTGAAATCTTTGTTTTCATTATGACAACGGGTCATTGTACTGCAAACAGTACGAATGATGAATGAAAAGACAGCCTGTTGGCATCTGGTAGAAGTGCTTCAGATAGTCCCACAGTAAATATGACAAATAGACTCACTATACTTCAGGAGCAATCTGCTTCTCTGTACTTACTGTTTCCACTCAATTGTTACTTTCCCTCCAGGATGAGAGATGTCTATAAAGATGCTCCACTTATGTTTTGTTAACCTCTGTCAGTTCAAACATTTCTTTATACATGTTTACCTACACCAGCAGGGAAATATATATGCCCATCTAGCCCAGTCTCTACCCTGGAGCAGATTTTCATTACTTTTCAACATGTGTTCTCATCCTTTCATCCAATCTATATAACAAAATCTTGAAGATCACTGAAGGACCAGTGGTCCAGTATCAGTTCCAGGGTGAAATAACAATTCTTTCTGGTTCTCTTGGATGACTGCAAAGGGGAAACTTCCAACAAATTTTAACTTTTTCCACCGAAACAACAGTCTAATGAAAGGCAGGCACAGAAATCTCTTTTGTGTTCTCTTTAGTATTTATCAAAATATTAGAGTTTTTTTCAATTATTGAAAATAGAAATTCATAGGTTATCAAGTAAGGAAGCCAAGGTTGCTTGCTGTTTCCTGAATCTTCTGCATGTGTCCAAGAGAACTGTTTTCCCCAAACTTGTCTTTTCTCTCTTAAAAGCACCTGAATTCTTCAGGAAAGGACCAGACATCCAACAACTGTGTTGAAACACTGCTTTTCCAGTTCTATCATTATGTGTCTGCATTTGACTCATGAAGAAAAGTTCCCAAGGTCTCAAATGATGTAAAAACTATTTTTTCGATAGCCATATTTTGCTGTTTTCATGCCTGAAAAGTGACTGGTTTAGTTGCTGCCAGAAAATTATATGCTTCCCATGAAGTAGATACAGCCCAAATTCACTGTTTTCTTTGATCTTTATTTTACTTATAGCAGCTTTCAAATATTGAATAGTTTAAAATATGTAGAACTAATATATTGCTGCACATTCACCAAAGAAGTCAAAAATTTGCTTTAATCCTGTCTTTTATAAATCAGGTTTATTTGTGCTAGGCACAATCACATACACAGCCCCTGTCATCTTAACATAAGGAATGCCAAATACAAGTTCACTGAAGTCACAACACAATGTACTGTATGAAGTACACAGACAGAAAAATTAACCTGCATAGGTGACTTCTCTGAATGTTCTTGGCTTTCATATGCTCAGAAAAAGCTTGCTCATATGTGTGAACGAGGAACACTTACTGAGCAGCTGTAAAACCCCCAAGAGATATTATTACTTCTACAATGTTCAAAAGCTTGCCAAAATCCAGCACTTTGCAGAACAAAGAGGAAGACATACTCCGTGTTTGGAACTCTTAGCTTCCTCTTTTGTTATCGATGTGGCTTATTTGAACTGTCTGATTTTTAATTTTTTTTACATAATGCTTTTCAGAGGTTGCTTTTGAAAGAATATCTTCAATAATTGGACCAAATTGCGGGGCGGGGGGAAAGGATAAAGAAAGGAATCAAAGTAGAAATGGATTTTTCAAGAAAGAGTTAAAAGTGCTGACCTTTACTAAGGCCTAAAATCAGAGATTAGCCAAGCAAATGAAAAAACAATATTTTTCAAAATAACAAAAGATGTTGTTTTTTTCAATAGGAAAAGGCATCTGAGAAGTCCAGTTTGGGGATTAGGAGTTTAATATTATTTCAGAGAAAAGATATTTGGATGGATAATAGGAATACCACAGTAAATTTCCTAGATTATAAATGACATACTAATCAATGCTTGTATTTATTTGCGTGCAGATTACCAAAGAATTAGAATTATGAAGCATTCCTGCCCTTTGGATGTGACTTGATGTACTTATATCTGAAACACGTCAGTAAGTTTCCTACAAAGCAAATACCCTAATCAAGATCTAATTAAAGCAGATTTTAGTAGAAGTTGTTAAGATACATAGGTGAACAACCATCTGTCTTGACAATCACTGACAAAATGGACCTATTAAGCAAAATAAAACAATTTTGATGCAGTGTAGCCTTATGCTGCTAAACTTTGAGTCTTAGTGACATGATTGTGGCCCCACAGCATGAGACTGGATTTTACATTAGCTCACACATTTAATGCTGAGAAGTGCAGTTTTATTTTAATTCTACACCATAAGATTAGTTTCTGTTTTAAGATACCAATAGTAATGGTGCTGTTAATGGTATGTTAATGTAATTTCAAGGGTCAGCTGTTATGTAAAGGGGAATGATTAACTGAAGAAAGAACAGTCCATAAATCCTTCAAGAAGTGTTTTGTATGCAAAGAGTAGGAAAGCTTAAGTCCAGGTTATCATAAAATCGTAGAATCATAGCATGGTTTGGGTTGGAAGGGACCTTAAAGATCATCTAGTTCCAACTTCTGCATTTTTCTGTTAGAGGGAGAAAGACTTTATGGTTAGTACCAGCAATTAAATCCAATCTCAGAATATATACTGTGGTCATCCACTCTTACTTTCCCAGCTTGGTCTTTACAAGGGAAACAGTTTTGCCTGTGTTCTCTATGAAGACTTTTGTGGAAGTATGCGGGAACAATCTTTTAATATGTGTGCCATGGGTAAGCTTCTGCCTAGGCCCTCCTTACTCCACAGAGCTCCACTTCTGTCTATATGTACTACATATGCTAGTTAGTAACTAGAATTACAAGTTTAATATTATTAGAAACTACAGATGCCTTATTTTTCTCATTCCATCCAAGTATTTTCCCTTGCTTCCCCTTGTTTTCAGAGTCACCATGGCAATATAGCTTTCTTTTCTTCACTTAAGGCTGCATTTGAGCCTTTGTTCCCAAAGGTAATGGAATGACAATACTATTATTGACTTTTAGGAGAACGGAGTCTCACCTGTGTGGTCTTCTGAGACAAATGCAAATACTAGTTCAAAGCATCATTATGTTGGCAATCTCCCGTGGTTGAAACATCCTTCTTGTCAAGCTTTATGTTGAGGACGTAGGGTTAAAAAACAGGGTAAAGAACAAAGATTTTAGCATTTGAATGTTAGGCATTAATTACAGAAGATTTCTGTCACAGCACCTAACTTTTAAAAGCACTTTGATATTTAATGGTCCTGAGGGAAGCAGACTGCAGTATTTTTGCAGAGAACGTTGTGAACAGAAAATGCTGTATTATATAAGAGAGGGTGCACCAGAGCTGGAAAGCAAAGGCCAAAAGCAGTGAATGTGTAATACTGATGTCCACGAGGGCTGAAGTACCGTACTTAAGGTCTACTGCTTGGCATCTGTGCAGCTCCACAGTTTAGTTCATGGTGTTGATGTAAATACTTCTCTTAGACCATAACTTGCCAGGAGGATCTCAACTCCAATATTCCTGCTGGCAGATCTCACCACTAGCCTGAAATGTCACTTATTCCTTCTCTCTTCTGATCCATTATATAGTAAGGTAAGATGGAGATCTGCTGTAACAGGGACAGAGCAGTCCAAAATCAAGGTAGGTAATGGTTATGACATTTATTCTGCAGGTAGGCTCAAGGCTCTCTCCAGTCTTCGGGGAAGGATACCTGCTGACCTGTAAAGGGGACAGAAGCAATAGTAACTTCTCTTGCTTAAACCATGTCTGGACCTAGCTGTAGGAATTACTCATTTTAGACAAATACCGCCATGCTCAGCAGTACCAAGGCTCACACAGACCTTTGGGTATTCAATCAATCAATCAATCAACCAACCAATCCATCTACCACAATTCTCAATAAGTCCTACTTAATAAGGGCCTACTGGCTTCAGGTAGTTCTTGGATAATGTAGTAAATTTTGAGGCTATAAAATCTCAATTTGTATGCCCAAAGGATAGTTACATTGTCTAACCCAAAAAACGCACGTGATTTGGAAAATTTCAATTTACTCCTTTGTGCTGGGTATGTGTCCTGTCCCGCTGTAAGGGGAGTTGGGGAGGATTCTTTTTGATAAACTTCTTGGATGAAAATGAGAAAGCAGCAAAATTTGTATCTGAGAACGGTTTATTGATAAAGAAAGGATATGGTCCGGGCTAGAGGGGGACAGAAAAGAGAGCAGAGCGGTATAAAGAGAGACGGAGTAGCTGCGGGCCGGCAGGCTCGGGGCGCGGCGGCTGCGGGCTGGTGCCGGGCAACGCGGCGGCGATGCTGCGGGCTGGGGGCAGGCAGCGGTGCCGCAGCAGGCTGTCACGGCTTCCTCGGAGGGGGTGGACAGGAAACACAGGTGGGGGAAGAAGCAGGAATGCAGGGAGAAAAATGGAAGCGAGGCCGGAGGGCCCAGCTGAACCTCCAGGCGAACACCCGGCCACAAGAAGCCAGAACTAGCAGGCTAAATTGTGGCGCAGTGCACTGCTTTTATCTGCTAAGGCTCCTCCCACAGCCCGTTTCCCCGGGCATTCTTTCCTGTGCATCCGGGGGTCTGCCTGTTTCCCAGGGGGCAGTCGCTTGCAGCTCAGTCGTGGGAGATTTTCTCCCCTGAGGGGCTGTCAGGCAGAGTCTCCCCAGGGACATAGCCTCCCTCTGTTTTCTCCCAGATGCCTCCTCAACACGCGGCACCTGCTAAGGCTCCCAGCAGGTGTACAGCCCCTATAGTCATTTTTTACCTCATTTCAGAAAATGGGTTTATACCATATGTTGAGGCATAAATAAAAATTAAATTGTTTCTTCACAACATGTTATCTGCAAGAGAGAGTCAATACAATGGAGTGGTGTTTACAGATAAGTAGAAAGAGTCTGAAATTGGTTTAGGGCATTGAAATGATAGAAATTACCATTTTGGCCATACTCTCCTGCTTTTAATGAGATTGTTTTGTGAAAATACCTTCTAGGGGAATTAGTTTTATGAGTGTGCAGTGACTAATATACAGATGGCCTATGTTTTGGAAAGGAAATCTCTAGAAAGACACACACCAGACTGTAAACTGACTTTGTAAGTATTAAACAACATTGAGACTCTACAACCTAATCACCTTAGTTATACACTTTAAAAAAACCACCCCTCACACATTTTTCACAACCCACAGAAATACCTGCTGTTACTGAGATTTTGTTCCTTGTTTACTTAAAATCTGTAAAATGGGAGCTGTAAAATGGTTTTAGTTAGGGTCTTGGGATGTGAAAAGAGAAAATTTTCTGGAACAAAGAAATTTTAATGGGAAAAGCATGTCCCAGAGGAGTTGAAATAAAGGTGTGTCAGGATGTGATTTGTGGGAACAGGCAGATGAAGAAACTCTGTGCAATAGTCCTTTAAGCACCTAGATCCATCTTGGCTTACAAACCCCACTAAATTAGATACATTGGATAAATTAAACATATGTAGACCATTTGTTGTGTTAAATCCATTTTTATGTTTAGTTTCATTTCTGCAGATTAAACACTTCACTTTGAGGAAATTGTTCTGAGTCTTTGCAGAGCTACAGTCATATATCCTGTCTGAAAGGTTTTCTGGATGAACTAAATGCCATTTGGTCTGTTGCTTTATTGTGTTTTATAAGGAGAACTGTCATAACCAAATGTCTGACTCCTGTTTTAGCCTCTTTTAAACCAGTTCATGCTGTGAGTTCGTGAAGTATAGTGGTAAAAGGGAGGGGGAAATGCAGAATTTTTTCTGGTAATAGTAATTCCAGGTTTTCCTTGTCTTCAACTCCTTTTTGTGAGTGGGACAAGCATGGATATCATCCTCCCTTCCCTTCTCTTTTTCTCCTTCAGTACAGAAATTTGGTTCCTGTGAAGGCTTCATTTAGAGAAACAGGAGACAGAGGGATGAAACTAAATCAGTAACTATAGATTCATTTGTTATATGTGGTTCTGATTTAAATACAGAAAATTAAATTATGGATAAACAGCTTGCCTCCCATTCCTTACTGATGAAATTGCCTTTGGATATACAAGCACTCATACCTCTATGTGAGTGTGTATGCATAAATATAAATATGCTTTTACATATTAAAAGAATCTCAGGTACATAAATTTGGCTAAGCAGTTCTGTTGTCAGATTAGACTGTTTTCTCTGTTTGTTTTAGCTTCAGCAGTAGGGGAAAAACACAAATGAAGGTGGAAAAAAAGCAATTTGATGGATGCCAGTTTGTAAAATTCAATTTCAAAACTATTATAAACTGGTAGTTTATCAAAGGCTTTTAAAAATGTAATATATTTGAGTATTAGGACTGGTACAAGCTACCTTATCTTATGGAGATTTTTTGAAACTTGAGACGTGAAGTTCTTTAAATGAATAATTAAATTCATTAAGAACACGGTGAAATGTTTACTACTTACTGTAGAAAACATAAAGGAAATTCAATTTAATTCACAACTGGAATCTTTATAGACTGTCATGGCACTATGGCTACCACTACAATTTTGTGGAGTAAGTATAATTCTGGGTGTAAAAATTACTGTTTGCATGTGAGAAATTAAAATGAAAATATCTAAGTAGTTACACTGTGATAAATCTATATGGTAAATATACAGTACTCTCCAGACATAACAGTAAAACTAGTTGGAATATTTTTATGGGAAAAAAACTTCTAGAAATACCTTTTTTAAAAATGAAATTGTTTCTTCTGTGTCATGATTGTACATGTCTAAAAATGCACTATTTCAGGTTTTAAATTGTTTCTTCCCTATCATTTCATGTGAATTTCATTGCCAAATACCATTTTAGTCCAATAGGAAACATTAAAGTATTCCCAGACAGAATTGGCTTGCAAGTTAAGCCAAGCTCTGTAGCAAGCTAAATCTCGACTAGAAAAATAAACTACAATAAAACATAATTTTCTACACTATTAGGGAAGGATTCATGCTGCCACACAGGACAGCATCTCATTGTTTAAGTTGTGCCAGTCCCTCCACCCTCAGCTCTGGCACCTACCTCACATCTCAATGCATGGGCAGCCACATTTGTGTATTAAAAGTTCCCTTCCTGTCCAAAGTACCTATCTCTCCTGATATGCACAGGAGTATCACCTTCTGTTCTCCCCCTGCTTCTAGGAACTTCATCATCCAGGTCCTGTGGCCGTACATCTCCCCATGCCAATCACCTAATGTCAGCAGGAAACAGGTTCATGGAGCAGAACTGGCGATCACAGGTGAGCTTGAGCTAGTTTGAGCCTTTGTGTTAGTGGATGATGGGCATAGAGATGCAGACAGGTTAGCAATCAGAGTTTAGATGGCATCAGCATATTCATCAGGAGAGATTAAACAGTGATGGGATTTGGGGAAAACATTAATGTGAGGGTATAGACAAAGATAAATGACAGTCACCATATCCAATTTTACTCTTTAGTGCTGCAGCCTCCACTATTTTGGTGTGTCTAGAGGTTGGAGTAGAAAGCAAAAACTTGAATTAATTCCTTAAAATCCTGACTTAATTAACGTTATTTATGATGTAAAACTTTTTACTTTTATACTTGAATGCTGAATATACAGTGGCAAAATATGATGAGTGGCAAATCAGAGAAATAGTTCTTTTTGAGAGAGCAAGGTTCAGAGCAAGATTAATAATCCTATCATCCTTCCCTCATAAGTTGTCCATGAGCTCATCTCCTTTTAACAGGTGCTTGCTCTGTTCCCAGAGGTCTGTCTGTGTCTGCTTCTATTTTCCTGGCAGATTCTTCTGACCTGTCTATGATGCTCAGATTGACATGCTGCTAGTTTGCCTTCAAACTAAAAGACTCAAGTAATGTGCTAGTGCTGCAAAGTACAGAAAGAGAGGTCTCATGGTCACCTGAAAAGTTCCTATGTAGGGTGTGGGGAAAGGGGGAGCTGGCAGCTGGTTGCTGATGGGGTAGATAAAGAAGAGCCTTCTGTTGCTGATTTTATATTACATTGTCTTTGATGTGGAGTAATTTCTGCCTCTGGTGGTTTGTGTTCAACATATGGCCATTTTTCCTCTTCCATTGTACTTGCTAGCTGGGACAGAAAATAAGTGTGGCTGCACTAATGTAGACATCAGAGAGATCCTCAGCCTTTTATTCTCCATGCAGTTCTTTGGTGCTTCCCAGCAGGGTGAAAGCTGTGGGAACTTTTCACATGCTGTGTTTCTTGTCTCTAGGTGCCTTGAAATTTTCTGTTCTATGCAAATTTCTTGCTATGTTAGGGATTTTTCTTGACCTCATGGCTGTTGAACAAATATCCAGTCATACTTTCTTTGTTGTTACTATTAGTCTGAAGTTTAAAAACATTAATCCAAATCTTTATCTTTTTTTAATGCCCATAAGCATGTATTGCAAGCTTCTGAGTGTCTAATAGTACTACAAATTGTGAAACAGGCCAACTCAAAATAGTGTTATTTAAGCTCTAGAGATAAAATTGCACACATTAATCTCAGAAGCAAATATCTATTATCTAAATACTGAATCTGAAAGTATTTTAAAGGAGATTCTGTGGAAATTAAGGTATTTAAAAGAACTGCAGTAGGACAAAGTGTATATGTAGGTTGTTAATATTGCTCTAATATGCATGTCCTGAGGAATCTGTATGAATCAGTCACTGCATATAACCAGGTAAATTATCCTGATAGGATGCTCCCAGTCTGGATTTTCTGAGGCTCTCAGCTAGGGGAATTTCTTTTTGTATAAAGGTCACAATATCAGTTTCATACCCATGCACTCTGAAGTGTTCTCTGCAACTCAGCAGTGGGCTCAGGTCCAACAAAGCCGTTGTCACCAAAAAAAATTCTGAAAGTTATTTAAATAATAGTTTTCTAAGCATGAGTTCCAAGTCATTATCTTATTGCAGCCCAAGAATAAGATAACGAGAACTTTATTCAAATGGTAATAAATGGCAGATTTTTAGTAATGGTAAGTGACGATTTGTTTTGAAGTTGAGAATAGATATAAATTAATAGAAGGACAGTGGTTGTATATAGCATACCCTTTATATATCATACCGTACTAATCTGTTAGCAATGCAGATGATTTGGTCATTGAGATTTGTTCAAAATCAAATGCTAATTAACCATGGACTGTGAAAACAGAAGGCTGTTTTTTCCTTCCTTCCCTTAGTTTCTTTGGTAGGCTGACACAGGTGTATATGAAATTTTATCATCTTTTTTCTCCTCAGTGTCAGAAATCTCTCTGCAATATTTACAGAGGTCAGGAAGTCTGTTCTTTCTGTCTGAGTAATCCTTGTACTTTAAATATTTTCATTCTACCACTGAATTTTCTCACCCCATCTGTCTCCAGCTAAATCTAGCTTCTTCTTCTATTATTCTTGATGATTTATTTCTTTAACAAGGAACTAGCTGATATCAAGTCATTAATTTTCAGGACACTAAAGGACTGATTTTCACTCTGTTATGTAAACAGATTGTATTTATGCATGCACTCTGGCTATTCAGATGTTTGTGAAAGATCTTGGATCCTATTTAATAAGAACATTTTGATGATTCTGCTAATACAAATAAGTACCCATTTCTCACACACACCTTCATGCTACTCATAATTATGTCCAGACTGTTAAAATGCTATCTTAGTTCAGCTAAGTGCAAAGGAACCAGCAGTTTTTGCACCGACTCAAAAATCCCTGAATTTTTCTAACTGCCTGGTTGCACATGGACCCCTTGCAAGCAAGGGAGGGTTTTGGCATGGATTTCAATAGGAAAAGATTGATAGCCTTCAAGTGTTAGAACTTTGAAAAGAAAATAAGGTAAGCTTCTGCAAAGAGGAGTGATAACAAAAGACATAGATAAATAAATATGAGTATATGTACAGATTATCTCTGTGGTGTCATCTTTTGGCTGTCACTTTCTCTGATCAAAAATCTTATGTAGAGTTCACTCAACTCTAACACTGTCAGGCCCTACTATTGCCAAGAGAAGAGAGAGACCAGGACCAGGGCCTGCCTGAGCCAACCCAGAGGTGCAGACCCCATGAAATGCCTGTCAGCTGAAACTCCAGCCCCACTGTGCCACTAGAATGCATTTCATTTAATCATCATTCCTCTCCTGTCTGTTCGTTTCCATTCTTTAACTGATTTCGAGATTTCAATGAGTATAATTTCTGTATTTTTGGGTCATTTTCACTGCACCTCATGTCATCCCCTTCCCTTTAATTGTATTCACTCCATTTCAAAATTTTCTTCTTCCTTTTTTTTTTTTTTTAATAGAATTTCATTTAATCAAGAAAGGTAGAGAAAGAATCTTTCATAGCAAAGAAAGCCATCTTGATGAGGGATGAGTGGATAAAGCCATCAACCTACCTTAATTATTAACAGCTGAAAACATGCAGTCCTTAATATTGCACTTGAATGTGGTTGTTGGAACTATTTGCATTTCATGGGGAAAAGCCAGAGACTATTTCTTTTTACATTTTGCCTTCTGCGACTTGAGTTTGCCAAAGCCATAGCCAATAATATTTACTTTAATCTTTACCAACATGAAACTGATTCTGGTAAAACACTGGGGCATATGATTAAAACCAGCAGTGTTCTGAAAAATATTTAAGCAATTATTAACTGTAAGTAGCGTATTAAGTCCTACTGAAGCCATTAAAATGTGAGCATGTGCTTACAGTTAAAGACATTGATATGTACAAGAGGACTTTGCAAAGGAAAGGCCTACTTTTTGTTAACCACAAATATGCCTTTTTCTCTTGTCCTCGTCATATCAATCCTTATGGTACCAAACTATTTTTTCATTTATTTTTCACAATTTTTCAGGATTCACGAAAGCATTTTACAGGGACAAATTTGGATAGTAGCTGGAGGCAGATTGTTTTGGGAAAAGAGACTGAAATTGGCTGAGGTACTAGATAATATATTGGTGTAATCTGTGTCATAGTAAAGGCTTGCCTTATTAAATTTCCCCACATTGGTGCTGATTTGATAAACACCTTTGTTGGGATATATATCACACAGTATATTAGGAAAGCTGTTAATGAAAAATGAATATTGCAGTGTCGTTTTGGAAGGCTGAATCAATATGCTGTTTTTAATAATTCAGTTTATACCTCAAAATATCATTTTTGCCCTAGAACAGAAAATAAGAACACGACGTAATTACCAAACCTCACCTTTTCCCTTTCCTAGCAACTCACATCTGACTGATACCCACCTCCTCTCAGTTTTTCTGAAGCTGTGTTACTATATAATGACTCAAGAAAGGCTCAGTTTTTGACGTGGAAGAAAGGTCTGTTATTTTCTAAAGAATGGCAGGTCTGAAAGATTGACCTTCATTTCTTAGATGTGAAATGTTCTATTTTCTCTGTAGAGATCAGAACTGATAAATTTATGAAGCTTCCTGTGTCCCCTGCATTTAGGGGAAAATGAACATCTGATTTGACTTGCAGCCCATTTCCCTCCTTAAGGGGTCAGATAAAGTGTGAACAGCAGAGGTAGTGTATCACCTCCTGACCCTGACAGCTCATCAAAAAGTGCATCATTCTATTTTCCTGGCCATTTAGTTTTTTCTGGTTATCTGTGTCCAGGCAGTCATTTTGCAGTATGAAGTTTCATGTATATTTTTTTTACCTTGCTCTGCTATTTTTGATGTGGATGTCTTCCTGGGATAAAAAGCTCTCTAGAAATCAGAGAAAGGTAAAAGAATTAAACTGTCTGGGGTATCGTATTTGTTGGTTTGCATATCACATTAGATTTGTCTTTAGCTTGGCTTCCTGAGAGTTTCTGGCCCTTGCTACCAAAGCTCTGGGGACCTGAGAAGAAACTGGAGATGTTTCTGCTTGGCTCAAGGGACAGAAGAGATGACTGAGTTATCATGTAGGATGGACACCCGTGCTGTTCGGGGAGAAGCTGCATTATTGTGAGAGCAGAGACAGTTTAGGTGGTATAAGGCTAAACTTGTAGGAAACCTAGCATACCAGCTGATAAAAGAAGGCTGCTCTCCTCCCCTCCCTTGTTCCTGCTGCACCAGGTTCACCTCTGAAATGAAACTGCAACTTTCTGTACATTAGGATACAGAACTGGTGGTGTGCCCGGGTTTCAGCTATGGTAGAGTTAATTTTCTTACCAGTGGCTGGTTAGGGGCTGTTTGGATTTGTGCTGAACACTGGGTTGATAATACAGAGATGTTTTTGTTATTGCTGAGCAGGGCTTACACAGAGCCAAGGCCTTTTCTGCTTTTCGTGCTGCCATGCTGGTGAGGAAGTTGGGGATGCTTGGGAGGCTGGGAGGAGACACAGCCGGGACAGGTGACCCAAATTGACCAAAGGGATATTCCAGACCGTGTGGCATCACACTCAGTATATAAAGTGGGAAGAAGAAGGAGGAAGGGAGGATGTTTGAAGTGATGGTGTTTGTCTTCCCAAAATGGCTGAACACCTGCTTGCCCATGGGAAGCAGGGAATTAATCCCTTGTTTTACTTTGCTTGTGTGTATGGCTTTTGTTTTCACTATTAAACCATCTTTATCTCAACCCACGAGTTCTCAATCTTTTACCCCTGATTCTCACCCAGATCCCTTTGGTGGGGGAATGAGCGAGCAGCTGCATTGGGCTTGGCTGCAGGCTGGGGTTAAACCATGACATGGTGTAGTGAGTTATCCCTATTATTTACACTTTAAATATTGAAACTGTTTTCTTAGTGAGTGCATGTATTATACTTCAAGACACCTCAGACCATTTCAGAAAACAGCAGAACAAGAGCCTGAGGTTCTCTGCTTACTCACTACCTCTGAAAGTGTGTTTAGATTGGTTATCTAATGACAGCCAAAGTATCTAACACAGAGCTGGTCGTAAGAGTTCCTGTACTCCCTCTGCATTCAATGTGAGCCTCTTGCTAATTGTTCAGATGTCTGGGTCATGTATTGCAGATGTCAAGCAGTAGGCATTCAGTTCCAAAACCTGTGGCCTTAGTGTATCAGCTTTTAAAACTAAAACATCATAGAAATGTTTTGCCCAGGTGATACAAAACCCAAGTTGTCCTTAATATATATTCATGTGCAATCAGAGGAGAGCTGAGGAAGAAATAAAAAGCAATGTTTTTTGATTGCACTAAAGGCCAGAAATCAGAATTTTGAAGATTTTTTCCTTTCAGGTAAGAGAATAATACTGGAAATCAGAAGCTTTCAGCTGAAAGGAATATGTCACTAAAACGTAGCAAAAGCTGCTTTTATTTTTAAATTTTCACATTAAAACAGCTTGCACAATTACTAACTGTAAGAAGTGATGTGCCCTTAAACATTACCAACAAAGAACTGTTCAGGAAGGTTTTTATTTTGGCATACTATTGGAACGTTGCAGTTTTGTTTGGTTCCGATTTGCTCTTCTCCCCTCTGGAGAGCAAAATTGAAGAGTTGTTGCTTCTTTCATTTGTTGTTTTCATTGTCAGGTTTGGCAAATCTCTAAGTCAAAGGACATTTCCAGTAACATGTTATTTGACAAACACCTTCCAGGTGAGACTCCCTTCAACGCTTGCAAAGTGTGTGATGCTGTTTCTGAACATGTTGAGCTTCCTCAGCCCGTGTGATAAGCTGGACCCATGAGCCTCACAGTGCTTGTGAATAAGGATCACTCTGCCTGTCAGAAGCAAGTGTTGGATTTGCAGCTTGTGTTCAGGGTGATGAAAGGGCATTCCAAGTCCAGTACATCTGCTGTCCTGCAGGGCAAGCCAGGGAATATGACTGACTTTCTTGAGTGGAGGAACATGGACTGAAACTCTAGAGACCACCAGCCATGGAAGAAGAAACAGCTCCTGTCATTAATTTTTTATGGAGGTCTGTTGTACGTACCATTCACTGAGGTGACTTTCTGTTATGCTGAAGGAGAGCAGTGTGGCCTCGGAATGCCTCAGACAGAAGCATTTAAGGGCTTCTTTGCTTTGGGGTAGAGGGGAAGAACATTTATACAGTGTTACAACAATTTCATCAGATGATGAGCACACTTTCAACAGGTTGGAATGGAAGTGCTAGAGACTGCCCCGAGATATGGCTGTCTGCATAAAAATTACACCTAGCATAAAACCATTAATAGTCCATTTCTCCTGGCTTATTCAAGCCCATAATCATCATCCATTTTATTGTACACCCCTCTCTTGCACACAAAACCACTATTTTTGCTGCAAGTGGAAATAATGCCTTGTTTACATAGTTCAGATGTTAGAAAAACCAGCCTATATTTCCAGTTTTACAACTTAAAGAAAGATGAATTGTATAAAAAGATGTGAATATATAATTTGTCTCCCCTAAACGTGTAAGAAATGTTGATACTTAGTTGGAATTTGTTTCTTAGTTTGTAGAAACAAAGTTTTATAAACAGCAGAGCATGCAAGAGAGAAAAAGAGCAAGGTTTGCCCTAGTATTGAAGGGCAAAAAGACAGAATCTGTGAGAGACTGGTTCCTCCCTGGTTACTGAGGATGACTCCTGTCACAGGAACACACAAATGCAAGAGAATTTCAGGATTTTTCAGCTAACAACTTGAAACCCTCCATGTAATTTGCATAGAAATTACAGAATGCGATAATTACGACTGCATTTTTTCTTAATGCAGGTCTGCCTGACAAAGGCAAATAGGGACCCTTTAGCAGGCTTTTACAGACTCCAGTGAAGAGTCTCTCAGCATTATCTGTGACCTTGGGAAGGGAAAAGAGGTGATTGTTTTCAGGACTGTCACCCTGCATTCCCTGTATATTCTTTGTATTGCATTAATGCCCTGTATTTTCACGTCTCAAGATATGTCAGCTGAAGTGTGTATTCTTTGGATCAAAAAAGGATGCAAAATGGTATAAAGCCTGAATATCAGTTTTCTTAGCAACCACAAACTCAAGAGCAAAAGTACCCTACATTTACTGTTAGCTGTTTTATGTTAGTTTAACAACAGCCAGTGTTGTTTAAGAGGGTGATGGCAGCAACATCACCTTTTGATGAGTGAAAAATACCAATGTAGGCATGAAGCTTTACTAATTCCTGCATGTGAACTTGGAGTGGGTGGATGCTGGCTGGGTGCCAGCCACCCACCAAAGTCACTTCTCCCCCCAGCTGGACAGGGGAGAGAAAATGTAACAAAAGCGTCACGGCTTGAGATTAGGACCAGGAGAGATTGCTCACCAAAGGGAAGTGTTACCTTCCCTTTTCTCTTTACGTATTTATAGTATTATGCATATACAGTGAGTAAAGGAGAAAATATCTATCAGAGAGGCATTTTTTTAAAGGATGACTCTTCGAAGCTGCCCAGAATTTGAAATAAGTATTGTCTTGTAAAACTTTGACTTAAGGCACAGGAGGTGAGAGGATAAAAGATTTACCAAAAAAAAAAACAAACCAAAACCAAACCAAAACCTAAAAAAAAATAAAAAATTAACCATATCTGTCAGATGTATCCAAGGGGTATATTTCAAAGTTGTGAATATATGTGTAAACAATGCACCATCTCACAATCTCACAAAGCACAGTCTTTTTATAGCACTGATACAATGCATAATATAGATGTAGAAGATGTTTCCATCATCAAAATAATATTTGTATTGGATTTAGGAGAATGCCAAATTTCTATTACCATCAATATTATTCCAAATAAAATCAGGGAAATCAAAGTTCACATTTCACGGCATAAACTGAGACCTCACAAAAGGCTCAATGGCAATCGGTAGTGCTGGCTTGGTGAATAGTGTGGACAGAGAGAGTTATCTTCCTTCAGTATGAAGGACTTGCTGGACACAGCCAGCATGCTCACCAGTCTGATTGCCATGCAAGATCCTATGGTGCAGTTTTACACACTTTCCAATACTGACTCTGACTTTCACCTCTGCTGTGCTTTTTAATTTTGAATTATTTGCACTTGAAGCTGTATTTAGTTTATTGATCTTCATGTTTTGATCTTGTTGCCCTATAAACAATATTGACCTTTTAAGGTTTCTGAAATCTGTGGAATGATTTTACACCAAGGATGTGAGTAACTCCTGTGCAATTTGTGTTCCTGTCATGCAGAACTGTCTTTTTGTTGTATAACTGCAAGCAAGAGAAACAAAAAAGAATGAAATGGAGCTGAAGAAAAATGAAGGAGAATAAAAAGGTGAGAAAGCTATGAAACAATTGTGGATTACTGAAAGTTCACAAAACCAAGAGGACATTACAACAATACAGCTTTCCTGATGAGACTGCCCCAGGTGTCTTCTACTTTTCCTTCATTTCCATAATGCTGAATTAGTGACACATCCCTAAACAAGCAAAGTCAAGCTCAATCAGTGTCTGGGTAAAAGACCTCTTAGGCACTTGCATGTATTGCAGTAATGGAGTAGATTTATTCTCATGAGACCCTGAGCTAATATTAAAGTGAGTCCTACTGCTTATGTCAGTTATTTTGATTTTAGATGCATTACTGGGGACTCATCATCATCCAGTTCATTTTTATTTTATTATTTTTTTTCACTTTAGAACAGAGGGTAGTTCCACTGTTCTGACAAAGTTATGATTTGAAATTATAGAGTTCTTGGCTTTATTTTTGAACTGATTTATTTGCATTGGTATCCATTTTCAGTCCTGAGCAGTTGTGGAATCTGTATGCATTATTTAAGCACCACTCTGTTTCCCTCCATTAATGTATGAGTGTACAGCAGAGACTATTTTAGTTCAGACACATGTGAACTTACATTACTCATATCTTTTCTACAAATTCCTGCAGAGAAGCACAGTGAATTTTAATGTGGCTTTTACCTTTCAGTATGGCTGTGTGATTTACAACATTCTTCATTTGCCATCAGCTCCTCCATTACAATGCAGATACTTGAAATGAAGTATATTTGAGAAGTGGGATATGAAAAATTAGGAGGGGAAAAGTTACTTGTAATCAAAAGGCGATCTTCAGAAATTTTCAGGGTTCTCGTATCTAGCCTAAGCAAGCACTGTTTTTAATCTGAGATTGGCTTCAGTGTTGTGATCTGGTCTTGGGTCTAAGCTTGAAAAACATGAAGGGATTTAACTTGTATTCACTTCAGTTTGAAGGCTTGATAAGGGCAAATGGCATAATGGCTTAACTTAAATATTATTCCCTTGGATACTACAGCTGCAGATGAAATTTTATTAATACATTAGCCTAGTAGAGGTGATAACAAGGAGTGATGTAGGGAAAAAGAATGACCTGTAAAATAATGAGAGATAGAGCAATTGCTTGTAACTAAATTAGAGGTCATTCTAAATGCAAAAAGAGAAGCCTTGTATAAACATAATCCTTTATAGCTCAAATCCCTTTGAAGAAATTCTTTTATGTGTAGCTATAAATACTGTGTTTGTAATAAAAATTATTTAACTAAACCAAAACAATTCAAGAGACATATATATTGTACATGGTCCCCCTTTTTCCCAGTTCGCTTTTGCCTGTGGCTGAGCTATGTTCTCCAAAAACATAGCTCTGTCTTTGTATTTGCATTAGACGTGGCTTAACGGCAGTGCTACTAGTATGTGTTTTTAGCAGTATGTGAAGGCACACCACTCACACTTTCAGTATCTTATAGACTAGGAGATAGATACCGTAGAGTTTTGTTATCTGCTGAAGAATCTGCCAGGAGTGTGTTTCCACTGTGTGTAGTTTGTCACCTCTTTCAAAAGCTATTGTGTGAGGGAGTAAGGATCACATTAAGATTAGGTTCATGGACATACAGTGGAATATGTACACTGTGTGCAGAGCATGGAGTAGAAGCTTGCTTCACCCTTGGTGTCATCAGTTACTGTTTTACAATATGGATGATTTAATATAGAGTTGTGGAGGAAATGCGGCTCTGCTCTGACTGTGGTCTCCAAACAGTTTTGCCAAGCAACAGAAATTGTTTCATTTCAGGAATAATTTGGGTGTTCCATTTTAACCATAATTATCACTACTGAAAATTTTTGTTGTTGCAGAGCACCAGTGTGCAAAATCAGACATACTTGTGGATGTTAATGGTGTGAATGGTAGTTTCCTTCTGTATTTGAAATGTAATGACTGAGTTCTTAATTCTGTTTTCTTTTTGTGAGAGAAGGCCAAATGCATTAATTACTTAAGAACAGAGAAACCAGTAGAGGGAAACTGATGTGTCACTGAAAAAAGAACTTCCTCTGTATCTGTAGTTTTCTTCCTTAAAACATGTCATCATATACGTACTGCTAGCATGTGCTTGCTTTCTCTGTGGTCATGCCTATATGTGTTTGCAAATGATGCTTTTTCAGTGTGAATGTAGCCTTTTTCTTGTAGGACAGCAGTCATGTTGAGACTAGAGCTCTCTGAAGAGGAGGCAGATTTCTGTGTGTCACTGCAGAGAATTTTACTGTTTCATTTACTGTTTTGGTGTCCTCGGTGTAAAATGTAGCTTGCTTTGGATGTTCATGTCTTTTCAAGTTGTAGAAATGTCAAGAAAAGGTAAAAATCAAACTCCTCAAATATCTATCTAAATTTTACAATATTTGAAAAAACCAGTGTTCACAGCAGAGGACAAGACATACTGTACAGGAGAGTTGGAACTCAGTGATCTTAAGATCCCATCCAATCCAAACCATTCTACGATTCTATGTTATGTGATGCATATCTTTACATTGAAGATAAAAACATAATGTCATAAATTTGAAAATTCCATTATATTATGTCTCTGAAATTATTTTTTTTTCCTTTGGGCAGATGTTCATTGGCTTTCCTGGAAAGATAACTTAAAACCTTCCAGAAATGTTTGCTCCCTCTGGTATTATACAGCACCTTTTACTAAATTCTACTCTAGGCACTTCGGTTATAAGGACCCTTAGTAAATAATTGATATGGTGAATTATACATGTGTAAATCCAGTTTTGTAATTAATTTTGGCATACCTACTTTGATAGAAGCACGACTGGACTTTGTACAACTGTAAATGACTGCATGGAGTCCAAATTTTGAAGAATTTAGTCATGTAACAAGAGCAGAGGTATGTGAAACTCAAAGTATTTGAACTTTCAAGTTTGGAATATATTTTTTTCTCAGACCTGCCCTTTAGGTTTTCTGAACCTCATTGAAAATGAAGAGAACAACCCTGAAGCAATAAAAACTGCAGGGAGAAATGTAATAAAAGTTACAGACAAGTACCTTTACAACTGAAGCATTGAGGAAAGTTCAAATATTATGCAGAGTCCTCCACGAATAGTGGGATTGCATTCAGAGCAGGCCAATAACATTTAAACCTTTTTACCAATGTGAAGGCTAAGAAACCTTCACAGGCTAAAAATATTGTTTTGGTGATTCTGGTGAAATGAAGGCATTCTGTAAGAAATAAAATCAAGAACATGAGAGAGATGAAAGGTTATTACTGTGCAAAAAGCAAGGCAATATATTTTTAACTGCAGATGATGTTTTATTTAGGTAATATTTGTTTTTCCCATTTTATTATAAAATACAAATACAATTTCTAGAAGCTGTCTCTGGGAGACATGAATACGCTCTGGCTATACAAAAAAACCTACCAACCCAAGCCCCCAAACCAACCAACCAACCAAATAAATAAAAAAAATAGCACACCCTCCTCCCTGCCACACCTTCCTCAAAACTAAACCCAAAAAACCCCACGAAGAGCAAAAACACCCAAAGAAAAGAATTTCTTCTTTTTTATTGAAATGTCTTCAAGTCCCCTCACATCCTCAAAGAGAATAAATTCTCAAATCTGGTAAGTTTGGCTTTGTTAAAAATGTTTTGGATTTTTTCATCAATGTTAATAGCCTGACTCAGCCCTGATGATTGAACTGAGCTGACTTGTTTATATTCTGTTGCTTCAGGTAAAGTGGAAGAGATCACAGTTATAGATATGATATGTGTTGACAAATATAGCATCTGGTATAGTTATGATCTTGTTGATCAGACTATGCCTCCGGCTTCCTCCTTAGGTGTTCCAGCAGTCTTCTCTCCTGCCTTATTATTCAAAAGTTACAACTAAGTTAAAATGTCATTTGGAGGCTGTATGCTGATACTTAAATTATGATAGTCATGCCTGGCAGACATCTCTCTGTGTGTCTGTCTATCTATCTATCTATCAATCATCTATCTATCTATCTATCTATCTCTGACAGACAAATAGCCCCTCTCACAGCCAGGTAGAAATCCTCATATTAATGCCAGTTTCCTGTTCACTCCTCATTCACTTAACAGGCCCCCTCAAGAGTCAGCTGAAAGTATTTCTCTCAAAGGCAAATGCAAGCACTCACTAACAATACAGTTTTGAAAACTTTTAGATGTGTTAATCTATACCCTACCAAATTAAGGAAGAATGTGATCTTCCACAGTTCATCCCCTGTGCTGTCTCTTCCACCCCAGCAAACATTCTGAGCCTAGAAAGCTACACTGGAAGAGGATCTGCCGTGGTTGCTGAGGTCTGTATGTGGGAAGACGGATTATTGTAGGCTCTAGTTCTTCTACTAGTGCTTCTACCCTGAACAGTCAAAGCAAAAAAGCCCCAAACTGACTATGCTCAGCTCCTTGAAAAGGAGACTTTCATGGTACAATAATCTTACAATGAGAAAATACGATTATGGAAAGTAATTTCCTCTGAGTAATCATTGTTTGTGTTATTACAGCATCAGACAGTCAAGTTTCTCTTAATAAAATTCTCTTTCACAGCTCAGCTTCTGCTTTTGCCTGCTCCTTCCATCATCATCCTGCATTTATGAGAGCATCTATTCCTCTAGATATGAATGTGATGTGAAAAACTCCCTGGCTAGAGCAGTGGGCTATTCAATTTACTGATTGCTTTGTAAGGGACAAAATGTCTTCTAGACACCTCCTATCCAAGATCATGTATAAGTAGCTGTGCTTTCTCACATCAGTGATTACGTACTGTTCCCTCCAAATTTCAACAATTTCAACAGTTGTAACATGGTTGTATGAAAACATATTACTAATAAGAAAATAGTTTTGCTTTATTAAGCGAATAGTAATTTAGTCACGGAGCACTAAATAAAAAGCATTTATCTGTGAGCCCTGGACCAATGCTCTACAGACAAAGAATGAGCAGCGTGAAATTCATGGTGTGAGTGGACTCCCTACTCATGAGAAGGTACTTCACTCTGGCCATGAGGTTCTGTAACTGTCTCATGAGAAAATGAAGCAAATCTCAAACAAAGTTTATGCCTTTCCAGATATGGTGCTTCCATGGCAACCTAGCAGACCAGCTCTATCTGCTGAAAACATGTAAAGTGATGCCATGATATGCCTGGGCACCACAGTAACTGCATTCTGAGCTGTGTGAGGTAAAAACATGAGGCATGAGGTAAGCATATGAAAGCTTTTCATTCATTTTGTCTCACTTTCTAAAATTGTTAGAAGTTCAAACATTTTAATGTGCTAATTTACAGGTTGTTATTTCATCAAAGAAGTACTAAAATGAGAGAGAATAATATTAAAATTCTTATGTCATGCAGTATTTGTAAGCACCACATCTTTCCCCCGTAGTACCTTGATGGAGAAAAAGGTGTGTGGCTGTGATCAACTCTTACACGACAAGCAGAAAGTTGTTTGTTCTTTTTGGACTTGTTCTGTGAACTCCTATGAGTATGAAGTACAAACTGGCCCTGAGGAAGGAGACAATCACTGTGTTTACAGATTTCTGCTCTTGCTAATTTTCTGTGAGAAATCAAACAAGTTTTCAAAGAATATACCTGTGTATAAACAATAAGACATTGTGAGCATTTTTAAAATGTGATTTATTTCTGATTTGTGAACAGAATGTATGACAACATTTCTTTTGGGATTATACTCGTAGAAAAGACAAATGAGAATACCAGAGGTAAAGTGGTGACCCTACATGGAAATGGAAAGAAGAAAAAATCAGGCAATACATTTAGCTGAGAAGTTAGAAGTTGATTAACTGTTGGAACAACTCACATTTGTTTTTGCTGTATTCTGTCTCTGGAAATTTAAAAAAAAAAAAAGGATCAAATCACAGCAATTAAATTTCACACCAGGATAAATTCAGGCAAAGTCCAAGTGTTCGATAGAAGACCAGAGTTTGTGATAAGGTTGTTCCCCTCTGGCTTTTGAATCTGTAAATCTTAATGAAGAATGCATGTTTAAGCCATTTGTACGTGTCTGGTGAGCTCTGTTTACAGCTGCCTGAAGAGGAGAGGATGTGTTTCTCTTTCTATATCCTGGACTTCTGTGGGAACATGGACGTTATGAGTAACTGAGCCAGATCTTGTGACTGTCTAACTACCTGCAAAAAAAAAAAAAAGCAAAAAAAAAGCTCCCGAGTTTACAATGCCTAGAGTTATTCCTAAAATACCATTCTCTGCTTGAGTGCTCCAGCTCAATCTGTAGTTTCCACTGGAGTGGGAATAATTCTATTGTGTAAAGGGGACAGGGTCCCTGTTAGATCATCAGCAACAAGGCAAAAAAAAAATTGATTTGTGAAAGACTATGAATCAGTGATCCTGTCTACCTATGTGGAAAATGGTTTAGAATTGGCAAAGGCCAGCTATGTGGAAGAACATATGAAATTTTGAAAGGTTACGTATGCTTTCATATTTCAGCTTTTATAAAGTTTTTCTTTGCTACTGTTTAATTTAATCTGTAGATTTATTTCACTACTTTACATTCAGTACAAGACTTCTAGCAGCTAAGAAATAACAAAGGCATTGTTCTCAATTAGTTGATCTTTATTGGTTGTTACTATCTGTTAATGCTTCTTAGCAGAGTAAGACTTTATGTCCTCCACAGATTAGGCCATTTAATAATTCACCTTTATGTCTTTCTGCTTTTCTTAATTTTTTCAAATAATTTCATTTCCTGTAGCAATTTTTTTTCTTTGAACTGTATTTATCAAGCTGTGATGGGCAATGCCACATAAACATTTACAATTAAAATTTCAGGTTCTAAGCTGAAAATATTTTGCCAGCTGTACATGCACAGATGTGTGCCTGCATACACACAGGCATACTGGTGCTGCAGAAAGGAAGACTGGAGAAAATATCAATTCTTCTGATAATAAAAGCAGTGAACAGTCAGTACAGCACAGCCCTGTCTCTGCACAAGATTAGGGAACCTTTAAAAGCCCAGGGTTTAAACTCAAGGTAAATTACAGGTGCTAGGTTCAGCACAGCATTCAGGACAGACACGTGAATCAATACAATGAGTGAATGAGACTTTGCTGATGGAAACAGATACCCTGTCAGGTCATCAGTGCATTTCCTCCTGAGGAAGCAGGTTTATTCTCTGATGTATATCTTCCAGCTTTTCTCCTAGTACAGGGAGCAGATAGCCCATTTTATAGTGACACGTAACTCTGAATCCTAACCCTACAGTAATTTTTTTGTAGAAAATATTTTCTGAACACTTTGAATCTCCTGAGTGTTATCAGTTTGGGCTTATGTGACAAAGGCACTACAGTCTGACAGGTGTCAGCCATTATTTTTATAATTTCTGGATGTACTGCAGTGTGTACTGCTATAGTACCAGAGCTATGAACCAGAGATGACAACAGAAATGAATGTGGCTAAAAGGTTTTCTGTTTTTGTTGCTCAGTAAAAGTTACCATAAAGATGACTTTATGAATTCAGGTGGATGGTTTAAGAAAAAGTACATGTTGCATGTGACTCTTCAGGAAGACTTTGTATTTTATTTCCTCGTATTTTGTGTTCCTTCTAAGCAAAAGGGTTTAGTCAGACTGATGAAAAGCTTCATGCTTTCAAGTCTGCAGGCAAAAAAGGGTCATTGATCACCACCACCTCCAACAAAATTAATCACATACTTTCTGTAAGTATGCAAATATCCCCCTTGTAGATTACCCTTAGACTTAAGCTCAGCACTCTTGTGAGTGCTTAATTGGGTAGCAGCCAGACTGTTCAGCAGTATGTAGGACCCATGAGAAGAGAAATGGGCAGTAGGCATGATATTCATTGTTACTGGGACATGGAGTTCTACAGACCGTACACATCTGGGCAAGTTTTACTTGTTTGCAAACAGGATCATACCCAAACTATAAGCACACAGGGTGCATTTTTTCTTGTGTAACACACAGATTGAGTCATGGAAACAAAGACATTGCGGTGCAGACAGCCCCAGCAGAAACTCCTGCTGGGAAGGCAGTCATTGGCCATTGGAAGTGTCAGCCTTGGCTGCTCCTTAGCACAGCTTGAAGCTTGAAACTGACATGCTGTCTTCTGACTTCCCTCTCTCTTTTTAAGGAATTTTTACATTGTCATGTTGGTTTATTACTTGAGTTTCTATTACCTATTCAAAAATTTTCCTGTTGTGGAAGTAAGCAAATATTTAATTCTCTGAATATATTAATTGCCATGCTTTCAGGATCCTAAATTCCTTCTAGAAGTTCCATAGGCATATGGTAGGGTTTCACTTTTTTCATTATTTCTTTTCATCCTTTACTGAATATGAGAAGAGCCATTTTAAAGCTGACTGAAAGACAAGTTAATTCCGCAGCTTTGAACCAATTTTTAGAGCCTTTTCTCACTGCTTGTTTAGATTCATTCTGCATGAGTAGTCAACAAAATTCACAGTGAGGTGATTATCCTTTGTGGGCTTCCATGAAATGAGTCTGATTTTTGTTGCTAGTCCTGTGGGTAATTATTCCTGACAAAACCCCTGCTGTGGCTGATGCAACTCAGACCTGTTGTCCAATATAGCCTTGATGAACTACTTCCTTAATGGTGCAAACCACATCTTTCCATTATGGAATGAAAGTCACTGATTAATAATTTTGTAGCTACTTTCTTTTCAGATACCCTCAGTCAGTATGCATTGGCTATAACCTCTGTTCTTTTCTCTTGCACCTCTTAAAACAATGTGAAAGTCACAGTTAAATATTTGAGAAAAAGTCCATGTAAAAGAGAAAAGCTATAGATAAGTCTTATTGCCATAAAGCCTGTAAGGGTCAGAGCACACATAGGCAAACTTATGTAAATAAGAGCACAAAAAAAATTGCTAGTGATAGATGTTCTATGAATAATATAGGTCAGTTTTCCACTGTAGATTATCCTGTGGGTTAAATGTTATTTTGCCCTTTCCAGTCCTTTTGGAATTCCTTTGATGTATGTATTTTGACATACTAGACTGCAGTCTCAAGAGAGGAAGTGTTAAGTTCATATTTGACACTCCACTGTGTGCATTCAAGGACCCCATTTATGATTCTGGCTGACCATTTCACACTGTGTTTCTGACAGCTTGGCACTAGCGCAGGCTATGTGTCACAAACAGCTGAGGCAGCTCTGTGAAAGTGACAACCATCTGGAGCTTTCTGCTTTTTTTCAAAGTGGCAGTCTTGTTGTCCTCCTTCTTTGAGTACTTTATTCAGTTCTCCTTCTCTGTTGCCAATTAAGATGAGAAACAATAGCAATGTTTTGCTCTCCACCGTCCTTGCCATAATTTCTCTGGATAATCGTCTGACATTTCTATGCTTATGTGAGCTTTTGATGCCAAATGGTCAGAGAGCATTCAAGAGCAAAGCTGTTGTTCTTCTTTCTGCCATTAACTAGCAGAGACAGGATAAATGATTAACTTGGCACAGTCATGTCAGAAGAGTGAAGTGGTGGCAGGCTTCTTGGGTCAGAATTTTAATCTTCATGTATAACTGAAAAAATGCCATGCAAGCTTTGCGTCATTCTTGCCTTGTGCTGGCAACAGCAGCACTATGGGCCACAAAGCAGGCCCTGAAAAGCAGGCCCTGAAATCTCATCACTGCGGCAACTCCACCGGTGCCCCATAAATGGCTTCAGCACCAGCCCTCTGACATAATTTAGCGGAGCATGATTCTCTTGATGTTGTGTATTACTTTTATTGTCACTCATTGTACCATTGGCTTCCTTTGTTAGGCATTTCATTACATGTTCACACACACATCTGTTATTGAGCAGAAATATCCACTGGGAGCTGCTCTAGGTGCCATTATTCAGCTATGTCCATATTTCGGTAACAGTAACAATCTCAGGCAAAAAACTAGGCATCCTTTGTTTTGTCAAAGCTGGGGTTCAAAACTGTACCATAAATCCTTCTCTGCTTAAAAAAAAAAAAAAAAAAAAAAAAATTAAAGTAATTAGCTTTTTTGTGGGGATTTAAATATTCTTTTATTTCTCCATTGTGCTTTAGAACCAAATGGCAGAGACATTGTTTGGCAAGGTTTACCTTTGGTTAATAGGTATGCTGTAGCACTGAGCAAAAGTTGTGTCTGCACTGGCGGCTGGTAACAGTGAAGTTCTCTGTGCTGGAGCTGTTGATGGTATCAAGGACCTTATGCAGCACTCAAAGTCTGAAATCTACTCAGATTTCAGTGAGTGTGAAATAATTTATTTTATCTTTGGCTCTGCTTGTCCTGTTTCTGTTTTCAGGATGTATCTTAGAAGGCATTTCAGGCAGCTGTGCTAACATAGCTGAGGATCTTTGTCTGTTGGGAGTACTGGAAAGTGTTAGAGACATTAAAGCAGTGACAGTTCTGTGGGTTGGCTGCACATGAACCTCACACATTTGTAAGGCTGTCTTCCCTGGTAAGGCCTAAACTGAGACCCTGAGTTCAAAAGGAGTAAACCTTACCCACAGCATCAAAGAAATGACAGTTACATATTCACTGTTGTGCCTCTAGATAGTCTGGCAGGTTTTTTGTGTGGTGATAGACATGGAGTGTTACTTTTAAGACAGTTTTCAGAAAGTAAAGGTTAAGCACTGCTTCTGAAGAAAGATCAGTAGTCAAATTTGAGCAAATAACCTTCTCCTGGCTTCTGGCATCCCAGTGGAGGTGTGATAGCTCGGTACACTGCTGAGGGAGAGAAACGTGCTGAGAACTGAGGCATCTTTTCATTTCTGCTGTCAAGTCTTTGCAGTCTGAGAGGAAAGTTCAGTCTGAGAGGAGACTGTTGTGTCATTCTCTTTTATGTCACAGTGTAAAGCTGCTTCATTTGGTTATGAAGTCTTTTTTAAGTCCCAGCTTCCCATTCAGATGAGGTGCCTCTCAGCTGTTACAGCTGTTTCTGTTATCAAGCATCCCTCAAACAGCTGTGTTAATATTTCCTACAAAAACATGTACTAAAAATGGTTTTTTGTCAATTTATTATGACATCAGCTATAGATATTTTTATTTGAAAGTCAGTTTAAAAGTGTGTTCTTTTTTAAAATATGTATCCAAATCATGGAAGAAGGGCCAGTGCAAGATGGTTTGCAGATCTCTCACAGAAACTTGCAAAGGCACTGATAAGCCCATAATTACTTATATGGGGGTTGCAATTACTTTAAGCTTTCTGGACAGAGGGACACATAGCAGGGATTTTCCGGAAACATGATAGTAAGTCTTTGTTTAGATGAAGAAAGGTACCCTAGCAGGGGTATAGAGGGTGTGATTAGAGGCAGAGCCAGGCAGGGCAGAATGAAGCTTGGCCAAACTTCCATTTGTGCTTTGGATACTGCTAACACAGAAAGAGGGTATCTTGAGTTTCACCAGACATCACTGGAAGCAAGATTCCTAACTGTCTTTTAAATATGGAACTCAGACTTCCAAGTTACTCATGCACTTTTGAAAATATTTAGCATTTGCAGATCAATTGGTGTCTATGGTTGCATTTATCTGTGGTAGGAATCTACCAGATGAATCTTCCTTTATACTTGCTTTTTATAATTTATTTTTGATTGAACAGGCTTGGGAAAAGGATTTTTTTAGTGTCAAACCACTTACTCAATTAAAAGTCTTAAGGAAATTCAGAGAACTGGGGGAAGAGGCTGGCTGAAGAGAAACAAAATAAATGCCACTGTGCTACATTTATCAGAGGCCTTTATAATGCTTCTGTATTTCTTGGCTGTGTAGTCCCAAAGCATTAAGTCTGTGTAAAGAGGTTCAAGTGTAGAAACAACCACACTTTCTTTCCTTCTTTACCCTTTCATTTGAAAAAGAATGAAGCAAACAAGGGAGAAAAAAAGCCCAAAACCAAACCCAAACCCCCACTACATTTATTTGTGAAGTCATGGAAAAATGAATAAAAACAAAAAAATGCTGTATGCAGATCTCTTGAGATGTGCTTGCAGACAGTTTTGGAAGGCCAGGATAAACAAATAAGATAAAACCTATCTAAATCTCCGTAGCACCTCAAGAGCAAAGACCTGTGGGCTTTGCCATTTAGGAAATTGCCATCTCTTGCTTTATCAGATAGCTCATGACACTTGTGTGTTGAACACTGGAAGGGTGATTTTGTGGGAATCAGAGTAATAATTTCTTTTCAAAAGATGTTTCTCATTGTAGAAAGTAATTGGAAAGCTTGACTTCTAAGAGCTCAGAAGAAAAAAAAAAGAGAGAGACCACAACTTTGCTGGTTTGGTGATGAGATTTCAACATATATGGGCTTGGTACATTTTGAAGAATATCTGACTCGAATTTTCTAAACCCAGTAGTCCCTCTTTCCTCTGGACCAAAGTGCATCTTCAAATGTTTATAAGAACTGTTGGAATGGCAGCTCTCCATGAAGAAATAGAGCATGGTGCTGATAATGCCAAGGTTGTGGGTTCAATCCCCAGATGGGATCATTATCTTAAGAGTTGGACTTGATGATCCCTATGGGTCCCTTCCAACTCAGAATATCCTGTGATCTGAAAGTGGTTTGCTGAGGTTGGCTGGAGAGGGACACAGAGTCTAGCTTGAATGACTGCAATAATTTGGAACCACCGTCTTGTAGCTTCACTACAAGTCACTGTTCTGTGACTCTTTCCACTCTAAAATGTTTGGCTGCTGCAACAACCTAAGTGACATGTTAGACAACATAACCCTCGTTGTGATTCAACTATTTTTTCTTGAGAAAGTGGATTTTCTTCACTTGATTGATATAAGTTATTGTTAGCAAAAGCACTTCTTGGTTAGTATTAATTCCATCTATGCTGTATGGGTTTGCTCATGTGGCTGTGATGGTAGACCTTCACTAGAATACTCCAAAACCATGGTCCTCAGAAACAGGCACAGCTACTACTGCAGCAGTGATCTCATGAGAAAACTGAGCCCTAGAATCCCGCTTTTCGCTTGCAGACTGGTTTAAACTTGATCTATCATGAGTTCTCCTGCTGTTGTCAGAGAAGGGTCATCACACTTCCCCAATTTCTACAGTACCACTGTAGCACTGAGATTACTTGAGTGGGTATTGGTTTAGGTCTGCACTATAACTCCTACTGTCTATTTCATCTAGATCAAGTATTGTTGGGAAAAAGGGTTAGTTCCTTCTTTTCTTCTTTGTTTTTTTTTTTTTCCCAAACCTCTCTGAAATTTCTGAATGTTGTTCATGTCTTTCCTGCAGTATGAGGTGGTACAGTTTCTGTTTGCAGTAATAAGAGGCTATATATAGGTCTATAGTCAGAGGTACAACAACTTTTTAAGTACTTCAGAGGCAGCCAAATTATTAACAGTGAAAAGTGAAAGGATGCAAATATTATTTTCGGCTGTTTTGCATTTGTGCCACTTCCATGTCCTCCAAAATATCATCTCCTTTCTGGGGAAAGCTTAGGAGGGGTTTGGAAGCCATTATTGTAAGTTAAAATGCTTCTGAGTGAAAGCAAATGTGTTTTTGAATGCAAATGAATCTGTACTGGGGGAAATGAAACGGCATGCTCTCTTCCACCATCATGCACTCCAAAAAATTAAAACAGAAGGATGAGGCTACATTATTTAGGAATTTTTCCTTTTGAGGGTTCCTGTCAAGTTCTCCATCATGCTGAGAAGTTACGGATTTTCTGGGTTTTTTCTTTTTTTTTTCTTGTGTGACTACACTGCAATTTAAATTGTAATATAACCAGTTATCTAATTTAGGCTATATTAGTGAATTTGTGCCCAATATGATGTTTGAAAAGCACCAGTAGAATAATTGTGTTGCTGCCATCAGTTTGAATCTGTTTTGCCATTCCTGCTGGAAGTTTCTCCCACAACCCATGGATGACTGGCATAATAGGCCTGTAGTACCTGCTACATTCTCTCACATTGCAGCCTATTAAACTAGTGTTTAATCCACAGATTTTGTATATAGGATGTTGTTACAGCTCCGCTGAGGCCCTTTGGGTGTATCTTGACAATGTCTGCTTAGGGAGACATCAGGCTGTTGAACATTGATGTGGTACACTGCAATAGTTCCTTGGGTGCAGTTAGTGTGTGTTATGTTTATGTGAATTTAGGGATTCTTTATTGACTGATGCAGGAAAATTATTACTTAGCATGGTAGATATCTAGATGCAGTTGTTGATTATGCACAGTGACACTATCATTCATAGGGGATAAAATCATTCTATTCAGCCTGTTTTTTTCCCAGTATTCTGAAAGCAATTTTGTGGAGTTTGAGGTTTTTATATATATTTATATATGTGTATGGCTGGGTTTATTGCTTGAAGATTTGTGGCTGTTTCCATTGTCTGCAGACTGTAGCTCAGCTGTACCTCTAGGTATGTTTTGACAGTACAATTGAACTGATGCAAAGGCTTTTTGTTTTCAAAATGTGGCTATGCCTGCTTCCACTTATCACCCCACACACAGGATCCTGCTGCCAGTCTTGTGCTGACTGGCTCCTTTCTGACAGTGTCCTCACTGACACCTACAGCTCTGTTTGCCCAGTTGTCTTGTGATAGTGCTTGTCTGCACTACTCATGGGATTCCCTGGGTCTATTGCTTTTTCTGTTCTTTGACTTAAGGTTGCGTGTTTTGGTTTTTTTTTCCCCTGCTTGAAACATCTTACATGCCTGCTCCATTTGCCTCTTTTCCTGATTCAGTCTAATTTCTTTCTGTCCTCTGACTTTGGTCTTCCTTAATTCCTCTCTGTTATCTTTTCATCTGCTTTCTTGGGACCCCAGGGAAAGATATCCTCTCCTCTCCTGTGTTGCTGTACTTTCTGCTTTCTCAGTGTATTGAAGTCCCTCCCCTGACGATCCAGATCCCTTAAGCACCTGATTATGATTATGCATTTGTCCTGACCTACTCTTTATTTCATTCATTTCCTACACTGGTGACTCTATTCTCAGCCCTTGAAAAAACAGGCTGCACAGCTGTAGGGGGATGGAAAAGATTTTTTCCTTTTCACACCTATGTTAATAAGAAAAAAAGAATTTTGTGCTGTGTCTTTGCAACAAAACCTGAAAATGAAACACATTTCTTATCAATTTTATTTTCCTGCTCCTCTATTCCCTTTTAAACCTCATCCTTCTTGAAAACCTTGCAAAGAAAATGTTTTAAAAGAACATTTGTTATTGTTTGTAATAACTGGGCCTCTTTCTTCCTTTCTTCCTTATTTCTTCATACATCTTATCCTCTTTCTTCTCCAGATTTGGCTGCTCTGCTTGATCCTTGCCACTGATCATGTTAGGTGGTGACTGCTGGAGCTCTGAGGGATTCTTTGGCAGATCCAGCTCTCAGAGCTCTGTCTGCAGAGAGAAAAACATCTGCCCTTTTTATTCTTCAAAAGCTGAACTTTTAATGTCTTCCCTGACTTAGTATCTTCTGTTTAGCACCTTACCTGGCTCACATTCAGGGAAATTTCTGCAGCTTTCTGCAAGTTTTTGCTACTTTTGCTAGGACATTTTATCTAAGCCCCAATGATAAATCTTTTCACAATGTGTTCTTGATTATCCTTATGACACTTTCTCACCCTATTCTCAAGTACTCATGGTGAAAACTACTCTGTTTTGACCTTTGCCTTTCTGTCTGACCTATAATTGGTGTTCAACAAAACTGAGTTTGCTCTGAGTTGAAACATTATTTTGCAGTCCTCTGTTGCGATTAATCCCAGATTAGTTAGGGTTGGAAGGGAACTCTGGAGATCATCCAGTTCAACCCCACTACCAAGGCAGGGTCACCTCGAGCAGGTGACACACAGGAACATGTCCAAGTGGGTTTTGAATGTCTCCAGAGAGGGAGACTCCGCAATCTCCCTGGGCAGCCTTTCCAGTGCTCTGCCACCCTCAACATAAAGAAGTTCTCCCTCATGTTGAGTTGGAACTTCTTGTGTTTTAGTTTATGGTCATTGAAACTTCCTGTGTTTTAGTAAATTCTATTATATTTTTATTACCTTTCTTATTCTAAAATACAGAAATATCAAAACTACCTATTTTTCTGTTTCCCGAAGGGGCTATAGTTTTTGTGAATTCTTTCACGGTACTTTAGGGAAGCAAGCGTTACTGTTAGGATTGTTGATCTCTTAGGGTCACTGAGGCACAGTAAATTTTTGCTATGCATCAGTGAAACTTAGGGACAGTTTCTAGTGTTCTGCATGGTCAAGGCAAATGGTTTAGCCAGCATCAGATGGCATTTCAGTCTAACAAGAACTGGCTGTTAATCTCTCACCAGTTAGCTTTCCAATGAAAACCTTCCCTTTCTGTGCAGGATTGAAACAAAAGCTGACATATCGGAGTTTATCTCAGGACTGAAATTTCATTTTAAACTTTGCTATAATTCAAATTTGGTCTCCTGGTCTAGTGATCTGTCTGAGAGCATACTCCATAAATGCCCAGTTGGCTTCAAAATAAGCCTATTATGGATGTTGACACTTGAACTAATCCCCAGGAAAATGAGAGTCAAAAGACCTTCACTTTTACTTGTGATCAAATACCTTCTCCCCTCTGCCTTCCTGCTCTTATACCTTTTTAACTCTAGCTTCTTTTTTTCATATGAGATTCCAACTCAATTCCTCATAAAATCAAGGCAAAGATCACAGGTAAATGGAATCACTTAGTATTATCGGAGAAAACAATCTCAGTGAGAAATCCAGCATATGTTAAATAATTTATTAGTTTTCATCATTGAGACTGTTCACTGTTTCTTGAGATTTTGTTTTATGCACTCACTAAAGAATATATTGCTTCACTCATTATGTCAGTTTCAGAGCAGCTAATTTGATTTAATTTCTGCTCTTAGTTTAGGTATGAGTTTGTGAAAATTAGTAGCTGAAAAGCTACTACAGAGTAGAGAGTTTTCAAAACAATCATCCTGGTTCCTTTTACAAGCAAGAGCAATAAATTGTCAGTAGCTCTGCTGATAAAAGTTGAGATATGGAAAAGGAAAAAAAAAAGTGAGGCTCAGGGTAGTGTTTGCCTTTTCCTTGAGGCTAGGAAAGGAGAATTAGTTTATTTCTCTAGAAGAGCATTAGTGTAGGAAACAGCTTGTGTAGGAGTTGCAAGTCACATTGCTCTTCCTCTTGCCTCTAATATATGTGCCCTGGGGTTATGGCCACTTGGGGAATACTTACTGCAGCACACACTCTTCCAGAAGAGCAAGCAATCAAAAGGACTGCAATTTTCTCTCATTGAAAACAACCTCCTCTTCCAAAATCAAGTTTCTTTATCTTTTTTGAAAACAAATGAGAGTTAGTACCTTGGTCCTTAGCTGATGTGAGTTAGCAGCCAAGTGGTGATACGGGCACCTGGGATCTGTCTGTGTGTAATGGTGCAAATAAGGGATGGGAAGGCATGTTCCTGTATGGATAGCTTGGCAGATCTGCAAATGAATCCATGCATACCAGAAGAAATGTGGATGAAAGAACACTGAGAAGATTTTGTCAGGTAATTAAAATGATTTAGAAAGGAAAGGATTTGTTGTGAGTCTGTGTATTAGAGTGCTGACTTCTTCATGTTCGGTGGAGACATGCACACAAAAACCCCACAGGCAAAGAGTTTTGGTACACAAAAGGTTTTTAGTGCTACTGAAAATATAACCTGAGTTTCTTTAAAATGCTTAAATACTTTCTATGGCTATCTTAAAACACAGAGTTATGAATTTGCCTTCAGTTTAATCTGAGTATGAATTTGCTATCCACCTTAAACCTGTTCAATTTGCTGACAGCAACTAAAATATATGTCAATGGGAAAACTGTTCTTTTATCTTTTCTAAGGCTTTCAGTGCATTTTCTTTTCTTTAGCAACATCTGATGTCAATTGTTGAGGGATCCTTAGCCCAAATTTGTTAGCTTGAATTAAATTTGTAGTGAAGGTACAGAGTGCAAAAGGACTCTAAGACCAAGGCAAATGTTTTTTAAATGCTTGGGATTGGCTAGTGTACAAGGACACACTAAGAATAAATTATATGGCTAAGGAAGAATACTTCACCTCTCTTTGCCTACCTTTTTTTTTTTTCAGTTTTATACACATACACATGTATTCACACTCAAAAACATCTATGAATTTTTTTAGTAATTTTGATCAGAATGAAATCCATATACAATTGAGACTTTCACATATTAAAGTAATGGTAATGCACAAGAAAATCCCGAATAAATACCTTCTGGAAATATAAGCAAACACCTGAAACAAGAAAAATATTTTCCCTTCCAAGTACTATTTAAAATTTGTTTGGAGTAACTAATTTTAAATTACAGCTCTCTTCTTTACTGTATCAAAACAATGTGGAGGTTTTTTTTAGCTTTGAGAATTCATACAGGTAAATATAAACACAACAATTTAGGAACGTTTAGTAAATTTATACTTCCTAAGTGTCAGGATAAAACTGAGTCCTTTTAAGGCAGAGCAGTTTCAAAGACAGCCATGAAAGTTTTAAAAGTATGTGATGCTGTCAGTTGTGATAGGAAAGAAATGTCTATGAAGATAGACCAGAAATGAGTGATATCCTTAACATGTCTTAATTCCCAAAGAGAGGATAGTTAACTTTAAAAACTACATAGCTTTAAACGATGAAGAGAACCAGTGAGTAGTATTTACACTATAAAATAGAAAGTTAATAAAATGTGTTTCTCTTGGGTCCGGTAGAGTTTATGTAGAATTAAAACCTTGATATTTCAGATTAAAAGAAAGAAGATTGTTTCTAAATTGCCTGGTTGTTTTTTTTGTCCTGTTGGGCTTTTTTTTTGATAATGTTTTCGGTGACACTTCAAGTTTAACATTTACATTTATAATTGTTTCCCCTCTTTCCTCTCTCACACACACAGAGGACATTGGATGTGGAAGAAGTGATTGAAAGTCATCCAGAGAGAGAAAAGAAATTGATTCATAGGGAAACTGAAGAAGGGACTGGAGCATTACTGAAGGTAAAGTCTTGATTTTTTTTTTTACCACTTTTCTCAGAAATAGATAAGTGATCTCAGTTGAAAGTATTCAAAAATTCTTAATCTAAAAGAAGACATCCAACTTGAATACTAAAATGTGGCAAACACCTGAAAGCCAAGTTTTACAATGAAATTGTCAGGTAATTGTAAGAATTGAGAATTACAAACACTAGAGTAATTAAAGTGTGAATCCATAATTTCACTAAGAATAAGTAACCTGGAAAAAGTATTCTATGTAATATTCTTAATCTCAAATTGAATAAACTATATCAATAGTTCAATAAATCATAAAGAAAAAAATGAGGCCTTACTAAGCCTATTGTCCTCATAGCACCACTTAGGAATATTTTGTATGCAGACGTGCATGGTGTTGGATACATTTTTAATTGCAGCCATAAAGAGATTAATTTTCTACAGATAGGAATATTTTTGGAGAGCTGGAAAGAAATCTTGTATTTGCCTACAATACTGGTTTGTGCTAGGGGTGACAGCTAGGAAAGAAAAATTAAATTTTACTGTAACATTCTCTCATAATGGATGAAAATACAGAGGGAAAGATGGTGTATTGAAGAGTGACAATAAAAGGCAACAAAACCTTGTCCTACTATTCAAGTGCATTGCCTCTGCTACATGAAGAAGCCTAGTGTCTGCTTCATGCTGTGGGACTTAAGGTTTTCAAGCTGCCTTATTCTACAGTGAAGGTCTCTCATCAAAGAGTAAAAACCTGGTGGTGCAGGTCTTTCAGTGTGCTCCTGCGTTGTCAGTGTGAGGAGGGCGAACTGCAGTGAAAAATATTCTCTGTGTTGGTCTAGCAGGATCTGAGAGGATCTGAGATATGCTGAGATTATGTGGAGGGACAGGATGGGAACTGACCTGCAGCAATCTCTACGCTATTCCCAGGAGATATGCTGGCAGCATCTTTGCTGTACTTGGGCATCTAATCCAGTAATTATAACTCAAATCCCGAGTGAATGCACTGTAAATCTTAGCAGCAGAAACAGCAGGATGTACAGGGACTGAAAGGTTAAATGGATACCCAAACCACAGAGTTAAACTGTGGCTGGGAGTATAGGCAGCGTTTCTTCCAGAAGGATGAGACAAAAGGGCAATCTTTTCACCAGCCAGTCTTGTAGCAGCCCAGAGAAACACTTCAAGCCAGAAGAAAAATGGCTTACATACCCTGTAAAGAAACTAAATGCTGCTTCAGGAAAAATATTTCTTGAAAAATTGAAATTTAATACTCCAAAAGCATTTTTTTTTGCATTTGCTCAGGGATATGATCCAGATGCATAAACATTGCTGACAATAAAGAAGGAACATTGAATATTTTCCTATCAGGTGTTATCTGGCTTTTAGAAAACAAGAGCTCGATAATGAAAATAATATGGGGATTACTGTAGATATGAAATAAAAGTAGAAATTCCCCTCAAATGAAGTAATGAGGCCCAGTGGTACCTTGGATCTGCTGCGGTTCTGCGTTGTGAGGAAAGAGAATAAGCATGCAGATACTGAGCAGCTTCTTCACATATCTGCTCCAAGGTTTAATGTCAAGAAACATCCATACATTCAATCTTCAGATTTACATGGAGAACCTGTTGCTGCAGGATTTTTGGCTCCTCAGTTCTCCTTCCCTAAAAGAGTAAAACTTTGATTATTTTAAAGAAAGACAAAGTTGTAGATGTCATAAATTATTTTTCAGCAGACAAACTTGGGAGCATGGGATGCAAGTGCCATGCTGCCTGTAAGCAATAGAAAAAGGAGGCCAGGAGTTCTGTTATTTTTGAGGGAATTACCTTCTTTCGGCATTTCTGTTTTCCTGCAGTTCTGAATCAGGCAAAATTCAATTTGTCTGTAGGAAAGGAATGCGAACAAGCTGTAATTTGCAGTTGAGATATAAATATTTCTTCTTCAAGCTCTAAGACAGTTACAGTGTTTTTACATTTTTTTTTCATTAGAAATTGCATCTTTCATGTAAAATTTGATTGAAATCAGCTCCCTTAAAAGATAAGGGTGGGGAAATAGGTTACATGACAGTGAAATGAAAGCAACCTTTTTCTTTCATGTCTAAATGAAATATTTCAAGTTAACCCAAAATACAATTTTCTAGTTTTTTTTCCCTGTTTCTTCCTCCCTACATAGTGTTGATTTTACTTGAACAATTACCCTCTCATCAACCATTTAAAATTCTAGTTTAACTTCAAAACTAAAACACATCATGTTGTAACAACGTTAAAATAAAAGTTCCATTTTTCTTTCTCAGTCCACTGCCCAAGTTCATTACTTCTCCCATTGTGATGCTCTTCAGATACTGCAACACCAAACAGAGATGAATCCAGCTGCACAGACAGTTTCATATATACTTTTGAATGAAGATGAGCTCTATTTCAAATAGCGTACAAAATGTTCTTTGCATTTTACTGTTGAGTCAGAGGAGGACATCTGTTAGTCACACTGAAGGGTTTAGCTTAACCTCAACTACATTTTTCATCCTGCCCCTACCAATCCATTGAAATGACAAGAGTGTTACGAAAGGCTGAAATTCAGCGTGTTATTTTCAGCATGCTGAAACAAAATGTTTTGATGCTGTCAAAATGTCTTTCCCTCACTATTTTTCTCAGAAGCATTTGTGGAATTTGACCTTAACTGTAACAAGTCTTAATGTTCCTACATTCATATGTAGAGACTCATTATTCTGGTCACTGAACTGTTGCTGTAGTCTAGTTCATGACATCTGCAATAACACAATAAGAATAGAAATAAAGAACATCATATTTAAGGGAAAAAAAGAGAGATAATATGTCAGCTGGACAGAGCAAAGGCATGAAGATATACATTCATGAATATCCCTGAGACTGAAGTTGTCCTCCAACTTCTTACTGCATGTTGGAGAGCTGGCAGGTGTTACCAACCACCTCTGCAGGATGTTTCTGAGCCTCCTGCCCCTGATACTGCTTTCTGCCCGATCTGGGCAGTTCAGATGTATCGCCTTCAGGAGATCTTCTTTGTGCTGGGAAGGCCAGGCACAGTGTCCCATTATCTGTTTGTAATTTTGCTACACCCCTGTGTGAGAAATGCCTTGTTTTCATTCAGTTAACCCACATGTAGGTCAAGTTAAGGAAAACAGATGAAGCTTTGTTCAGAATATCTAGAACAGATAATGTGTCATAGTACATGTTTTATTCCATGCTTTCGTTAAAGTTTTTTTTGTGGATATCTCTGACTGTCATACAGTAGATACTATGGATAACCAAAAATGTGTAAGATTAGATTTTTCTCTTTCTCATGAACTGTCATGCTGTCTTTCTCCTGAATGGCTATGCTATTCAGTTGGGGCATATTATTTGCTGGATTTCCTCTGTTTTGAGGTGAGGTTGGTGAGGATCTTGTGAACCATAAGAAGAGTTTGAGACAATTGTACAAGCATTTTCTCTTTCCATCTTATGGCACATGACTAGCTAGTGAATGGCAGAAACTTACTGCTCAGCTGCTAGACTTGGCCACAAGTTTCGTGTTTGCAAGGGACAGGTCTCCAATGCATTTGGAGTGACAGGTAGCGGCCCCTGGCCAAAGGCAGGAACTCTACTCTGTAAAGTTCTCTAACCTGTTGCTTACCCAGTTATTCCTCCTTTGGTTCTTCATATCCCTCACAAAGCACTTCTTTTTTATGCTAGAAGTCTGTGCAATGCTTTCCTGTTTTGAACTTGCCTGTCATGAGCTTAATAGGGCAGAAAGATAAGAGTGAATGCAGAATAAATCTTCAGAGCCTACTGAATAGGGAATTTTCCTGAGAGTGATGCTGCAGGGAAACACAGAAGTCAATGGTGACAGCATATACTGGAGAAGCTGGATGACAGTAAAATGTAAGAAAAATGTTAGGGAAAGGTGACCATTTCTTTCTCTTCAGTAATAAATAAAGCAAGAAATCACCAAACCTTCTCAATTTAAAAAAGTGCTAATGAATTTTCAAATCAGGTAGTCCATTTAGCCTGAACATTGGCAAAGCTGTAACCCACCTTGGTATCCCCTGTAACCAGCCTTTTTTTGGATTTTATCAGGCCATTGTTGTATACCAATCAAATAGTCACTGAAAAGAGAGTAAACTGACTTTAACTGCATGGGGTAAATCCTTTTACCACTTTCTATGTCCTTAGCTTAAAATTAAAAAAAAAAAGGCACTAAATGCAGAAAGAAACTATATTCTTTTTACCTTGCTGCATGACCAATGCAGGATGGATACAGTTCTAGTCATTAAAACTCTAGTAGTGAATTAGATGGTATCTTCTGAAACTGGAAACTAGCAATAAAAAAATCTATCTTAATGTCTTTCTTGTTTCATTTTTTTTTTTTAAGTAGCAGCTTAAATGTGTTGAAGTGTCATTTTTACTCATAATGAGGACAAAGATACAGTATGGGAGCTGCTAAACAGCAGATTTTGTTAATAGGGAAAGCCTAATAAGGCACGGGACTACTTCTTGACTTTTCTTCCTTGTCTACTTTCAAGCAATGACTTCCTCTTCAGCTAATGATTTTATAGAAAGAAGTCTCCAGCTGAAAAAGTAAACTCTGGTTCATTTTGTCTGAGAAGGATGATTAATGGGAAGGAGATTATTAGGAAATCTTCCAGAGAGATATGAAATCCTCTTTCACTTAGTGCAAGGGTTTGTATCACGATGTCATTTTTTGATCACATCTGTTTTTGCTGTCTCTCCTTTTTAGGGCCATAAAGAATCCTGTAGTGCCCCTGGACTCTGCTATCTACTGTGTAGAGAAAGATGCAATTGAGCTGTGCATATTCGTATCAGCCATTTTTTTGCTGGCTAAGTAGTCCAGCTTATCAGCATTGGATAGATGGTCAATAGAAAGGGCAAGTCTTTACTGAAAGTCAGCCTAAGCAGGAGCTGATTTTATGTCCTTGTAATTGCTCCCTGGAGATCTTTTTTTTCCCCCTACTAACTAAATAGAGATATAAGCAAAAAAAAAAAAAAAAAAACACAAAAAATCAGTGATCAAAAGATGGCGGTGTTAAATCCACAATCCTACTTTATATGCATGTGTGTGGATAAGCTCTTGCTTCCGCTGAAGACTCAGCATGAGATTCTATTCTTACTGTTTCCCCCCAAAACAGTTCATTCAGCCCTGCTTGTTATGTCTGTGTCACACATGCTGACACGAAGTCCTTTGTGATCTGCGAAGTGCTCTTCCACCTAGACAGGGGATAACACCTAATAAACAGCTTGCCAGGGATTTTCAGACTATTCAGAGCCTAACTGCAGCTGAAGAAAGGACTTTACCAGAAAAAAGGCAGTTAAAGAGCTTATAAAGCTCACAACGTGTGTCTGTGACGTTATACATGGTTAACTTTCACATGAACCTGTTAAGCCGTAGCTTTCACCCTAATTGAGCATTGTAGGAAGCAACTCATCCCCAGGCCATCATGCTGTGACACAACAGATTCGGAAGGAGCAGTTTGGTTAGCAGTGGTGCACTCTGTGGAGACTTGGTTTTGTTTTTTGTGTTTGTTTTTTTTTGTTTGTTTTTTTGGGTTTTTTTTCTGTAGAAGAATGTAGCAGTGCTCAATGGAGCTTTTGTGACTGGAGTTTTGTTTTTTTTTTGTATGTTCAGTTAACATACCTTTCAAGGTATGTTAACTGAAAACTGAAATTAAGGAGAGTGCACCCTGAGTTCATGTGAAACAGATTCTGAGGTCAAGGCTGGGACATGAAAAAAAGGCTTCTCCTGGGCCAGTAAGGAGACAGTTCTGCACTCTGGAGACCTGTGGTTTTTTACATGCAGCAGCTGAAACAGATGTTTGGTAGAACATTAAAGGAAAGAAGTGAAGATCTTTCACCTGGAAAGTTCCTTGTGGCTGTGTAATGATTTTGTAAATGTCCCTATTAAGCTACTGTGCTCCATATCTACAAGGTTCTGTCAGCCTGTATCTTAATAATGCATACTATTACACAATTTATTTACTGCCTTTTGGGTTAAGTGGGCTCAGTTGTAGACTAATAATGTCTTCTGATTTAGAGGGGTTAAAGCATAACCACACTTGGTAGTGTAAAAAAACTTTATTTTTCCTTTAGAAAATGCTGATGAAATGCTGCCCATTTAGAAATGCTATCTGTGAAATATTTTTAAAAAATTTTTGGTTTGCCATTTGTGTGGATATGAAAATTTTGGAGACAAAATCTTGCAGGTATTGTTTTGGCCTTGTATTCCTTACAACAGCCAGGTTTCTTGTATAGCTCCTGAAACAAAACCGTGTTGGGCAGAGAATAAAGCAGCTTGTGTGGAATTAATGAACCAGAAATACTAATGTAAGGGATGTTTAGCTTATACTTTGTAAAACTGAACAAAAATACCCCTTTGTTAGGAAAATGGTCTGTTCGAAAATTTATTTAATACTATTTACTCTTAATAACTTGGTATCATTGTAGTCCTCTTTTATGACTATGTGGGACATGGAATTCATTCTGAAAATTACTTCAGAATTTAGAAATATTTTTTAGCATATTAATTTCAATGTCACCCACTTTGCACTTGAGTTTTATTTATCATCTGGCAATAGACAGAAAGCTCATTTTTTGGAGCTGATTAAAGCTTCAACTTCCTTTCAGGCTAATCATGACAGCTGTTTATTACATGGCTTACCTTAAACCCATCATGATTAGCACTTAATTCCAAAATGATATAGCTGTGATATGGCACACTCCTTTTGAAATACGTAAGTATTGAAACCAGGACAGCCTAAGTGTATTTAAATTTTTGGCTATCCTTTCTCTTTTTTTCTCCTTTAAATATGATTTCATTCATATGATTAGAATGGCAGCATCTGATCATGGTAAATGAAGCACTGCATGTAAAATGAGAAAGAATTATGCCTTAATTTCATAGGCTTGAGGTTCTTTAATAATTTGTTAGCCTCCTTGGAGAAATGTGGACTATTTCTCTTCACACTGAATCTTTTAGCTTACTGATGGCTTTGTTGAAGAGATTCTACAACATATGCTTCTGAAAAAGCAATCAAAGTGTGTTACTAGATTTTTGAAGGGTAACATGCTGACTATGTGGTAACAAAGCTGGAGTGAAGAAAACTCCAAAGATAAATGAGTTAACAGAAAGCAGTGATGGTAATTTTGGTAGGACTGTCTTGTAAAAGGTAGCCAATTCATTGAACGCTTTTCTCATGTATAAAAATGTGAGGGAGAGACCATCTCATTTTTCATAAGCATTTTTATGTTTGAATGAAAGTAATCCCTGGTGCTACAGGAGCTCTCAAATCAACATTTTCTTAGCCAGCCTTATTTCTACAAAATAAGCCCCCTTAAAGATGGCCTAAGTCTTTTGCTTCAGCTTTCTGCATCTTAAATGCAAAGGAATGAATTCCCTGCAAGCTGGTGCTGATGAGCTCTTGCTTACTTTTTTGACAAGCACGGTGTGATCGCTATCCAGTGACTCGATTGTGGCCAGGTAAGGGGCTGCTCTTCTGAAACCTGTGGTCTGTTACTGCCTAATTACTGCAGGTCTTTGAACTGCTTTCTTACACTTTAGCTTTTCTTCTTATAGAACACTGCAAACCACAAAGATAATAGTTAATCCATTCAGCTTCGATGAGAAATCCATTGGTCCATCTATTGCCACCTCAGTCAGTCTCTTGTTCCTGAAGTAAAGAGAAATTTGTTTAGCCTATAGCCCTGCAACTCTGTATAGGCATTGCTTGTGTCTCCTTTTGCAAGCAGGAGCAGATTAGAAAGGTGATACCTTTCGTACTGAGCTTTTAATGTCCACAATATCTGTGTTTCAAGGGTTCTACTTCTGAGTAACAATGGATAAAGTAGGCATTAACAGCTACTTTGTATTAAGTGCGTCTTCCAGTTTAGCTTAAGCCAAAAGGGATCCAGTTCATGAGAAGGGTTAGTGGGAATAATCAGGAGACTCAGTCCAGAAGTGCACTTCTAGGTCCAACTAACCCACTCTGTCCTTGGCCAGTACTGGTCACTTATGATAAGCATCTGAGACTGGCAGATATAAAATCTGTGTCAGTGAATTTTCCAGAAAGAAGGAAAAAGAAAGAAGGCTGCAGAAATGGCCTGGGAGGGGATAACCTGAGGTTTACAGTGGACAGAATGTAGGGAGGTAATAGATAATACAAGCTTTGCATGTTAGGCAAAACAAGGGCTGAAGTGGCAGTGAGGGGAGGGACTTGAAACTGAAGGGAGGGATGGCAGTTTGCATTATCTTTCCCATGCTACCTAGAGAAGGTCTGAATTAAAAAATGGAACAGTTTAATTGGCACCTGTTGGAGGAAGGTATAAACTGAATCTATACAGAAGTGTCAATGCAAAGATAACAGGGTGAATTCAGGCAAGAAATAACATTGTGGGATCTGGACCACTAGCAGAAACATTTGTCCCTGCTCTACTGATGTGGTGTTTCTCTGAAGTGGCTGTGATTAGCTCGTCATTGCCCTCATGCTGCAACTGAAGCAAGCAAGCCACTTCTGTTTTCCTGAGCCTTCCCAGTTTCTCCATGTTTTCTCTCTCAGCTATTACCCTGTAATTGTGCCAGAATTCGGATTTTATCAAAATCCAGATAGGAGAATTTCCAATCCCTATTCTCCTTGGGATATTCTATGTTGTATTTTCAACATTTGGTGATTCAGTAAAATATTAACAAAGGAATAACAGCTTATGCATCACAGGAGAACAAACTCCTGTTTGCAGTCGTGCTTTCAACCTGATGCCTCTCAGCCATGAGGTCAGTAGAATTTAGACTAACTGCAGAGAAAACACAGAGGAAAATATCAGCTGAGGGCACTGCATCAAATCCCTGTGATACAGAACAATATGAGTATACTAGAGTAATTGCTTAATTTTCACTGTTTATGTCAGAAAAAAAACCCCAAAATGGACAAAACAATCCTCCTTGTGGGAGATAAAGAACACATTATTTTTAATAAATATTTCATTGTATTCTTGAAAAAAGAGATGTTTAAGGAGGCAAAAAAGAGAGGACATTCCCCAGATAACTGGTTAGTGGGGAAAAGGAGTGAAAAAAAGATCATCATCTAGTAGCAGTAAGTTTTCAGACTGGCAGTACTGGCAGTTCTGGAAAGTGGGTAGTTTTACCATCTACATTGTTCTTTTACAGAATGAAGCAAAGCCAGTATATCAGTGCAAATGCATTTATAATATGAGTAACTATCTGCTTAATTGCTTTTCCTTACAAATATAATTTAGCCCACATGAGCCATGCCTGATACATTAAAAAGAAAATAAAAATTCCTAGATTGGCTGTAATTACAGCTGATAGCATTAAACATGAGAACAAATTTTGCATATTTAGAAGAGATACTTCTCAACTGTCACAACATAAAGAGTTCCAGATTTTTTTGAACTAGAATGAAAGAAGATTAAAATTACTTTTTTCTTACAGAGAAATTACTCCATGTTTCTTCAGGATAGCAGCTCCCTCATTTTCTCCTCAAACATCTATTTTTGTTTCTGATGGGTGGATCGCCAGGAATGCTTATGCTCAGCCAATAAAATATTCCTGCAGTCCTAAAGATACAGAAGACAAACAGTAAGCAAGGTGTAATGGTTTTCCTTGTGGCTTTCTGATTTGTTTTCATTAACATTCAACCACCCAGGTGATGTATCCTTTTCACTATCCTCTCTTAAAGGCATTGTACTTAAGCCATTTTCAGGCATGTACATCAAGTGGCTTACAATTCTTCTAGGATTCTGAGCTGAGATTTTAAGCGCCACAAAACGAAAATCATTTGTCAAATCAATGACTTCAATATTACATCAAGAAATGGTTTGTACTAATCTATTCCTAACATAATGTGAGATGATTTATGAGGTTCCTTGCTTAATCTATATTTTTCAACTTTTAAGAATAAATAAGTGCAGATAATTTGCACCAGAGCAAAAAAAAAAATCTGTGAAATATTATAGCATGTGTTTTTTTCTTCGCCTTGCTTTTATAATTCTTTTTATGTGAAAAAATGCTTTTCATTGTTTCTGGTAATTTATAGGTTTTTCTTTTTCTCAGTTTATATGTGGAATATTTAATGAGTTGTCCAGATTAATATAAGAAGATAAAGTCAGACAGTTGGAGAGAGACCTCTGTCGAATCAACCTGCTGTTTTGCTTTTCTTATTATACATGTGAATGCCAGAAACTGACAAGATGAACCAGTTGCTCTTTCCAGTCTTGATTCTGACACAGAGAGAGCTGTGAAAATACCCACCCAAATTTGGCCATATAGTTTTGTTCATGAATCTGAGTAACTGAAAATTTATAATCTAATCTGGTAATCACGTTTTTTTTTACTCTCTACACTCATGCCTGCAAACCCCTTGTCTGAAGAGCTGTTCAGATGTTACTCATCCAAAAATATGTTGCTCCTCTCAACAAAGACAACCGGCTATATAGTGCCAAATAATCTAAGAAGCAACGTCAGAATACAGAAAATACGGCCCAGCTGACTGACTTTGAGACGGACTCAATGCCTTTTCAGGTCAATAGAAGCTCACTGTTTCATTTTCAAAGGACTTTTTATATCCTTTATCATTTACTGGTAAGCACGGAGAAGATCCTTTTAAGCACTTGGAAGCACTTCTTCCCACTGAAGTCCATTAAGATAAGAGACATGGTGGGATTCAGTTGCTTAAGCACTGTGTTTGATGCCACTGCAGTGGTTTTAAAGCATCCTGCTTGTTATCCAGCCTCCACTCTGGCAGGCCATGTGCCTCTCCCAAATCCTGTGGCAGGCCTGTGCTTTAGCTAAATGGCTCCAGTTATTTCCAAACAGATCTTATGTTTTAGGGATTAGGTTATGCTCTCACTGTGTGAACTATTACTATCACCTCTATAGAAGGATGCTTTTTTGCTTATTAAGAAAAAAAACAAGCAAGAAAATAAGGACTGCTCTAGCTTTGTGTATGTAGCTTAAATTCAATTTATCCTCCCATGGAAATACTTTTTTGTAACCTGAAGACATGTTTGAAATAATTTGCAATTATAGCATATAATTATAGCATATGGTCCTGAAAATATATGCTGCATGGCAGTTTACTGGACTTAGATAGCTCTTATTCTGATTTTTCTCAGACTTCATTTAAATCAAAACCCATGAATAACAATTATTTTCATACAGAATTTCATATGTTGTATTCTAATAACTTTGCACCCTGCTTGGCTTTAATTAAAAAGATTACCACAGAGCAGTAAAATTTAAATATTCCTTCTGATATAACTAGGTGGAAGAATCACAGTTTGAATGTAAAAAACGTGTGATGATTTGCAGCTGATTCTTTGACATGCTGATGGCTGCCAGTCCTTGCAGTCAATGCAAGTGGAAGGCTTTAGACCCTGGCAGAAAATGGTCTGTGCCTTTCAGCACTGAGCCCTGGGCTGCATGAGTATCCTGCATGCCTGTGGCCTTTTTGTAGGGAGACAGATTCACAGGTGTTCCTGTCTTGTCAAGAGAAACCAAATTTCTAAATCAATTTTGAACTCTCAGGTATGAAATAAACAACTTAAAATTGCCTACATATATTTTTATACCTCTTTATCCTGGCTCTACTGTCAGCTGGGCGGACTTCCCTCAATTCAGTGCAGCAATGGAGGTTTAAAATTGGTGTCTGTAGTAAAGAAGTCCAATGAACAGAAATGAGGGAAAGGACTGAAGCTAGACAAGAGTTTATTTCTATTTTAATGATGAGTTTGGAACTAGTCTGCCTCCTTTTTAGTCTGTCTGGTCTAGTCCTGGGTTATGAGCTTATTGAAGTGCATTTGAAAATGGAGGTCTGAGAGTACAGTTTATGAAATGTGGTGCATCAGGCATAATGGTGGGGAAAGGCAGGCCTAACTCGTTGAGCTGTAGCTCTGTCTCTTCTTCCCCAATGGCATCCCCTCCTTTTATCTCTGTACTTCGTAAACAGAGGTGAAGCAACAAAAGAGAAGATTTTTGCTTTGTGCCTTTGGTCTTTAATCCCTTTGGCCTTATAGGCAAGGAGAGAGCTGTCTTTATTTTCTGAAAGAAAATAAGGCTCCCTCATGAACCCAAGAGACAAGACTCAGCTGGGCTACAGAATAAAAACTGTACTGGATAAAATAGCTGTCAAAACAGTGTGGAATAGTCCTGGTTTTATTTTCCTGCCATATTTGAGCAGAAATGTAAGGTTTGATAGTGTTGGTTTTTTGGGATTTAGTTGAAGCCGAAAGTTAATGGAAAAAAATCACGTCCTCTTTCACAGTTCTTTCTTGGCCATTATCTGGACAAATTTCAATGGAAATCTGGAAGGAAGTGCATGAGATTTCTTGTAATAAGGTACTATGAATCTGCCTTTGGTTATACATAACTCTTGCTATTGGCTGTGACCAAGTGAGAGAAACTTACTTGGTTTTAGAGAGTTGACTGAATTTAACAACTACATATGCCTGTTCTCATTTAGGAGAACAGTATAAATGCATACTTTACTTTTAATTTACTTTGCTTCTACTTTTTTTATTATTATCATTTTATAGAGATTCTGCTTTCATGGTAATGAGGCTCTACCTTCTGAGTTTCCAGTTCTCCTACTCCTATTGTGCCTTGTAAGACTCTACTCTGTTAGTGAAGCAGCAAAACCGCTAGGAGCAATAGGGCACAAGGAGCTGGGAATGGTCTTATTCTGATCCTTTAGCTGCCACCTATGTTTTCTTGATGGCACAGAGAAGCCAGAGAATGGTTAACTGCTATACCACAGGAGTTTCCCTCTCATCTAAGGGCATTCCCCAAGGCCTATAAATCTCTAAGAGTCAACACCTTCCTGGAACTGAAACAGGTAAGTGCAGCTTTGAGCATTATCGGCTGCTGAAAAGCCTCAGGGCAGGGGAGACAGGCAGTGGGCAGAAGGCAGAAGGCTGCTTTATCCACAGGAGCACAGAACTTTGCCTTAAGGCAGATGTTCAGTGTTCAGGCCAGTAAAGTCTTTAAAGGCCTTATTGGGATGGTGACCAGAAATCCACAGGGGGTAGAAATATTCCATAAAGCTGTTCTCTTTTCCCTTCTGACCAAAAGAAGCAGTGGTGCACCATAAAGATATGTTGCACTTCAACAAATGCACCCTGAGGCTGTGGAGAATGACTGGTGGCATTGCTATAGTTTTGTAACTGTTTTGCTCATCCTTAATTTGCAACAAGATAAATTTTTGGAAAATATAAATCTCTAATATAAATATTTACGTGACTGAATTGTAGTATTTGGTATTTTGGTAAAAAGTGTAATTCAAAATTCTAAGCACTCCTGCCTCAATGTTGACTGATATTTGAATTCCATGAATGGAAACATATTCCATCTCTGTATTTTTAATTTTCTTTATTATCCAACGGGCAGCAGAGAGTGATTGTTACTATTTAAATTTCAATATTGACAATATTTTCAAGCTATCTCCTGGGTCATATTCATGTAGACTTCAAAGCAATCAAAGAGAACGGTGAGAAGGTATAAAGCAATCACTCAACAATTTCTTATTCTATGTGTGTAACCTCAAAGCTATCCTGCCTTGAGGAGAAATCACTCCACAGATAATAAATATGATTAAGTACATGCCAGAGCAACTCAACGGCTACAGAACTGAATGTATCCAATGAAATTTTAAATTCATTCCAACATGTAGTGAACTAACAGAAGGGGCTTTTTTGGGGAGGGCAGGAAATGAGATTGTAGAGGACTTGGCTATACAAACAAATTGCGCACAACTCTCTCTTAACACTAGGCCTAAATTCATGTGTAATTAACAACTGTAAAATATGGCAGCCAACCGACGGACTTTAACCACTTTCAGGGGAAAGGGCAGTGCAGCAAGACACAAATAATCCTGGAGGTTTCTGCAGTGCATTGAGGAAAATTTGTGAACATACATGGAGAATCTGACAAAGGAAGATGCTCTGATGGACCTCACACTTTCAGAAGAACTGGTTGGGAATGCAAAGCTTGGCATTCAGGATCCTGGCACAAAGATAGCTTACTCTTGGTGGAAGAGGATCTGGTTAAGTAACATTTTTTTAAAAAATGGACATGCACAAGTGTGTGCAACATTAAAGAAGACTGATGAAACATGGGTTAGGGAAATGGACAGTGAGGTGGATTGAAAACTGGATGGATGAATGGTGAAGCTCAACGTTGTGTGATTCAGCAACACAAAGGTGAGTTGGAGGCCAGTCCCTAGCAGCGCTCCCCAGGTGTCAATGCTGGAACAGTACTGTTCAACATCTTCATTAATGATGTGGACAATAGGACAAAATGTACTCTCAGCAGGTTCACAAATGACGCAAAAGAAGGACGGGTGACTTACACACCAGGTGGTTGTGCTGCCATTCAGAGAGATCTCAGCAGACTGAAGAATTGGACTAAGAGCAATCTCATGCAGCTCGAAAGAGTTTTGTATCTGGGGAGGCATAATCCCTATGCAACATACACTGATTTAATGGAAAAATATCTCTGCAGAAAAAATTACCGGGGTCTGACCTAGTGGACAACAAGGTGAAAACCACCAGCGGTGTGCCCTTGCAGCAAAGGTGGCCAACTGCATCAGGGGCTGCATTAATGCATGGTGTTGCTAACAGGTTGAGGGAGGTGGTACTGCACCTCTACACAGCACTGAGTGCTGGGTCAAGTTCTGGGCTCCTCAGTACACAACAAATAGGTACTTTAGGGGATTGAGACCAGTGAAAGATCATGAAGCATCCTGACACAGGAAGAAAGTCTCAGAGAGCTGGGTCTAAAACTTGTGTGTCTTTGCTCTTCCACCCCTCAGGAAGCTGCAGCCTGCTGCATGCTGCACCACTGTGCTTGTTACCCCCTCCATTTGTGTCAGAGAGTCCTGAGCAGCACACATAAGTGAAAGCTGAGTTTGACCGTGTTTGTCCTTTCAATGTCATTTGATCTGTTCTCTTCTTTATTGCTCAGCTTGACCTAAGGCTCCCTGCAGAATTTACAGAAGTCTGGCTTTGGCAGTCAGGAGAGTTGAAACTTTGTTTATGCCTCTTTGCACCTGTGGCCAAAAAAGGAACTAGAAGTAAACAACTAAGCCTTCTGAGAACCAATATGGCCCAGGGGAGGTCAGGTCGTGTCTTGGAGACAGGTAAAATTGTGCTGTGTCAATATTTCTCCAAAAACTGTGCTGAAAATATCACAGTTTAAGAGGCAGAAATTGCCTTGTCATCTTTGCAATTGTTTTCTTTAGACTTTGTGTGTCTCTCTGTGTTTTTCCTAAAGGAAACACGATTTGGCATTAGTAACAATATTAAGTGGAGCACTACAGCAGATACCACCCTTTTCCCTCCTCCAATTATCATCCATAGCACCAATGGAAGAAGAGAAAGTCCTGTTCTTCTGTCAGCTCTCAGCTTCTACATTCATAGAGAATCACAATGTACAGTTAAAATTCAAAGCAGATTTAATGCTTTAATGAAGTGTTTACTTTTCCTTTCACTGAAGCTTAGTATAAGAATACTAGACACTGTTGTCTGTTTTCCCGCTGATAAAGGAGATCAGGAGTTTGTACTCACAATCTTAACCAGAATTTAAATGCCTGGACCTGTTGCATGAGAACATTAAGAATGTAAGAAAGCCACAAATTGATACTTAACAGGGGTTAAGAGTAAGGTATGTGTATTTTTCTCGTGATACCTTGCCTAAAATTCTTGAGATGGATGATGTTCCTATGTGTTTCTACATATCACACTCTTCCATTGAATTGTTTAGTGCCACTATCAGGCTGTAGAATCCTTTGTTGTCCTTGACAGATTTGACAAGGAGTTTAACATTTGTGCCTATTTTTCCATCAGAATGTGCCTATTTTTCCATCAGAATTAATATAGTAGCACCAGGCAAAGGGATGCAGGATTTAAGGCAGAGAGAGCAACATGGGACAGATCACAGTGCCTGTGGCAATGTAGAGATGTAGTGATGCTGAATAAAAACCAGTTTTCTTGCCTTATCACAACAATTTTCACTGAATTTTATTAATAATTTATTTAGTATTGCCTTTTTCTGTTTTGGGAGACTGCATCTTTTTAAAAAGAAGTGCTTTTGTTTTGTTATTGAATTACTGCCTTAAGTGAGGCTTCTACAGGCTGCAAATGGCTGAAGCAGGTGTAGGTTCCCAGGCAGGTGAGTACCAATTGATGTGTCACACTCTTCTCTGTTGTGTCAGAGTTGGACTGATTCCTGGCCAGGGAATATCTAATTTGAAATGCACTGACTCAAATATCTACCTCAATGTTGTGGGTAGGAGGAAAGGGGGGAAATCTACTGAGCAGAATGTGTAGGGATTGCTCTCCTTTTAGCATGTTAGCTCAGAATGAGAGTATCCTTTCAATGTTGATTTTGGATCAGGATGTTGCGTGAGAGATCATTCCTTTTTTTTTTAAGAGTTTGAAAGTAGTTGAAAAAGTTATTCACTAGAGTGTTATAGCTGAAGGACTTGAGGCACTTGAAGCTGTCATCCTTAATTTCNATGTTATAGCTGAAGGACTTGAAGCTGTCATCCTTAATTTCTGGTAAGTAAGAGTTATCAAACGTTCATCAAGGACTTTCAAAATGAGGCTTATATGTCTAGAAGGCCAAGGCAAAGGCAAGAAAATATTGTTTACTGTGTGAGGATTAAAATCTACATAGGAAGCATTACAGTGCTTCCTGGTTTAGACCAGGTCATGGTCTAAACATCACAAAATACATTTGACCTCACTGCTAAGCTGTTAGTCAAATTCTTTATTTAGCATTTACAGTGAAACAGCTACATTCTCAACATTTATATAACTTCAAGGGTAATATGTTTGATTTGTTATTAAGCCTTTAATTTTCTATTGATTTGAGACTAAAATTGTGTAGCATTTATCAGAATATGATATCTGTATAAAAAGTTTAGAGTAGCTTAACTTTTAAATAAGAGCAAAATAAAAAAGTTGGTCAGGGAAGAGCTCTGGGTTTGAAAAATATCGATAGAGCAATAACAGCAAAAAATTATTTTTAAGCTGGATCAGTTCCCTCATGGCTCTCAGTGTAGTACCACAATTAGTGATGTTTGGCATTGCAAAAAAGTCATGAAATAAAGGAAGAAAGATGAAGGAAAGGGGGAAGGTTTTACAATCTGCTTCAAATCATGGCTGAATGAACAGAGGTCTTCTTGCCATACATAGCAGATTAGAGTTAGGGGTGTGCTTTCAAGAAGAGGTGGATATAAATTCTAAAGGATGTTGTCACCCAAAGGGAGCATTGCATTTGATCTTTGCAAATGTTGATGCATTGCATCTTTGTTGCATCTGATTCCTGCCCCACAAAAGGTGACTAAGAGCAACACCTATCTCAGGAAAACTCCTTGGGATTCTCAGTGAGATGAACGATGGTAGCCTGAATCTATGTTAGAATTACAATGAAGATACCATCTTAGGACTTTGCAAACTACATAGCAAAGCTGAAAGGACTTACTGCATCATTACCTTGGCTAGAGATATTCCCTGCTAAAAGCATATAATGCACTTTGGGCAATTTTTCTTTCAGTACTATCAAAGCACTACAGAAACTATATCGGGGTGAGGATCTGGACCCCAAATTGAAATTTCTCCAATGTTATAAATTGCCCTACATTACACTGTCATCTGTTGGCCAAATGTATTCATGACACTTGGGAGATTTATTTAAACTGTTTCTCCTAAGCCTGTCCTTTCCTATTCCATTGCATTAAAGCAAGCAGCAGCAGCTTGGCAGCTTGGCTGCCTGTCCTTGCCGGAGAGTAAATCACTCATGGTGACATCAGGGAGATGCCTAGCTATCATCTCTGAGATTTACTGATGTCATTAACAGAGGTGATACATGGCCACTTGGGAGAAGCAGTTTGAAAAGGTGTATGCACAGGTAGGTAGATGGAGAGATTAGAGGAGGATTAGAATTAATTTCAAAGCTGATCTACATTTATTCTATATGATTTTGTGTTTGATGAATTGTTCCTTTGTGGGGGGCTGATTGAGCTGCTTGAAATTCTTCTACTTTTGATTTCCGTGTCTTGTATCTTTAAACATGTAAAAATGTACTTGGTTGCAATAATGATAACCATATCTTTTCCTCTTACCATCCTGTCAAAGGCTTGCTGACTTTGGGGCTTGAGTGTAGAGTCCACCCAAAGATAAGGTCATTCATTTAATTACCACTCCATTAGGTGAAAAATATGGTACAGACAGAGTTCCAACAAATCCATGTATCTGCTGTGACTTTTTCTGAAGGCAGTATATATCCTGAAAACACAGTGAAAATATGGCTCTCATAGCCATACAACTGTCTTCATATGATACTATGGATTACATTCATGAATTTGCTTGAACAAACCAGAAAAAAAATCTTATTTCTTTCTTTCGCACAAGCCTTTCCTTAGAGTTTCTGAATAATTTGGTGCCTTTTTAATATGCCATTCATTGTAGTAGCTGTAATGAATATTAATACAAATAGCAACAAGGGTTATATGCTTGCAATAATATATATATTTTTACAGTGGAAGTTAAGATAATGCATTTAAATGGCCTTCCAAAAGCCAGATGTCCCTATTATTTAGTTCCTGATTTGTTACAAATACAAAGTTCATTGAAAAAAGTCTTTCATCAGCCGTAAGATCGACTTCTTTGAAATGAAAAAAGAAAGAAAAGTCTCAGATTCCAGGGGTTTTTAATAAACAGACTTTTCCTTTTTAGAAATAGGCTTTTCAGCTACTGCATTTTCTCCTATTTTGAACAGACTCCATGCTGGGAAGCCTCATATCTTATTCCCCAAATACTTGCAATAATTCCAATGTTTATTGATCACAGCAGGGTTCCATAACTGGACTCACTTACTTGGGCTGCAGAAAAAGGCTAATAACAGCATATGCAAATTGAGAAAAAACCTCCCACAGAAGCAGATTGTGTCAAACTCCTGACCTCCCAAAGTTAGGATCTGCAGATACTCTGTAGCTCACACAGAGAAAACACAGGATTCCATGGAGAGAAAAGAAATCACGCTTCTTGGTACTAAAAAACAAAAACTGTCATCATAAAATAATACTACTTAGCACTTTTTGTCTCCAGAGCAGAGAAATGGTTTTCTGAATAAGGTAATCATCAGCCACTGGAGTAGTAACCTTGCGCTGAGATAAGATTAAATTTTCTCCTAAGTCTCTGTGTAGGTGACCATATATATATACATAATGAAATTCTTTCTTTATGCTGGGTAAATGCGCAGGGAGGTGCCCCTGGATAATTATGATGTGATATTAGATTTCTAGCATATGAAAAATAACTTCACTCCAGTATATTTATCTTCATTAGCATACAAATTCAAGAATCCTTTTTGTGTATTAGTGAAGGGGCTGCATATTTTCTGTAATAATCTATGGCATTTTAATGGATTTTCTTAGATCTGGATGGGATTTTACTTATCATGGGAAATGGCATGCTGATCCTTTACTTTCTCTCTGCAGGTTTCCTAAACTGAGCACTCACTAAGGTTTCTAAATTAGGGATCCTAACAGTAAGCCTGATGACTTCTTGCATTGATATAATTACCATAGCAAGTTTGACATGTCCAGTTTGGACTCAATTGTGCATTACTAAAAGAACTGTATTCCCTTTCTGTCTCCTCCCGTGGCTTGATAGGCATGCCCTGCCACAGGAAAGACTTCAGATGTATCCTGGAGATGTTTTTCTCCTGTTCAAAGATGACAGACTTCAGGAGTGCAGGATATTGACAGAGGAAAGCACCAGAAGTCGTGACAAGCAGAAGGGTAAGTTGTCTTTGCTTTCAGGGTTGCAAAATAAAAGAGGAAATTATTTGATAGACAACTCTGCCTTCCTTTTCCTTCCTCTCCCTCTCTATCTTCTCCAGGGAATCTGAGAACTGTTGTTCCTGCCAATACGAAAATCAAACTCCAAGTAAGCCCTGTTTAGCTTGCCTCATGCTCAAAGATACCTGAGTGGTAGTACGAGTGCTCTGCCCAGTGCTCTCTTTGTCATTCATGTCACAAAATGATGGTGAATGAATGTGATGAGGAACAATTCTTTTCATTTGGAGACTCACTGTTAAGGCAGTGAAGTTGGAACACACTCTCTGCCACCTATTTAAAGCTTTATAAGAAAACCACAGTCCATGCTGACCTTTTTTTCCTGCTCAGCCTGCAGGGCCTTTTTTTCCTTACCTCAGCAAAACTCACTGAGAAATACCAATCTGACAAAATCCAAACTGCTTCATGATAATTTATTGATTCTATCCAAACCTTCAAATGAAATCATTTGGGAAGATGGGCCAACTGGTCCTGTCCCCTGCCTCATGTTTTTCCAGTCTTCCCTGGTTTCTTGGAGGTTCTCCCCTCCCTCACCTAGCCAGGGAAGTTTTGGTGCTCCCTGGCCCCATTGCTCCCAGCCAGGTGAGCTGACGTGGAGGTAGGAGGCACCACCCTGGCCCCTGCCTGAGCCCCTGTGCCCTGCTGACCCCCAGAATGAGTGTCCAGAGAGCAGCTGCATGTGTGGTCTGGCTCAGCTGTCCCCTGGGCTCCTTGGCTTTCTGGTCTTTTTCCCCAGTGAGCTGGATAAAAAAAAAGGAAAATTGTTGGCTTGCTATGCTGGATGCCTTCTTGCTGATTCTGAAACAACACAATGTGGTGAAAGTCTGTAATCTTTTTGGCTGCTTTTTCTTTTTAAATTTTGATGCAAGATGACATTGCTCTTTAAGATTGTGTGTTCCTTGAATAATTTTGTTTTAATTCCACATCAGCTGGGAATAGATCAAGAAAATTGCATTTAAATTCTTTCTAGATAAACAAGGATGCATATTAAGCTATCTCCACACTGCTTCAAGAAGATCAAAAGAAGTAATGAGTTGTTTTAGCAGGAATAATTAGCTGTGGGAAAGTTAGTTGTGAAAATTGGAGATGATCTTTGTCTTTGATGTGCATCTTCTCATTGAAATTGAGAAAGGATTAAGCAAATAACTTTTTTGGTTTTTGCTTCACAAGGTTCAGAAAAGGCCTTTAAATTGTGTTGAATTGAAAGAATTGCAATTTTTATTTTATTACTCTATTTACTTTCATTAATTGACAGTTTCTCAACTTACTTCTTCCTTCCTGGTGAAGGATTTAGAGGGTAAGTCCTATGAGGAGTGGCTGAGGGAACTGGGGGTGTTTAGCCTGGAGAAGAGGGGAGACCTTTTTGCTCTCTACAACTCCCTGAAACGAGGGTATAGCCAGGTGAGGGTCGGCCTCGTCTTCCAGGCAACCAGTGACAGGACAAAAGGACAGAGCCTCATACTCTGGCAGGGGAGATTCAGACTGGACATTAGGAGGAATTTATTGATGGAAAAGGTTGCCAGGCATTAGAATGGCCTGCCCAAGGAGGTCATGGGGTCACTAAGTAGGAGAAGGGAGAACCCAGAATGCTAGGCAGCAATTTTCCAGTATATTGATATCTAACTTCCACCATGAGCATTTCTCCTGAATTCAAGGCCCCATCCAAAGAGACTGGCCAAACTCAAGAACTGTAAATTCCCACAAGCCGGGCGGGTGATCCTGGTCCTTCCACGCAGCTGTACAACCCGAGGAGCGCCACCACCTTTGGCATCTCTGCGGCCAAGGGACTGGTAAAAGCAATCAGGTGTTTCCAAAGGGCAGGCCTGTGGTGTTTCCAAAGGGCAGGCCTGGGGGATTTTCTATGCAACTCAGTCTCCATGCTCATTTCTCTTAACTCCCACTGAAAGGGCTCAGTAGGCATTTTCCTGATGTTCAACTTTTATGTTCTTCCTTTTGTTAACTTCCTACAAATGCCTACTGTGATTAACCCAATAGTGTAACAATCTGCACAATCACTTCTCTTATGCCAAATCCTGGAAAAAGGTAATTCCCAGAAGAAAAAGGAAAGAAATGCTATGCTACCTTCTCCTCTTTGTTCGGTTTGCCTCATTAACATTGCCACAGCTCTTGGGATAATTAATATGTTGTCACTTTGCACATCATTAATTTGGTAATTCACAGTAGGAGATGTGTTCTATAATGGCTTAAAGTATAATTCATTAATTGAGGTCAATCCCTCCTTATAAGCATGGAGAGGGCTCCATCACTATCTTAGCTAGCTGCCTAAATAGCAATATGTTGCTCATTTCTAAGCTTGTCATAAAACATGAGTTATAGCAGGTGAGAAATGCCTTCTTGGCATTTCTCTTATAGTCCATAGCAGAGTATTTCCCAACACAGAAGAGAAAGGTCTCTAATCCTCAAGTGCTCAGGTGAAATTCAAAGCACAACCTGTGCCATGCTCAGTGTAATGCATCTGGAAAACCAGGCCCTTCAGAGAGGTGACCTAAAGTTATATGCTGAGTAAGGAGCTTGTTTAATGCTATGAACTACAAGGACCATCATGCAAACAGATGTGAAAAATCTGATCCCTCCTCTGAAAGTGTTTTTATCCCCTTAGAATGTGCATGGGGAGACCTAGGGGTCCATGATGTGAAAACTGTACATGCTAATCATCAAGTTTCTTGAATTTTTCATTTGGAAATAAGCTAGACATTGTAATGGCTGGACAGCCCTTAGCACAGGGATAGCAGTGGTTCAAGCACTCCAGGCCTGAGAGGCTGAAACTTCTTCTTAGAAGTTCCCCAACCTTTGGGCAATAAAGTGAGAGATGAGGCAGCAGGGTACTTTCATGCTGTCTAGTTGAAGCTAGAACACAGTCCATCCAAAATTGCTAAATAATGAAACTACTTGGAGAATGAACAAAATGGAGTTTGATTCTGTTGCCAAATGAACAGCTTAGTTTTTGGAAATCTTGTGTTTTGGCCTCTGTTATGAAGGGAAAAATCTGTAAGCTGCCTGACATCCCAGAGTTAAAAAGAAAAATTAAATATGAATGGAAGAGGGAAAAAAAAACCCAGCATGACACACTGATTATTATCATCCACTGTATCCCTTATACTTACCTTCCTACATGCAGGGAAATATGTAAAGAGTTTGCTCTTGCTGTTATAGAGCTCTCTGCTTTTCAAGGGTGAAATGATTATGTTTCAGCAAAAAAAGCATACAGATAATGACTCAGCCCTTTTCTTGGAAGGATTTCATGTCTATGATATGTCTTTTCAGATACCATTGTCAGTAATGTTGTATAATTTGATGGTACTCTTGATGGGGAGTAGTGTTTTGTCTGTAATGAAGTGTATTATTCATTAGTATTTTATTCCTGATAGCTTGTTTGGTTCTGAGAAGCAGGTTCCCACTGTGTATAATTTTCCTTTATTGGTGGTATTATCACTAGATAATCCAGTGTGATTCATGGATTAAATTTGACTTTATTGTTGTAGGTATTAGAGTGATAATTAACTGCAAAAGACACGGAGATCAAACTAATTTAAACTTTAATTAGTTAAACGAGTGTTACCAGTTCTACTTGGCTGTTTTCACAGCTCTAGTGACTATAACTGCGAAGAAAAACTAGCAATTAAAAATATTACAGAAGTATTGCAGTGATCAATAAATATTCCCCTTAAGTTTTATCTGTATTAGGCTCCATGCCTTAGTGAAGCATGTGTTAGATTAATGATTAAAGACTGCGTCTCCTGAGCATGAGGCTCCACATCATTAATCCCTTCAATTATTTACAGCAAGAACTTCTTACGAGGATGGGTGTGGGACTGACTCCTGCAAGTGCTGCCGTGAGTGCACTTGCAGGGCTCCTCTGCATCCCAGGGCCTTATCTGACCGATCTGCAGCACAAAGGGACAAAGGGGCAGAGAAGGCAGAGGACTTCAGGCTGATTTACAAAGATGTGGAGCTGAGTCATTGCCACCCACTTTACATGTGCTTTGGGAGGCACGGGAGGTGGGTGGGGAAATCTGTTGATGCACAACTTCGTGACTACAAAATTTAGTCATCCAGACCAAACTACCTGAATCCAAGCTAAGAGCCTTGCTTCTGTAAATTGGTCAATATCATATTAAAAAATGACTTTTTTTATTTTGGTTTTGTTTTCACAAATTCCATTGAAAAGCTATTCCAAAACATAAGTGATTGGGAAATACTTCAATATATTCAGTGCAATTTTAAAGCCACTATCCGTCTATCCATTTTACAGCACTACTTGTTTTCTGCTTGGAGTTCCTCTTTCCTGTACATGTTTGAAATGGGTTCTGGAACTGATCTTTCCAAGCATGTATCACACCAAAGATTTATGATTTTTGTTGTGTCTGACAACTACACACAGAGATACTTTTCTTCTTTCATGGCTTCCAATTGCTAAGGCTGGAGCTCACAGCAAAAGTTCTCAGTCTGTGTTTCTAATGCTTAGACATTTGGTTCTTACACAGTTTATGTCAGACCTAAGGACTTGTTAGTTCTTTCTGTACACAGAGATGCTCTTCTGAACTTTTAATACCGGTGCACTGCAATTTTGCTGCACCATTTTAAGCATTCTGGTTCTTGCAAGAAGAAATGGCTGTATGCCCTTCTTTTCACTTATCTGGGAAAGAATGGAGGAGGTGAAGGGGATTTAGTTCATTGTTGAGTTTACTACATTTCAAATTTACCTACTCTGTTATGTTTAGCTCTGTAATTCCTGATCCCTTTTTGCTTCTTTTGATAATGTTGCCTTTGTTATAAAGCAGAATTTTACACTTTGCTGGCAGGAGTGACTTGTTGATCCAGAAGGTTTCACTGTTGCAGTGGGATTGCATTCACAGTTTCAGCTTTGAGCTGAGAATGATAAACATTCACACTAACAAAAGGATAGTGTGTGTGAGAACTCACGTGTTCTCTCCTTGCAAAGTGGGAAGCAGACATTGTGCTGCAAGAAAGAGCAGTCGACCCCTGCCATGGGCCAAATGCAGCCTGTACAAATAGTTCAGTGGTCTGATGTCTGGTTCCTTTCCACCCTCTTTCCTCAGTGGCCCATAGCAACATGACATGATGCACCAGCCTCCCCATGATCACACCGCAGATGAATCATTTAGAGATGAACATCCAGCTCATTAGATAACTGCATGTCATGAATGCCTGTCAGGAGTGCCTGTTGGCTCTGGGACAAGCACATATCCAGTCACAAGTTGAAAATTCACAATGCTGTGTTCTTCTTGAGTGCTCCTATGAGGGGGTGTGAGGCATAACCTGGATGAAAGTTTGAGCACCTCTAGGCTGCTACCTAAGAACTTTGAAAAAAAGATGACTGAAAGGGGAAAAAGAAAGATCTCATCAGTCTTACTCTTTCAAGTTTGTTAAATTAAAAGGGGAAACATCCATCCCACGTGGGATTATAACAACATGGGTTTTCTGTTCTATGGATTGCTATTAGGACAAGTAAGATTTACAGCAAATCTTTTCGAATAGTGTTTAATGGCTGGATTTGTAATGGAAGAACTGGAATGGCAGCAGGCTGACAAGGCAACTATCGATTGCAAGTGTCAAAAGGCACAAGAATGGAGTGGGGATAGGTGTCAAGTTCTGCTGGGAGTGCTATGAAAAGTACTAAGGCCTTGTGTTCAGATCAGTGCTATCCCAATGAAAATACGATAAAGGCAGTACCTTTTAAGTACTGAAAGGCTTCAATAAGGCCTCCCTGGAGCCTCTTCTTCTCCAGGCTGAACAACTCCAATTCTTTCAGACTTCAATCATAGAAAAAGTGTTCTATCCAGCTGTTAATTTCTGTGCCTCTCCTCTGGGCCTTCTCCAACAGGTCCATGCCTTCCTTCTGCTGTAGACCCCATAGCTGGACACAGTTCTCCAGGTAGGGACTATCTATGCAAAAACTGTCACTTACAGACATGACCATCATATGCAGGTTAGGGCTTTCAAACACAGTAACAAAGCAGCTCTTTCTAGCAGAGACTGAGACATTTTAAGTCTGGTCCTCTCTGGGCACTAGGGAAGCCATTGCTCAGGACTCGTGGGGACGCCAGACTCACAGCAGTTGTACAACACAGACAAAGCAGACAGCACAGGCTGCATTTGTGGTTTATTGTCCCTGCAATCCTGGAGCTCCAGATTCAGATTCTCTGAAAGTAAAATATTGCACAACAAAGGAAAACAATCTTTTTAACAAAAAAATCATGTGCAATCATTGTCAGGACCTTTATGGGTCATAATCAACAGAGATATTCTTATCTCTGCTGACACAAACTGAACAATTTTTACTGGTGCAAATGAAATCAGAATCCAGTAGAGCATCTTTAGAGGAGATCTTGAGAATTCATTACTTTGAAGTATGAATTATTTTTCCCTTTTGTGGACCAAATTGCCAAGCCCTCTTTATGCAAGTAATTTACCTGCCTATACTGAGTGCACAGGAATTGCCTGTTCCCCCCTTGAGGGCTGTTGATGTTTGTATGGCTGCCTACACTGCTGCCAATTTTCTTCCAAAATGTACTGCCAGGGAGACAGCCTAGTCATTTATTAGCAATACAGGTTAATTACCAAGCATAACAGGTCAAAGGATGTTTGATCCTCTTTGATTACTTAATGTCTTTGTTCTGTTACGTGCATTCTGTCTTGTTATTTCACCTTCTGAGTAGGGAAGTAGTGGAATTCATGCACAGAAGCACAGATGGCACCAATGAAAATCAGTGCAATCTGCAAATCTCCTGCTAAAAGCCAGTTCTTCATGTAAGGTTTTGCAGCCACTATTAGAGATGCCTGCTGGTACACCACTTAGTTTTCTCTTGGAAAAGGTACATCTGTATTCCTTCCCATAGGATTTAATCATGAAGACCTGAGGTTCTGGGGACTTCACATGCGTTATAAATGGGTACTGCTAGCAAAAGCACTCGGTCTGTGGTGGTATTGAGGCAGGTTTTTACTATAAAATGGCAAAAGTGCTGCCACAAATCAAGTCTGCTGGAAGACCCAGCAGTAATCATGTAGTCTTCTCCTCTGTATCTTTTTGTGGGCCTACTCCTGAGGCACTTAATACATGAACATTTTATTGTGTATAGTATAGTTAAGTTGCCAACAAATCTCAAACAAAACAACTGTAAACGGAGACCAGTTTTGTGCTGGCATTTTTCAGAGCGCATCATATTTTGATAGCAGCTCTTCGTGTTCTGCAAAAGGGATGCAATAAATTGACTCTTCCTAGATCTATGAAATAATTCCCCCCTGGATTGCCACTCATTTGTAACAGGAATTATATAAATGTTTAATGTTATTCAATACTACTCTGGGGAATAGATGGACTCCTTGGACAACATCCTCAGGCGTTGTTGGACAAGCTTCTCATCTGGCTTTGGTTCAGTGAAGCAATGTCAGTTTAGAGCTGCTCTATCTCCTACCTGCTTAAGGCCTTTAGAAATTAAAAGTTTTGTGGGAAAATGATTAAATTATTACTAAGAAATAGCCACTCGGTTGAAAGAGCGCTAATCAGGTACTACTGTCCTGCTGACACCATTATAGTTTGGAAAGACTCTTTACCAGCAAAGTCGGAAAGGGTTGAAATTTGACAATTATTTTCTGTCATAAGGCAAGATAACAGTGGTGATGTAAGAAGAAACTGAAGCTGATTTGATGTTAGGGAATTTACAGTCATTTTTAACAATCATTTAGCAGCAGAACTCAGAAAATTTTCAGTGGTTCTCCATAAGCATTTTAGTTTGAACCAAAAATGCCTTTTGGACAAAATTCTACATTTCCCCCATTTTTGGTATTTTGTATCAAATCAAAAAATGGTTTCACAGTCCCCAAACTAGTTTTCTTTCTATTAAACTAAACTAGAAGTGTCCCAATAATCAGCTTTCAATAGAGACAGATTAATCAGAAGTAATTCCCTTGCCCCAGAAATGTATGAAGAATGGACAACAGAATCTTGGAGATTTGACACTGACTTCTTTCTGTCTTTAGATCTTCTCTTAGTGGGCTGTGAGACTTGTTAGTGTTTAACATGCTTTGTCATCTTAGTACTTACTGCGCCATGTTTGGTTTCTCCTTTCTTTCAAATCTGCCAATACTTAAAAACTTTCAGACAAGTTACACATGATTTTTTCCAGTCTTCTGCTTTCCAGACAGATGCCAGCTCTATCCATTTGTCTCACTGGAAGCAAGGAGCTATGAAAATACCTGACATAAAAACACGCAGGGGGGTGATTTTAAAGTTAAATCAACTCATTAAACCTGTCTGTCTCCCTGTTACTGAAAAATGTCTAATTGGACACAGGCACTCAGTTGAGCAGCAATGACCTCCAAACCTCTTCACCGCTGGCTGTGCATGGTGAGGCGTGTAAAATCCAGGCACCTACCACCCATCCCATTAGTGGCATTCACCACGGGTGCTACATGACAGAACTTACTCCTCTGTGGAGCACTTGCTTCAGAATTAGTATTTCCTAGTTTTCACAGCTGGCCACCTCCTTGGAGCATTAAAATCTGATGGGAATCTTATGCCCTTTCTATGACTTCCAGGAATCCCTTAGAACTGGGAAGGAAATATCAGGGGTAGATTTTGGTATGGAAATGCTGAGCTTGCATGGAATCCACCTGTCATTTGAGTGCTTAATAAAGGTGTTAGAAGAATACCTGCAAAAAATTCAGCCAATTAGTTAACAATGGAATAATGAGCATAAAAGCTTTCCTCATAAAGGCTAAATGATGTTTTGAAAACTATTGACAAAGAGAAACTTTGCTAATTTTGTTGAGTTTTATTTCTCATCTAAATTATGTTTTCTCCATATTGTGACCGAGTGATAGAGGGTCCCTCAAAGGATTGCCATCAATGGTATTAGCAAAAGTAATTTTAATATGAGCTTATAAAAGTGAGACTTGACAAAGTTCCATGTCAAGGTTCAATCTGTTGTTTCCTATGTGGGTGAAAGGCACAAAGGAAAAATCAGTGATAACTGATTTAGAATAAATTATACAGAGACTGAAGATGCAAAAGGGTAAGGGCCACCCTCCTCTTGAGTCATGAGGCTCAGAGTAGACCCCCTTACTTTCTAAACTCCTGATGGAGCTTAGGTGAAGCTAGGTCTAGTCTAAGTTTCAAACTTGGAAAATGGTTTATATCTAATGGAAGAATGTGTGAATTTCATTAGTGTTGATTTAGCATGTTATCAGCACCTTAACAAGGATATGTTGTGAATAAGGGGTCTCTGCCTTGGGTAAGGAAGGATCTCTTAGTCTCAGGTAAGGAATCTTGAAACTGGAGAAGTGTCCCAGCAGTGAGGGAGGCCACTACCATGCATCCACACTACTGTGCAAGGAGAGCCCAAAGAAGGCTCACTAAAGCTGTCATATTTTTGGGATAAAGTGCTTGGCTGATAAATTGCATGGGAAGGGTATGCATTAGACCCCTTTTAGCGACAATTCTCTTTGTGAGTCTTAGGAAAAGCATCTGCTATTCATGTGCTGCTCACACAGTGTTCCAAGCTCACACACACTGATGCTCGCTGGGTCAATTTGTGGGATTTCTGGAGGAGTTCTTGGCCTGACTATGCCTCAGGCCTTTGCCTCCTTTGGAGTCTGTACCAAACTTTGGCTGTTTTGGTTAAGGGGATTGAGCACATCCACCACACTTGCTTAGTTGCTTGAAGCATATTAATTCTGTTGTTCACATTATTCTCTACAGTTTTTAACGATAAATGTAAAGCAGAGTCAACTATTTCCCCCTACTTTTAAGCTCCTCCAAGCATGATGGATTTGAATATTCAAATCAGCCCAGGAGTTCTCAATATTGCCTCCTTTTTTCTTGACAGGCTGAATGAGGAAAAAACCCATGTGCAGAAACTTGTCTGGCAGGTATTGCTGAAGCTGATCTAAAAGTTCTGCTAATAAGGCTCAAGAGAGGGAGAGGAAGGGAACCAGGAGGTTTGGATTAAAGCAGGCATATGATATACAGACACCTCTGTGTATGCGGGGGAAGATTCTCAGCTACTCAGCCCACACCGTGGAGCTCAGCATTCAGCAACTCCTTATATAATGTTTAAAACTAGATTTTCAAGGAATTTGGCAGTGGCACTGAGTGAAGGTGTCACTTTCCTAATAAAGAATCACAAAATTGCATTTGGTGAGCTGGTGTTCATTTCATCAAGTTTTTAGGGTAGGCAGAGGGGACGAAAGCTAGCTGTAATGTTCCAATTTTGAAGTTAATAAGGTTTCAAATGTCTGATTTGAAATGAAAATTTTACCTTTGGGAATTAGTTTAATTATTTTTAAAGGTTAAAACAAACCCAAAAGGTTTGGGTTTTTTTTACAGGTAGCAGAAAAATGTTAAAATTCTTGTTGATTAAAAACATAATTATGCTCACAATGCTCTTTGATATCCAGCACTGTGCTCTTTGGAAAGCCTGATAAGAGCAACACGACTTGTCCTTAACTGCCTATTTCAGAATATTCTTCTATCTTTCATAGAGTGTAGAGAAACCTTTTTATAAGCCAAAAAAAAAAAAAAAAAAAAAAAAAAAAAAAAAAAAAAAAAAAAAAAAGTAGAGTGCATTTTCTGGTAAACCCTGTTCTGTTTGGAGTTGAAACCTTTACTTTCCTTCCCTGTACATTGTGGGACTAGGAAATCTTGGCTGGATCTCTGCTGATTCCTGTCAGAGGTCCTTTCAAACCTGTGTGTCTGGGAACAGTCTTGTGCCAGATTCTGTGGTCTCTGAAATAGCCACCAGTATGTTTCTATGTTGGTGAGCATTATGTTCACGTTGTATAATGCCCAAGGCTTACTTGTGTTAAGGAAACCAGAAATAGGTTAATTAAGATGCCTGTTTTGTTTAAATAACACAAATACTGAGTGAATGCCAGAATTGCAAAGTACTGATCATAATTGGCATTTATGTATGCAGCATTTGTATTTCCCTATTTTTGAAACTTTATATGTTGGGGAAACTCTCTTTTATTTAAACTTGTGATCTTATTTATAGATAATCTGTCATTAGCAAGTCTTTGCTCAGAAAATTAATTCTAGCTAGACCAGAGATGGCAATCTGGAAATCCTTACAGTGTTTGGGTTAATTAACACATCATTTGATTTGTTCACATGTTAATAAGCTCTTGAGGATCAATAAATTCTCATTCAGTATAAATAAATTGGATTGGGGAAGCTGTTAATGCTGTAAAAACTGTGGTGCCCATATGGGCTAGTTTGTGTACATATTTCACTAGTTAATCACCAGTCAATTTGAAATGAAATGTGCTGCAGGGTCTGAATTATTTATTTTCTTTCCACTGGCTGAGAAACAGAGTGATCTGGTGTGGAAGAGTTGGGACACTGCCTAGCAAAAAACTCAGTCTGGCTTACCACAGAACTTTTTAGTTTTACCTTAAAATGCAGACTACCGATCAGGTAATTGTCATCTTTCAATCCTCACATCATTTAAATGTCTGTCATTTAAGCTTCTGAAATTAATTTCAATGGTTTGACTTGAGAATATTTAATCCTCATCACGGATGCCCTGTGCACATTTTCTTTCTCATCAAGATTTTTAAGGCATGTGCATTGGTAATGAAGATTAGTGGAACACAGAAGACATTTTCATAAGGTGTTACAAATCCTTGAGGAAAGATGTCTTCTGTGAATTTTATTTTTCTCTTAAAAATACTCATTTGAGTGCACTTGAAAGATGCTGTAATGCTCATTTTATAGAGCAAGGGGTTATCAGACAACATCCTGTGTTTGTGACATCTCTCACATGAACAGAATCCCCATCTATAAGAAATGTCTCAGAAAACTTATCACAGGATAAATATAATATAGGATTGTTTGTATTGTAATGATCCTAGAAACAAGAAGGAAAATGAATCCTAAAATTATAAAAAGAATGAAAAAACCAGTATACAATAAACCCTCTTGCCCAGAATTTTCTAAATATTTTAAGTGTGGATTATGAAATTAATGTTAGGGAGATAATTAAAAAGTACTGAAAATCATCTGAAGTCATAAGTCTGAGTCAGCTGTGAAGATGCTTAGCTGTCTTTGTAAATCTTAATAGTGTCCAGTGATCACTTATCTTCCTATTTGTAACTTTATTTGCATTCCTTTCTTTTTATGTACTTCACACAGCTCCCTCATTCTACAGTCCTTGTGCTCTAACAATGCTGCTGCTTCTATGGCATTTCTCTTCCAAAGCCTACGTACAATGACACTGACACCAAATCACCAGTGTGCCTATAATTAGTATTCTTTTATCATATCCTATTTGACTGCTAACGTCTCTGGTGTTAGGACTGGCAGATTTGAGATGGATGCGTTGCACAGTGATCTTTGATTCGTTCAGTCCTGAAAACAGATCCAAGGTCAGATGCCACAATGAGCACCTTGGCTTCTGCAGTTCTCTGTACTTGCAAGTTGCATGAAAGTCAATCAGCCTTCAAGAAATTAAGAGGTGTTAATGATATTGACAGATTATGAAGCCGATGTAAAAGGCTGTAGCGAAACAAAAGGGATTACAGACATCAATGCAACTGTGCTCTTTTGCTAGTGAAGAATCTGAGGCACTGGGGTTTTTTCCCTGTGTTTCATTAGCATGTGTTCCCTCTCTTACAGGGGTGTCTTTTCTCTTCACAGTGCAATTGTTACTTTTTCAAGATTTACACTCTTGAAAATTCAAGCAGATAAATCTCAAGCTCATAACTGGAGGTCACAGCTAAACGGGCTTCACAGACTGAACATTTTGCCCTTATGTTCAAACAAGAGTGCCTTCAATGGAGTTCATAACATTACACTTAATTATTAACTTTGTGCCAGTCTAATGGTTATCTTAGTGACATTAAAATAGCTGCAGATCATGACATTACTATAAAACCCCCAATATGCTGCCAAATATTTTTTTTATTCCATAGTAGCATGACAAGGACAGAGGAATTGTCCTCTACTGATTTCACTGCTAGGCAGATAGGATCATTTTTTTACTTTCTATTCACCTTTACTGCTTGCCATCCCCAGAGTTTCCACCTCTATGCTTGTTTCCCTGTTTTTGGAACTGGAAAGTGATCGGGGTTGGCTGTGGGATCTCTGTAGTCACCCTTACAGTGAATGATACAATGCAGCTGCAGCAAAGGGTGAAAAGGGTCCCTCATTGTGCCTGTGAAGGAGCAGATGTGCAGGTGTGGGTGGCAGACACCTACAAGGTCTCTGGAGGTGTGTGGGGCATGGCAGCCCTTAGCCAAGCCCTCTGAGTTGCTGGCAGGTAAAATCGTCAGGTGTGATGTGCTACACGGCTGGCAGGTGCCATGATTCATGTTTGTGGTTACACATTTTGGAAACTGGAGGGTGTAACAAAGCAGAATGTAAAGGGTATCCAGGAGGGAATTTCTGAGGTTTGATTTTGAACCACGCTGGTTTTTTTAATGCCACATTGTCTGGTTTAAGCTCAAGCCAATAGGAAAAATCCTGGCTGTCATTGTTTGAATGGTGGGTGAGTGTGACCTTTGCTGGAAGAGGAGACCTTGAGGTTTTCCTTTGCTATAAGTGGATTTGTATTTTAAGGCTTCCCTGCTGAAAGCTTTGTTTTCATAAAGATTATTGTCAGGAAGAGTGCAACTGCATCCTGCCTGCTATTTTACTAACCAATTTCTATGGGAATCTTTTCTTGCTAATCTCTCTTGCAAATTGCAGCGAAAGGAAGAAGAAAGCTCGTATTGATCTCAAGTGCAGTATGTTGGTCAATGAGTTTGTGTAAGGAGTCATGTCATGTAGAAGATAAACTAACACTAATCTTTGTAATTGATTGCTCCTTGATTGTTCCCAGGAGAAACATGTTTTGGTATGAAAAAGGGACTTGTCTTCAATTCAATTATGGTATGCAAACAAAATGCAGGATTTATCTGAAGGAGATTGAAAAGGTGATGGGGAAAGTTCATGGTTTATATTCACTTCAGAGAGAGTTGATTTTGTTTGAAATTACCTCCTGCCTATCAACGCAAACACTTTCCAATATGCTGTAATATTAAGAGCATTGTGCTTTTTCATGCCAGCACACTGCCTATCAATAAAAATAATAATTTTAACAAGTAGCGAAGTGATTCAGCCTAGCCATACTTGCTCTCCTTCGTGTGGATAACCAGAAGCTCATAAATGATGACTTTAAGTACCTGGAGTGAAGGTTTAAGCTGTGAAGTTTGGGGCTGGCTGAGTCACAATATATAACCACATTTCTTTGAACCATTTGATTTGTATCCTTATTTTAGTTTGAGATTTCTGTAATACCATATTGGAATTAGCTGGAAATAAGTTTCTGGTTCCAGCTGATCACTGTGTTGAAAACAGTTGTTTAATGCAATCCTGCTTTACAGATCTCAGCAGGTTGCCCAAGCCAACAGATGTAACAGAGTGCATTTCTGTTAACGTCTGTTTGAGTTGGAAAGCCTCCTGTGCCTGCTTTTACGTTCAAAGAAGGATAAAATTCTTACATATAAAGCTAAGAATTGATATAACTGGAACCTAAACATTCTAATGAAACCACTATTGTTAATGCAGATCTCAGCAGAAAAAAAAAAAAAAGAAATGAATGGTACTGCACAGAAAAGGTCTCAACAATAAAATGTAAGTTAAAACAGTTATGCATATTTTGTGGTATCTAACCCTTTTCCAGATGTTATGTTCCTCATAGCACTGCCCTTTGTGTTAGAAGGTTGATGGTCTCTTTGGAGGAGTACAGTGGGAAATCAGCATCCTGAGCCCTTTGCTAAGAGAAAGATGGTGTTAAAGTAAGTGTTTTCCTTGTCTTCATTCTAAGATCTGCTGGGGGTCATTTTCATATGTTTTTCTAACAGGTTTTTACATCCTGTTCTTTCTTTATTGCTCTGAAAGTCCTGGTCACTCTGACTGTACTCTGGTGAGTTTGGTAGGCGCTACTCTCGTTCAAAGAATGGCTTTTACAGCTAAGCCAAGCAGCAGTGAAGCCGCAGGCAGAACTTGGCAGGCACAGAGTGGGACAAGCAGAGCCCTGGCAAAACCCCTGGGCACGAGCTGCATTATATGGTTTGGTGACATAGTGACATTTAGTGACAATAAGGACATGGTTTTGACTTGACAGTGCTGGGTTGGACTTGATGATCTTGGAGGCCTTTCAACCTTAACAATTCCATGATTCTATGACTACTGGGCTGAAAGGCTACTGTGCCTCCTGTGGGGGATGGACCAGCTAGAAAAAGCAATAGCACCTACATTTATGAAGGTAGTCAATGACTGATCCAGGATGAATATCCCAAATTGGACTTCATCTTTCTCTTTTCAACTGTGAAATAGAATTTTTTTTCTTGAATAATTCTAGCTTTGATGCTGTCAATGTTTCATGTTAATAACAGTGTATTTTGTCCTCAAAGAGTGGGGCACACTGGCATCAACAGAATGGTACATCTTCCCTTTGTAAATTGTTGTAAATGTAGGGAATTCCTTAAGGACATCTTGTACAATATTTCTGCTATAGTACCTAAATTTAACTATTAGCCATAATATTTTCAAATTGGTAAATCCACTCATTATCAATAAATAATTCACCAAAGATTAAAAATTAAGTCAAATGTACTGTACAGATGAATGAATTTAAGAGTTTAGGGGTCTGTGAGAATAATACAGGTAATTTAAACACTTGGAACAGTAGAACATTCCATTTTAAACACAGCTAATTTTCACAGAATTGGGTGGGATCAGAAAGAAATGTGCTTATGTTGGTGTACCCAAGATGACGGTGACAGGGAAGTAACCCCTGGATTATTTCATGTGGTGCTGAACCATAATTCCCACTGAAGCATTTAGGAGCAGCCCTTGAACTACAGCAGCTGCTCAGTGGAGCAGCTCATCTGAACTGGAATCTATGGAAAACTTGTGAAGGGCAGGCTGATATATTGCTTAGATGGTACTGATACTTCAGCTGCTGCAAGCTCTAGCAATATTCTGTTTAGCTCCTTTGTTTTTCTTTTGTGCTATACTTTTGTCCTTTCCACTTGGAGAAGCTGGCATGTGTCCTGTTCTCTCTATTGATAAATGTATGCGCATATCACAAAATTCTTTACCATTCTTGTTTAATGAAGTTTGGTCATTTTATAGATGCTTTAGATATTGCATCACAGCTGGTTGGTTTTCAAGGGATATTAGGAAGAGGCATCTTTGACATTGGCCAGATGTGGCAAGTAACAGTGACATTGCAAATATAAAACATATGCTAGCAGGAAATTTTCTGTTATTTGTGCAGCCTGGCAGCTGTTTAATTCTACACAATCCTTGGGGCAAATGGCAGGTGTCCCTTATTTCCTAAAAGACCTCGAATAGAAAAGTGCAAACACTGTGTTTGGCATTGTTACAAAGGTAAGTGTTCCTATTTTGGAACCAAACCCCATTTGGTTTGTGTTGCCCAAATAGCCTTCTTTATTTAAAAAACAATTAGAATTTCCTGCATGAACATTTGGAAATACAGTTTCTATTACTGTATGGTTCTCTAAACAAACAAAGTATTGTTTGGTAAAGGATGCTGGTAATTGGGCTTCTTTTTAAATTTCTGATAGATAGAATACGTCTTTTTTTTTTTTCTTCCGGAAGCTCTCTTTTGCAATTTCTTCTTTGTGCCTTTTCTTTTTCCTTAGGTTTTTGATGATGTGTAATTTTTTTTTTTTCCATATTCCACATGTTTCCTGAAGGAAAAGGAAGAGGATGTTATGGACATAGGATAACTTGGCATGCTAATAAAAAATAAGAGTAGGCACTGAGGTCAAATGCCACAGACTTGGAAAAGCAGTAGCGAGTTTGCCTGAGGAATGAGACTTTTTTAATATATGATTTCTTTGTTTAGGAAAGAACTGGTCATGCAAGACTACCTCTGTTGCTTACAGCATGATTTATGGAGTTGTACAATACCAGATACTTATTGCATGAATGTTGTTAACTACATGGGTTAATTGTGGCTATAATGGTTGGGATTTCCAATGAAAAAAAAAACAGGTGGTAACACTCTTCAAAACTTTCATCAACTTGAAAGAGGACTGGATGAGAAGAAAGTGTAGGTTATCTGGGAAACACATGGTTGACTAGATGCATCATACAAATTTTTTTTTTCACTGAAAGCCAGAAAGGATTCCTTTTGTATGGAAGCCTGAATTCCTTCTTTACTCACTAGTGTTTGCTGTGTTTGATATGAAATGGTCAAGCAAATTGTGTAAAAGTTACTAATACTTGTTAGCAGAAAGATTTTTCTTTACATACTGCACAGTCCAAATTTGTTAATTTTCTATCTTCACTTAAAATAATAATCCCTGTATTGCATTAAACCCTCGCCTATAAAGACATTATCATGCAATTAGGTTTTCCTACAAAAATCTCGCTACATTAAGTAAATACAGGCCAGCTGTATCTTATTTAAACTTTTTAGGTATTTCAAGTAAACATGAATCTATCAACCTGAACAAAATATGTGAATATTTTATTTTTCTGCTTTCATTTAAATTAGCTAACTTAGTTTAGAATCTACTGTACTAAGCAAAATAATAGTTATTTGAAGGGCAGGATTAACTTAAGCAAAAATACTACCACTGAATATATTTATGATTAATTCTTTGTCAAAAAAAGCAGTTTCAGCTCAGTTTAGAGGTATACTACATGCCATGGGAATAAAACTATTAAATAAAAACAAAAGATCTCTGGACTTCAGAAAATCTTCAGAGGACATGAAGAAAAGAGCGCATGATATATGAGACAAAAAGAATGGGACTGTGAAAAGTAAGATCAAAGTTAAAATTCTTTCTCCCTCTCTTTTTGAGCCTTGTTTCTATGCCAGGAAAAATAAAATGTTATTTCCAAAATAGCAAAAATAAACCCAAAAATTTAACATAATAAAGGAGATTACTTGTAACTAATGTGATGTTTGAGTGCAGTGATCAAGAATATAAAGAAAACAAAATATTTATGTTCTTTTCAGAGTTTTCTAACTAGATTTATTAGCATTAGTACCTAATGCATTTTTATCCTACTGTCAGGTTTTGACTGTGCTGAAATAAGTAAAACTACACTGATCTCACTACTGGGAGATTCTGAGCACTGTTCTCTTTGACTTGGAAAGTGAAAGGCACAGCCATATATTTCATAAAATGTATGCTCCCTTCTGAGCATTTTTTACAATGTAAGATAAAATAACTTTTTGAGTTTCTCACCAAAATGTGTGTACTGTTGATTTGAAGATACTGCAGATAATTTAAACCCTTATACAAGAAGATATAAATAGATTTTCCAGATGTCATTCATTTTCAATTCTGGCAGTGACACTGCCTCTCTTTTCTTTTTGCACATCTTTCCTTTCTCTCTTCTTTCTGCTTTCTTTTTAAAGACAGTATTTCTTCTGTCATCTTTTGTCTTGCATGATATGCACCATGCAAAATAGGAAAAAAATTAATTTACCAAATATTGAAATACATTGCTCGAGGGAGAAAAAAAATCACCCATTACCGCTAAGAAGAAATCATCAAGTCCCAAAAGCTTTCTAAAAAAAGAAAATATTGCAAAGAAGGCATCCAAAACAAGGCAACACTGTTCCTCACTGTTTGCCTAATGGCAGTCACCTGCCTTGCCTGCAAATGTCTTTGTCAGCAGCACTTGTTCGCTGCCTGCCAGCTCCTGCTCTGCCAGACCTCTGCCCTTTCTCATCCCCTGCTTCCAGTCACTGCAGCCCTCTGTCACCACTGGGACACATGTTCCGGACTTGCTATGGTCTGTTTCACCAAGATATGTTGTGCGTGGAGTCAGTCTGATATATTCTGTACAAATCCATCTATATATGTTCCTCCACCTGTGATGATCTTCGGCACACAAACCGCCTATTTCCCACCACATTTCTCTTTATAGTAGTATTTATTTTTATTTTTCATAAATAATAGTTTTCTTTGATAAATACTATTGCTTTAGATCATCTTATAACTTCTATAAAAGTTACATTTTTATATATATGCATTTGGGTTAATAGCTTCATTTTTACAGATTTGAAGAACATAGAAAGTAGATCTGATGTCTGGCCTAGCAGATTAGATCATTTGGGACCTGAATTACATCTTACTTTCTTATTTCTTGTGATATACGTGTCAACTTGGGGGGTGAAGGCTTAGTGTAACATTTTTCCATAACAATGCAAGAAAGGCAGTTGTTTCTGAATTTCAGATCCATAGCACCAGTAAATATGGCAGAACACATTTTGTTCTAATTTCTTGCAAACAAAGTTTCATAAGTTGAATCAGTGAGAGGTTGGTTTTTTTTTGTTTTAATTTTAGGTCTTAATTCAGATCTTAAAAAAGGCCAGCAGTAAGAATAGGCTTTTTGGAAAAAAAAAAGCAGCTCTGCAATTTTCCAACTTACTTTCTTTTTTGTTTGTTGTCATACAGACTTTTTATAACAAGTTAGAAGCAATGTTATTTGTATAAAACCAAACATTTGTAATGAAAGTCACTGGTAAGGGAGAGAGATCTGTATAGTGATGCAGCCTCTTACCTGTCATTGACACAAGCACAGGGACCAGTGCTGAAGTTTCTCCTAGTCCTAAATCAGCTCAAGAATCTGAAATAAGCATTCTAAGACAGGTCCAAAGTGTACAAACTTCTTTATTTCATAATTCTTCACTGGTCAAGGATTCATTGTATAACATGGTGTTTAAGTTTTTGGACATTCAAGGTCATAGCAAAGTCTGCAGAAAGTGCAAGGCTATATCATAGTGCTGGTATGTCTATGCAAAGTAAGGCATTTACAAAGGCTGAGTCATCAAGTATGTGTAAATATGGGTAAAATAGGTCAAGAAGTAGGAAAAAAGCCTCCAATAACTTCTACAGAATTTATATGTGGTTTTTCTAGGTGTGTATGCTTAAGACCAAACTGACTTAGTGGCAAAAGTCCTTGGGAAGTGTATCATAAAATCCATGGTTGGAAGAATTCTACCAAGTGTTACAGGCTTTAGATGTATATATTTTGAAAGCTGGGAATGAAAATGATAATTAAGCTTTATTTAGCCTCATTGCTCGCACTGCCTTCTATCCTTGTCCCAGTTTTATGTGAATTGCTACCTGGGAGGAAGAAGGGGAAGTTAGTTATTTGGGAATGATTCAGCTCTTTTTACCTGTTTGGTTATCTGCTGGTGGCAGAGGTACTGTCAAATGCCTACTGAGAGCAGCTGAATTGTCAGTGCAGACAGGCTTACCTGGGCTGGGGCAGGCAGAGCAAATCCAGTGCTCTCTGGGAATTTGGCATTTACTAGCAGTACTTTTCCATGGTGTACATGCTCATATTTCTGCTCAGGAGATCGAACTAAAATGGGAGCCTGGATACAGTTTATCACTTAGTCCAAATAGAAGAGGCATATCTGCAGGTTCTGTGTGCTCTCTGCTTTATCTTGCTTTGGATCTGTCCCTGAAGCATCCCCAGTTTCAGCCCTTAGGAAAGCCTGGTGAAAACAGATCCCCTTGGCTTTGCCTCAAGACAGAAAGAGTGTGCTGCAGTCTTAGCTTGTGAAAATAACTTTTTTTTTTTTTTTTTTAAACTGAGTGCTTTTTTATTAGAAAGGACCTTTTCTTTGCTGTCTCTTCTCTGAGTCTGCTAAGGGTCTCTTTAATTATTTTTCCTCTTTTCTCAACTGGGCAATTTTCTGTTCAAGCAAATCATAACCCAGTTCAGTTGAAAGAAAAAGCAATTTATAGGCTTGAAAGCGTGACTCTCTTTTCAGCCCCCAGGTGCTGTCAAAACAGCCAGGAGTCATACTGGGACGTGGTAGAATAGAAATGGAATAGAAAATACTCTAATAAATTTAGTTGTGATTACTAAAAAGAAATCCTGTGCTTATGCCTGCAGAGGCATTTTGTTTTCAGAGATAGTTCTTTATTAAAAAAAAAAGGAGACATTTTCTTTGTCTGAAAGAATAGGATTTGCCAAGTAAGAGGATTTGCTAAAGACTATGTTAATTTATTTGTTTTCACTCAGTAGTGTCATTATATTGCCTGCCATACTTGCGTATTTCTGTCGCATACCTTTCAGGGGATTTTGCACACATTCAAGAGGAGCTATGTGTGTGTTATTGTTTTGGAAGTTCTGGCACTGAGAACACTATATAAAGGGGAATTCATTAGGATACGAGTGGATGCTGTTATTATATTCTGCAGTATGAACTCAGCAAACTGGGGCCACCCACCTGTAATCCTTCTCAGTTTAGTCTGGGACTGCAGAATGAACAAGAGCTGGATTTAGCAAGTCATTAAAAATGAGTTGGGGTAGAGGTTTATGACCCTGATTCATACCACTCATTCAAAACCAAACTACTTCCCCCCTCAAAATCTTCATGCAGAAACCCATGAAGCATAAAAATAAAAGTAAATTTCTAACTCTTAAAGTTTTGTGTAGCATGCTGTAACTGTAGCTCTCTCTCTGCAGGACTGCCCCTGGAGTAATTTTTCAGTTCAGGGAACTATAGGAGTTTCCTGGCAGTAAGCTGAGGCACTCCAGCCATGTGGGGCTGGGTTACAGTGAGAGATCTTCAGGCTTGATTGTTTGACTTCTGATTTTTTATTCAGGAGAAAATGTGCTCTCTCTGGCATGATTGTTCTCTCCAAGTATCCAGGATATAGAGTCGAAATTCACAGCAGGAACTCTGAATACTTTCAGTGTACCCCTTATAGTTACCTGAGGCTCTCCAGCAACTGTAGGAAAACCCAGGAGACACCAGCAACCTAGTGAGAAGTTAATGGTTTTCCTTTGTTCTCCCATCTCGTACTGTATCCCCAGGGACTTGCCTTCATGTCTGAATATCATCTTTACATTTCTGTTTACCTCTTGTAATAATTTATAGGTTCCAACCTGTTCCCAGTCAAGAAAGATGCTTGGCTTCTGATCATTACCTCGGATTTCTGCAAAACAAGGTGCCATATATACTACAGCAAAAAAGAAAGGAGAAAACGAGTTCCCCAACAGTGAGAAATACCTGTGAAATACCTGTTATTTTTCAGGGTTCATTGTTGTGGTTTCTTTGTGCTGTTGGTTGGTGGTGGTGGTGGTGGTGGTGTTTGGTTGGTTTGGGGTTTCTTTGTGGTTTTGGTGGTGGTTTTTTTGTTGTTGGTTTTGGGAGTTTTTTTAACCTTTGGCTCTGCATCTTGGTGTGATTGTGTGGTAATGACTATAGTTCATAGTCAGTTCATGCTAAATCCATACCAATGAGCAGTGCAGAAATGCTTGTTCCAGTTTCAGACCACTGTTGGTTGCTGCTGTCTACCAGCGGTAGAAGTAATTTTCTGTGCACAGGAACACATAAAGTTTCTTCTATCAAGATGCTGTATTTTTTCTCCGTGTTTGGAAGAAGCATTTTCTCCCTGTTTGGAAGAAGCTAGGGAGGAGGTGATGCCTCATCTCACTTTGCAGCCTCAAGAGTTGTCCTCTTGCGAACCCACAGCCAGCAGCAGCCCCTATTCCAGCCTCTGAATCTCTCCTTCCGTAGTGCATTGCAGTCACTGAAGGCTTGACTTGCATGCTGGGGATGATGAATAGCATCCTCCTTGGGTGTATGGGAGGGGAATAGCTTTCCTTCTGGAATCATATGGACTTAAAAACTATGACAAAATAACTTTTGATTATGGAAGACAAAGCATGGCGACTCACGTGGTCCTTTGCAGGCCTATTTTTCCAGTTAATTCTCACAATTTTCTCATTTTTGGTCATAAATGCAAATAAATAACCTGAAAACAAGATAGCAGTGAGTCAGAGAGGAGATTAAATAGTTTCTGAATTTAGAAGGGTTTATTCTCTCACTGCTATTAGTCACTATGTTTTTTTGGTGTCTTTCTATGGAGTCATTGGTCCGTTGTGACACTGCTATTTTGATTTGATTCCTGTTTTGAGCAGAAAATTCATTTAATGTATAGAAAGGTCTGTCTGTTATGTTGTGGCTAATAGCAGAGCTGTCCTTGAGCTGTAACTGGCCGTACAATTGGTAGACAGAAGTATCCTCATGTGAGGTTATATTCTGAATGCAAATAGTAAGAAAAAAATCTGCCATCTGGTGAGCAGATATTTACCCTATCTCTCATATCTCAATTGACTGCTGGAGAATGGATTTGGACCAGCATATTTTAATTCTGCACATTCCAATCAGTCTTCAGGTTGGTCATATGAGTTATAGCACAGGATAGAAAGCTGGACCATCCTCCCACTCCAGACAAACAAGCAGAAAACTATGTCTGTAGAAAGGTACGAATTTAACTACTTGTTGAACCATGAAGTGGCAGTAAATATGGCGTTGGTTTATTCTTTCAAATATAAAGAGGCTTAACTAGCCTTGCCTATATAAAGTGGGGACAATCTTTTGATATGTAACTTCCTGGGATGGAGGAGGTTGAAACCCACCCAAACTTGAAATCAAACTAAAGTACTTTCTCCTGACTGCTGTTTCATTTTATGTATGGGTGCTTATGGTATCCAGGTCGAAACACTGCAGCTCATTTTCTGACTTGCCCCCCTCCTCTCCCTAATACAGTCCTACATTTCTGTGTCACCAAAGCATTCTGCAGTGAGGAAAGTCTTCCACAGACAAGGTCCTGTGCATATGCAATGAGGCACCTAGAGATGGGAAGGAATGGGGTCAGGGAGTGTAAGGGTGCAAGGAATGGGGTCAGGGAGTGTAAGGGTGCTGAGATAGTACCTGCGTTTAGAGGAACTTCATCCCAAATGTATGTTAAAGGGCAGAAAATATTTATGGTTTTGTTGATCCTAGAGAAAAATCAGGCATGGTAATGGTATAAAAGCTTTTTAAAGTGGCAATAAATTATAATTATTACAAATAAGCCTTGGAGCCATAAAAATCCCTCCTTGGCCACCTGAAAGCTTCTTTGTTACCATTATTTCAGTATAAATAATAGTGCTTTTCTTAGACCAAAATATCATACAAATAAGTGCTTTGATCCAAGTCACCTTATTTTCCTAAAGGGTAATGAGTGATACATTATTTATTGTAAGACTCATGTTAAACCTAATTTTTCCCAGTTTCTGAAGAGAAGTTTAGGTCACTCTCCAATTTTTTAGCTACAGATGTTTATAAGCACGAAGAAATACTGGTGCAATCAATGGCATTAGAACATGTCAGGTTTTTTAAATCAGATTTTTTTTCTTCAGAAGGTAAGTAGAGACTGTGAAATGCTTCAAAGCAGCACAGAGTTGTCCATGAAAGGACAGGGTGTCTGTTGTTCCTCTGCAGCAGAATGATTGATACTGAATAGTGTGGAAAACAGCTACCAGACAGCAAAGCCCTTCAAGGCTTAAAAGCTGTGATAAGCAGGAGCAAAATTGTAATTCTTATATGTACATATACACTGCAGCGCCCTCCAGCCTCAGAAATATTATCACAATCAAGATTTTTATCAATATTTATCAAAATACCTCTAAATATATTCATTTAGTTGTGGCAGCATCAGGCCACAGCTACTCCTATCATTACTGGTGGCTGTACTCAGTAAACAACTGTATAAAAGGGTGCATGTATTAGAAGCAAGAATTAAAGAGACCTGGTAGTCACTTCTAGTTTAGCAGAGCATGAGGGCTTGTTGTGATCCGATTGGTGGGAGGTGCCTCTGCATTCTTCTTTCCCATCTTTGTTAATCTCCTCCTAGGCCTAAAATGACATCTGGACAATAATACCACCTTTACATTATCTCAAGTTCCCGTCATGGTGGCTCAACTCAAGTTTCAGGTCATATTTGGGGGTGAGCTTCAGTGGTGGCCACAAATGCCATCTGTCCCATAATTTGGGGTGATCTTTGACTGGTGATATGCACATGAGCAGTTGCTGCTTTACACAGTTTGCCACAGGGGAATTTTTGTAAAGATGCATTACACAGGCTGTACTAACCAGATCTCACCTCTGCCAGGCCTAGAGTTAGTGCCATCCTGTTGCTCTGTCCTGTGCTTGTCTTATTTCAAACTTCTGGCCTTAACAGTGTTTGAGATGGGCAACTGTGCTCTTTAAGTCCTTACAGGCCTGTGTCTCCATGTTGAGAGAAAAGAGAACAGCAAACTTTGAGTCATATGCTGGCTGCCAGCACAAACACTTTCAGGATTCAGCTTTCAAATCTCCTGTCTTCTTTTGGCACCTCAGGGCATGAAGAGCTTCCAGGAGTTTCTCAGCCCTTAAGATCATTTTCCCTAGGAACATTCTTGACAAATGAAATCCCCAGCATGCTGCCTGTCCATGTGACTATCAGTCAGTATGGGGAAACAGAGTAAAACACACTAAATTGCACCATACTTTGCCAGGCAAAGCTAAATTTTATAATGTATTTTTTTCCCCAAAATATTTATGTATGTATTGCAGTATTTGCAGAATTGCAAAGCATCAGCTGTTGGCCAACTGAATGTATCATGTTACTACCCACATCACACTTCAAAATGATAACTTTGGCCACCAGTATGAAGTTTGCCTATTTTAGACTTCTGTTAAGAAACAGCAAAATTACTAGTAGCAAAACTGTTATTCATCCCAGAATGGATACAATTGGAATAGAACGCTGAACAGTACCAGTACCCACTCTTTGCCCTTGCAACCAACCAGACTGTTTTGACTGTGCCTATATCTTTGAAAAATTCAAAACAGAGGGGCTGTATCCAGATGGCCTGGTGGGAATGGTCCCTGACTCATCAGAAACCCCATTTTCATCCAGTGGTTAGGCAGTGATTATGTACCAAGATGCTGACATTAATGAACTTGCTCACTTAGATGTAGGCAGTAAGAGCTGCATGCCTCTGAAAATTCGGTTTTCTAGATGAGTTATGGCATATGATTCATGTCTGAGTGTAAAAGCACTCGTGTGTTGTCATGTGTGGAAGACTGACTGTGTTTATGCTGTGCCCTATACGTTTTCCTGGTTTGACTGCTCCCATTAATGACAGAATAGTTTCCCAGGATCACTTCTGGTTGCCAGATCCTGCTGGCTAGACTACTACAACAGACATTGTGGCCTTCCTCTACAGCCCTTTAGATGATGATTGGGTGGAGGGACTCTCAACCCATTTCTCAGAGACTCTTTGGGGCTCCTGGAAGCTTCTGTGATCTTGGTCTTGCAGGATTGCAGCACCTCTAACCACATGCTTGGTCAAGAGGGCAGCTTGAATGAATTTAGCACCCAGTATTGACTCTTGAGCTTGGATGCATTGAAGCTGTGACTTGCCAGCACATCAGTAGGACAGGGATGATCAGTTTAGTATGTGTTACTGGGGTGATTCTCCTTCCAGACACCTTTAGACAGCTTCTCTTTTAACTGCTGTGGCTCTTTTCTGACTGTTGGATGTTCACCCTGGATGATCTGGAAGATAAACTGCAGGCTTCCTTCCCAGCTGGCAACCTCTGGGAGACTCTCTATCCTGAATATCCAGGTGTTCGGGTATCTAAGTCTAGACACATGAATTTCAGGCCATGTGCTTGCCTCTGCTTTCTGGGGATCCATCTTAGTGATGTATAACCCTAATCAGGAGTACCTGGTCTCCTTAGCCCTCCCTGCTACTTCCTTTCTGCTCACCAAGAACAGCACCACATTTCTTGGATCTCAGATTTGTCTTCCGCTGACCCCCCACCCACGGCTGACTTGAATTTCAGTTTCCTCTTGTCTAGTAGCTCTAAAACAGATGTTGCTCCGTACCTTTCACTAGCTCTATCCCTCAGCCTTTTGTAACTTGACTGTTTCACCATCTTCTCTTCTTGCATCCTCCATTGCTCACATTTATCTACAACACTGCTAGCTCTCTGCTTTCCCAATTAAGAACTTTGGCCCTATCTTGCCTCTCCTTGTGCCATTCTTCTTTGTTCATCCTTTGTCCATTTTTTGTTTGTCCATCACACTTGCCAAGCATCTTGTTTTTGCCAGGAGGTCATTATTGGCTCTGTTTTATCTGCCAAATAAACAGTGCCAGGGTAAAGGCAGAGGGGCAGAATTAGTCTGCCTGAATTGCTAAACTGTTCGAACAGTACCATGCACAGCTGTGGTGCATAAGCAGTCTTCCAGGTTATTCCTGGAACAGGTTGAGAATTAATACAGGACAAACTATTAACTCTGGGCAGTTTGGACATGGCCATCCTATTTCCAGGGCAAGTTTACCATTCCGGGGTGGATGTGATTATATTGTGCCACCTGGTCTCAGGACCAGAGAAGGGGCTCAGGACATATGTGTAGTGCTTCAGGCTTCTGAAGATCTGAAATAGTGGTAGATTTCTGCTTCAGAAAGCTAAAGTGCATAGTAAGAAGTAATTGAGATGTGTAATAAAAATTGTCATTGTTACATGTTTTCTCTTGGGACTCCCACTCCTACTGTGTTACTTAATTACTGCTGCTTAATATCCCTGCTCTAAGCAAGCTCTTGGTTCCCCTGAGATTATTTCAGTCACCTTTGCCAAAGTTTAATGGTCCAGGCAGTGGTTATACTTTTGTTATCTTGAAATTACTCTGTAAAGAAAGTGAGTCTCCAGACTTTAAAAATGCGTAGACATCTGCCTACCAGTTACCTTTTCATGAAGAAAGGAAGGATACTTTTCCAAAAGTTTCATCAGTGCTATATTCGAAATCACACTGCTGTTATAATCTCTTCTCGGAGAGCCTCAGATTTGCCTTTTCCATGTGCAGTTTAATTTGCATATTTCACACAGACGCTTCATGTGTCAAACCTGGTTTTGCACTTAAAATATTATCGAATTAAAATGTTGCCTATGAAAGAATGCCTCATGAGAACAAGCCTCCAGAGTAAAATCTTCAAAACCATATTAATGTGTAGGAAAGCATTTGAGTGGCAAATTTTGTTACAACTAATTATGGAAGCCAGCCGTTTCTCTCTAGGTCATCACTAATTTGCATTAAAAGTGTCTTTACAAACACTTGAAGTGTCAGACACTGCAGAAACCACAGAACTGTAAATACCTAGTGTTTTCCAGAGGGCCTTTGGTTTCAGAGACATGTGAATGATTGGGTAAAGTTGTCCTTTGGTGGCTAAGATATCCAGTCATTTACTGCTAAGGACAGAACACTGGGCTGGGATTCAGGAAACTTGGATTTAGTTCCAAATCCGTGTCGACCTGATGGATCACTCTGGGCAGTTACTCCACCTTTTGTGCCTTATTTTCTCTTCTGGAAAAGCAAGGCTGACCCTGAAACCTATTGATGAAAAGTGAAATATAAAAAATGGCCATTTTTATTACTACTCAGGAATATGTTATGTAATCCTTTTTTTTTTTTTTTTGATAGATAAGGAATTTTGTGTCTCTTTCATGAAGGATTGTGATGCTATAATAAGAATAGCCAATTTTCTTCTATTCCTTATTCTGCTTTAAGCAAAGCATGTGCCTTTGAAGACAAGCATACGGAAACAATCCTTCATTAGTGTGCATTAGTTTATGTATGAAAATTTGTAACAATTACTATTTTATTACAGATTTCAGTTACTTGTGACTCTCTTTAGTCAACTACCTTAGAAGAAGTACTTAAATCTAAAGACTGCTGACTGTACTAAAAAAAGTACTTATACTCTTTATAACATTAAGTTACAGAAGTGAAGTTAGAAGAATATTGTCATTAAAAATTATTTACACTTCTATGGAGAGGAAGGGTGAGATGAATCTCACCCTTCTGGAAGTCTGTTGCAGTCTGGGCTCTCTGTATGGTCCATCTTCGTCTTCCTTCTGAGGCTGCAGAAGGGAAAAAAAAACCTATGAACTATGAACTCTGGATTGTGACTGCTGAAGTGAGTTGCGCAAACAGTGTGGCAGGTATCGTCACATTCTCATCTCCTCACAGTATCATAGGGCTGTTTCACTTGGAAAAGGCCCTTAAGATCATCAGTTGCAACCACTGACCCAGCAATGACAAGTCCAGCACTAAACCATGTCCCCAAGTGCCACACCTACACATCTCTTAAGTACCTCCAGAGCTGATGATTCAACCACTTCCCTGGGCAGCCTGTTTCAATGCTTGACAACTCTTTCGGTGAAGAAAATTTGCCTAATATCCAATCTAAACCTCCTCTGGCGCAACTTGAGGGCAAGGGACTCTGTGAACCAGCTTCCTACACAGGCCAAAGTCTGCCCTACAGAAGTCCAAGTGAACAGTTCTGCTGACTCTTCTTACTTTTCCAAGAATCTCTAACCATTTCATGGATGGTAGCTGTGCCCAAGACAGCCCCCAGCTGTCCCATCACCTGCCAGTCTTTCTCTCTTCACAAGCAACAGGTCCAGTGGGACACCTTCCCTAGTTGTCTCACTCATCGGCTATGTCAGGATGTTGTCTTTCACACACTCCAGGAACCTCCAAGACTGTTTCCTCTCTGCTGGTGGGGGGAAGGGTGGTTGTAACCTGGTTTTCTCTCAGAGGATATATTGCTAGATTTTGGCCAAACCAGCACACCAGCACACATCCAGTAAGTCCCCCACAAGAACAAGGACTGGCAATTATGAGATTTATCCCAGTTGTTTACAGAGCATTTCATCTGCCTGTTCACCTGATTGGGCGGTCTACGACAGACTCTTACCATGACATCTACCATACTGGCTTTCCTCCTGTTTTATCCATAAACATTGAACTCCATCGCCCTCATCATAAAGCTCTAGCTTTCTAACATACAGGGCTAACCCAACACTTCTCCTTCCTTGCCTCTCCCTTCTGAAGTGTTTATAGTCATTCATTGCAGAGCCCTTTGGGTCTGGATCCTGCAGAGGATCTGTCCCAAAAGCTGAAGAGCATCTTTGTAAGTGGAATTGATCTGTAGATCTCTTGTGATGACTCTCATATGGGAACTGGAAGAGAGGAGAGAATATATTTTTCATGTCCTGGCTCTAACCCATAAACACCCTAAGGCTCAGGAGAGGAACGTCTCTCATCCAAAAGGCACAAGTTGAAAGTTGTTTTTAGTTTCTAAATGCATTTTTTTCTCTCCCACTTAAGATCTTTTTCCTTTATTGTCATCACCTTACCCTAGAATTTTTTCTTTCTTAGCCAGCGGCAAATCCTTAAGGCTTAGGCAGTGGAATGATTGATGGAATTTTTCAGAGAAATGTGAGAAGTGCAGGCACTTTTGTGTTTCCTGCCTTTTGCTGTTTTCCAGATTAGTGTAGGTTCTGCACTGCTCTGACAGATACAGCTGAGTTTGCCATGGGAAAATGCACAGCCACATTTTGGCTTTGTGTGCTGAGATGCAAGTGGCTGCAGTGCAGATTTTGGGGTGTGTTACAGTGGTGCCTAGGAGCCTTCGTTACTGACCCAGGTGCTGTTGTGGTAGGTGTTGCAGAGACTCGGCTTTTATTGTCACCTGGCTGTGTAACATCATACAAAACCTTTCCTTCCCTGTGCCAGGCTGAGTGTGTGGGTGGGTGAAGCTTGTTTGGTACCATGCAGGGCTACAGAGGGATTACCAGAGACTTGGAACACCACGGCTGTTTCGTGTGCATGTGATATCTGGTTTTGAGTCAGGACCCCTTATGAGAGAGAAGGAAAGGAGTTCATCCTTGGACCTACTGTTTCCTCCTGGCTGGGTCTAAGCAGCCATGGATTCATCCTTGCCAGCTGAGAAGGCAAAGTCTATGTACTTCCAGGCATGAAGTCACAAGTTCTGAATCCTCAGGGCATTCACATAGGTATTTATATCTTCCAGTAGTTCCTTTAGACCCAGGCAACGGCTTGTGCTAAAAGTTATGCTTGTGCTTAAATCATCTGCTATCTATTTAAAGTTCCATAAGAGTAGTAAGTTGCAATTACTCAGAAAAAAAAAAATCAAAGGACTTCTGAACCCCTTAAAAATTTATGAAAGTTAGGTCATTGTGGGGTTTGAAAGAACACTGTAGATAGGAGTAAAGTCTTTTCCCATGGAGGAGATCTGAGAAAAGAAGTCTTGGAAACTAGTGATCCAAGACTGGCTGCCTGGGTCTTGCTTCATTGTGAAGGCACAGATACAAGTTGTCGCAGCAGTGACAGAAGAGAGAGCATTCATCTCAGGTGCTGGCTTCAGTACACTGGCAATTTTCCATAACAGACTGATCCAGATATTTCTCAAGATCTGCACATTAGATATTCATGTGAGAGAGCACAAGTTCAGTTAGAATAAACACCACAGGAAATCTTGAGCACTCCAACAAAGTACTGAAAGTGACTAGTTTAGAAAAAAACAAACCAAACCAAAACCAAATAAAAAATCAATCTTGTATGAAATGATATATTTGAAGCTTCTGCATTTAACTATATTTTAGTGGTATCTAGCTACCTGCTCTCTTTGTGTCTTTAACCTTGCTAAAATATCTGTCAAAAGACACTGAAGAACCTATTGATTGATCCTTCCAACAGAGTTGTCCATGAAAACAAGACAATCAAGTCAGCTTTAACTCAAATTGCTCAAGTTCAAATGAGATGTCCATTGCAGCATATGAAGAAAAACAAAGAAAGGAAGACTGAAGTCTCCTTTGACTAATATTTTTAATAGCTCTGGAAAATTCTACAGGGAGGTTTATGTTTCCATAGCACAGCAAAGTCATCAGGCAGTCTATATTAGAGCAGATGAAGCATGTTTCAGTGATTCAGAAGCCAGTTGACATGAAATAAATTGCCTGAGGCTAAAGAAAAGGCTTGGTTCTGTTATTGGAAAGTGAAGGTTATTATTATTATTATCATTTTATCTAAGACCTTTTAAGAACTCAATATATTATGAGTCACTTTCCCTATTTTGTGTTATTTTCCATTTTCATAGTACCTCCCTTCCTGATTTTAGCAAAGCAAGTTCCTAAGTACTGTGAGAAAGGCTGTGCTCCTAATGATAACACTGATGATGTTTGCAGAGCTAGGAAGCTTAAAGAGAAAACTTGTTATGCAGATCCAGAAGGATCAGATAAGCTTTTACTTCAGTGGGATCAAAAGTGGAGTCACATTTTAAGAAAGCATTCAATAAGTGTTTTCAGATTTTTGAGTCTATTTTAAGCCCACATGAAGAGAGGTTCAGCTGAGATGAATCATGCTGGGGAGCTCTGCCAGTCTACATCTGCTTAATACCTGCTGCAGCAAAGTTTTCCCAGTGCTCTTTAGATAATAATTCAGCACGCTAAAAAACTTTGGACTGACTCGGTGGAATGGCTTAAATGATAATATATATAAAGGTGACTTGTAATGTCTGCAGACAAAGGTATTTGTTTCTTACTTGGTGTAAAGTAGTTAGAGGGTATAAAGGCAAACAGGTGATGTACAAAGGACACATTGCCTAGAAGCATATTTGAGAAATATAAAATCAAGACTAACATGTTTAATCAAGTAGTGAAGGCTACACCTAATCAAGAGGGACTTCAAAATTATCTAGCAATTTTGGTACAGCCTTCCCTTTACAATAGACAGCATGACACTTGAACAATGCACCACAATCTACTTCCTTGGTTTTTTGTTTTGGTTTTTGTTTTTCATTATGTGTGAATGACTGTTTCAGCAGTTTTTAAATCAGAACAGGTAGCATTTGCCTGCAACAAAGATTATAGATTTTCCCCTTTTAGTGCTTTAGACTGAATACTCTCAATTCTTCTAGCCATTTGTTTCCTCTGTTAATGGGTTTTGCAACAGATGGACAAGTGTATTATTTAGTTAATATGTTTGATTAGAAGCTAAGTAATTTCTATAGTTTTCTTTACACTCATGATGTCTGCTTTCAGTACAATATATATGCCCTTAAGTCATCTTTTAGTAAATATGCCAGACTTCCTGCTTTTTTTTGGTAGCCTATTTGTTTGCATAGTAATCTAGTTTATGATGGATACTCAGGAACCCCAGCCAGGGTTGATAACAAGATGGATGCTGTGATTTACTGACATGTTCTGAACATTTGCATCCATGTTAGCTTTCCATGGGCAGCAGATCCAAAACTCCACATGGTCCATAAAGTTTGGCTGCATACCCCTGAGCCAAAGAAGGTATTTTTTAATTCTCGTAGTCTATGATACTGTATAATCCTTTTTGTATATTAATAATAACATTTGCTTATATAATAAGCTCTGCTTCATGGGTTGTTATTTATGACTACCTAGAGAGCTGTGCTAATTCTGTGAGGCTTTCACTGTAATTTTTATCAATAGCAGTTTCCTGAGTCTAACATATTTTGATGCCAGATCTTACCTGTGAACACAGTTTATATTAGTTCCTGCTTTCATTCTGGGCTTCACATTCTAGTGCTTTTACTGAAACAAAGTTTGTGTATACTATTGTGCTGCAGTTGTACACAGTAAATTTTTACCTTGCTGACACACCAGAACAGAACACAAAGGAAGGAAATTGAAACCGTTCTCCTTTTAACAGTGACTATAGAATTCTTCCTCCTTTCAGGAAGTACTTTGTGGCCATCTCGTGAATGGTGCTATCTGTGTGACAAAAATAGGCAGTAAGGTATATAAGAAGCACTTGATACATGTTTTGAAATTCTTGAGTCATTTTTACAAGCAGATGTGCACCCAGTTTTTCAAAGGTGTTAAAGACAGAGGGAAGGATAATAAGCCTTTGTAATTCTTTTGTAGCACATTCAGTGCTCTGTACATTATCAAACACATGCTGAAGACTAAGTACAGAATAAACCTAAAGGAAGGGATCAGAGAGGGGACAGGCGCCAGTGTCTCGACTGGCTGTTGGAGCCCTTTGTTTGGAGCTCTTTGACAGGAAAGGGTGTCTGAGGCAGGGCTGGGGATAGGGTTGTAGGTGCTTGGAGAAAGTGGGAGCCCTTGGCTCTCTCTGTCCCTGCACTGTCAGAAGTGGGAAATTGTGGTGATTTTTGACAATAAGGGGGAACATACGGTTTACATGGTCTCCTTCACATGCTGCTTTCTGTTACACCCATGCCCTTTCCCAGCCATAACAAATCCACCCTATGACCATCCCAGCTCCTCCCCACCACGTTTTCCCGCAATCTATTTTATAGTATTGTGATTTTTCCTGTCTACCAACAGACTCTGATGTGCTGGTTTTATACTGGACAGAACCTAAAGTGAGATGCAGAGTGATTTAAACCAAAGGAAGCTTCCCTGATGCTCAGTAAGGTGTATTTAGAGCCTGGTGCTAATGGAGCTGGTTTTATTTATCTTTTTGAAATAATTGAGAAACTAATCACACAGAAAAGGACATCTGCTACTGCCTTACTGCCTAAGACATTCAGTAGGTTGAGAAGACATTCAGTATAGAAATGTATCTTCTCCTGTGGAACTCAGAGAGTTATTTTCATAAATATATTAATTTGCTGTAATGGTAACACAACACCTTGGGGAAATGACAGTACACATACATTGGTCCTACTAATTTGATGGGGCATGTCTAAGGGGAGTAGCTGAGGAATACAACCCAGTTAGTAGAAGATCAGAGGTATAAATCAATAATTTTTATAACGTAAAGCCATCAGATTGCATTATACTATTAATGAAACATGCAGATATGTTCAATAGCTTAATAGAAACACAAATTTTAATTCAGGGCCATTTTGAAAATTGCCAGGTACTTCTTGTGTTGTCCTCATTTTATTGCTGTGCCCTATTTTTGTCTTTTTATCACTTTGATTTATTTTTATTCTACACCCACTGTAATCTCAATACAGGCAAAAATACTGACTCTGTGCAATAACTGCAAGAGTGTTCATCAATTTTGTAACTTCTTTTGTAATTTGAAATGTCATCCAAAATTGTTTATTTTCAGAAGCGTGAGGGATTTGGAGAAAACTGTTATTTTCTTCTCTCAAATGTAAGAAATTGAAAAGTGAAACAGAGAAAAAGTTATTTTTGTTCAATATAAAGATTAACTATTGTAACTGTCTTAACTACAATGGCAATGCATGTAGATATAAGCTAGAAATAATTAAAATATGGAAGTACTTTTAACAATTTCATAAAACATAATATTTGTTAATCAAACAAGTTCTTTAAAGTAGTACATTTGTATTACTTTAGGCAGGAAATAAAAGGGAGTAAGAATTTGTACCTGAGGAAGTTAAAAGACCTGAGCCATAAATATAGTTCTGTTGTTAACAGGTGAAAATTAAGTTTTATTGCAATGTCTCCAGCTGAAAAAACAGGACTATCAAATCCACACATGATTTGAAGAGCTTCAAGATCACAAATAGCAGTGTCTATGATTAAAGAGTGTTGGTGTTACTGTGCATCTTTCAATGTGTGTTATAGGGTGAGAACAAACTGTGAAATTCTCCTTCCAAATTTCATCTGTTAAAGCTAGATCTAGCATAGGGACAGTATTGTGAAAAGACAGGTCTGATCTAGAAATCTAGTTTTTAGTTAATGTGTTATTAAGTTGCATATGGTGTTTTAAGATAATACCTACTTTCCTTCTGACTCAGTCTGAAAACTGGCACATAGTCGTTATTTTTCATTCTCACAGAAAGCTAAATTTGTAAAGTGAATCACCTGGTTCAGAAGCAAGTAACTGTTTATTAGACACTGTGAATGTTTCTTGAGATAGAGCTGGATGCTTCATATTTAAATGCATTTACCAATGAAAGTATCTACAGTGCTTCTGCCTGTCAGAATGGAGTGGAAAATAACTTTTCCTCTTCAAGCTCAATAATGTTCCATGGGAAGTGTTAGAAACTTCCTGTAATTTCAGATTTCCCCAGTGGGAAGGATTTGCTGAACCTGGTGAAAAGGGAGACTCAGAAACCTCAACAGCAACATATCATGACAATGAACAAACATGACACCAAGTTGCCTGTATCTAAACAGAGGTGAGGTAGTACAGTTACGTGCACCAAAGATGGTAATGGACAATATAGGAGAAATGAAAATGGAACGAAAAAAAAGAAAAATCCAGGTGCTTTTTAACTAGTCAAAAAAACCCCTACCTAGAGCAGTCAAAGCTTTCAAGTGCAGCTTGGACTTTGCGGTCTGACTCGTTGTTTTGTAGACCTCTCGCTGACTGGAGTAGGTGCCCTCAGATTTAAGCCTTCCCTTTGTTTTTGCTCGCAACACAGGAAATGACTGGTATGTTCAGAGGCAAAATAACAATAGTCATTACAATGGTAAAAAAAATGGAATTGTAGTCTAAAAATGTGGTTAATGGAAGTGAATGAGCCCTTTCTTGCAGAGGCCAGGTTTTTCTAGCACATTTTTACAGACACTTCTGTATGAAGCTAAATGCCTGACTTGCATTGCTTTTTCATTGCACTTTGAACTGAATGTCCAAAAATTGAATGTCCAAATATAGGTAGGAAGCAAGTAAAGATTGTTACTCTATCTCTTAAAAATAAAGACAGAAAATGAACTTGCTGTTTTGCTAAAGCCTAGGCCTTTACACTGAGAAAGTAAAAAGGACTGCTCTGTTTCAATCCAGTTCCAAAAACTTTGAATTGGTTAGTTAATTGGAAATGCTTAAATTAAATGGTATTTCCTAGCAATTCCCAGGGTGTTGTTTGGGAGTTCACTCTTCCCTGTGAGCTGAGCTGCTCAGGGGACTACACAGCCTAGAATATAATGAAGAATTCCCCCCTGAACAATGTTGTGCTATATGCTCTGAGATGAGCATAATAATGGAGGGAGAGTTTGATGAGGTGGCTTGCACTTCATCTCCTGAAAAGCATCAAAATTAAACATCCTTAAAATGAGATCTTGTGCATCAGCCCTAGACTGAACCAGAGGCTTTCTTTTGCTCAGCACTTTTGAAATGAAAATTTTCAGAACATTTGAAACAAAATTATTGGAATTTTTTATTGTGTGCAAACAATATTTGATATTGGCTTTCTGATATTCTAAATTTTACATATGCAAAGAGCAAGTGCTGGCATACACATCTCCTGGACTGGAAATTTGAAATTTGGTTGATGTTAGGTTGGCATGTAGTCTGAGCTATAGTGATCCTACAAGGAGAGTAAAATGTCTGCTGCAGTATCTTTTTATTTATACTTCTCACTGTTGTACAGTGCAAAGGAGACTGTATTCCTCTGGAAAAGGCATTGCTAGCTAAATGATGGGGCTAAATGACCATTTCTTTAGGCCCATTCACAGAAGAGCAAAAAAGTCAAGTTTTCAGTATGAACAATTAGACTGGTGATGAACATTCCCTGCAATATGCAGGACTTCCCTCAAGTCTCTCCCCTGGAGCAATGCTGAAAGGACAAAGTAATTTCAGAAATGTAAAATCTGAGCTAGCATCTGAAAAATTCACCCCTTGGGTATCAGATTCCTGTTGGCTAAAATCACTACCAAACGGTACACTTGCCTTGTTAGAAAACTATAGGAAGTGCAAGGAAGGTAACCTTGTAGTGCGATAGAAATGAACTCAGCTAAACATTCACTAAACATTGAAACAAGCAGAGCCATCCCAGCCAATGCTGAGAGTCGCAGACACTACAGGAACTGAGATTATGGCAAATATCTTCTTGCCTCTATAAACTGGAACAATTATATTTGAACTGTCAAGAAAATTAACCTTGTTTAAATTTTTCTCAGTAACACCATTGTATGTTTCAGTAACTTGATTTGTGTTCCATATAACCAAGAAGGAGTGTTCTGATTTATGTGTTGAAAATATATTAATAAAATGATGCTTTTTCTGCAAATTTAGCTGCTTGCAATGCATTGCCAGCTTCTTCAGTCTCAAATGATGCAATGAGCATAAGTCCATTAATTTAAATGAAGTTATGATAATTTATATCAGTTTAGTACTTTGATCCCCTATATTCCATAATCAGAGAAAAAGAACACAGATTTGTGGAATTATTTTCTTTCACATCTCCTCAATTTGTCATTGCTAGATTTGTGAGTAATTGACTCATAAACCAGTCTGAATTAAATTAAATGTAATTACTGAGTCCTACCTCTAAATCTGCAGCTGAGAGATTGCTTTAAGGAAACATTCTGCTGTTTTTTCCAGTGTAAGTCTACCAGATACATCATTATCTGCAAATTTCCCTGTTTCTTCACACACAGGAGCAAAAGGAGTTGGAAGAACTTTGTTGTAACACGTGGCCCTTAAACCCCCAAATTCTCCACTGTAAGATGTGCAACCAGCTACACTGTTCACCAGGAAAATTATTGAAACTTTCTGTCATTAACTTAGAAAGAACTGCCCAAAATGAGCAGAAAGAAGGAATAATCCTGTTTTGGTAAATATAAACTTCAAATGCAATAACCATTATTTATTGGGGATAACTACTTTCTTTTTTTCTTCTGTGAATATAAAAAATGCTGTAACTAGAAGTTGAATCTTGGATACAAGCTGAAGCAATTGTTTTTATGATATGTTCCCTGTAAAAAAAGACTATAAAAAAGATTAGACACCATAAATCTCTGCAAAGCACTTTTTTCATGAGCTATATATTCAGTCATTCACTATTTGAAAAGCTTCAGAATAGACTTGATGCTATCTCATTTAGCTTAAAATACGCCATAGGGCAGACCTGAGTTCATTTCACATTGGAAAAATATTCTATAGATTCAGAGAATTTCCACAGATTCAGAGAGCTTACCATCACATAGATTTAGCCAAATATTCAAACTATATAGACCTTCTCCAAGCTTCATCCTAATTATTTGGTTTATAATTATCAATATTGAAAGTTTAAATATTTGATTCCAACTCAATTTTTAAAACTAAAATGAAAATAAGATAAATAACTGAATTTAAAATATGAGGAATTGAAAACGCACTTACCTTTTTTCATTATTGGATCTTAGATATTCAAGGACTCAAGTAAGATTTTACAAGTTTTTGCCCTATGTTTGCTACCATGGTAGCTTGTCATATTCTATGCTGTAGAGTTATACCTTCCCCTCTTTGTAAGCTGGGCTGCACTTGCAAGCCTTTGCAGAATTTGTATCCTAGTATAAAAACTAGACTACATTTAAATTATAGTATCATTTGGACTGGCCAAGAGTAGCTTATCAAATAACTGCCTTTAAGCCAACAAGATTTGTAAAATTATATTGTTAAAATCCACAGCAAACAAAAGGTTTGTGGCATTTCTTTAATGGATGAGCTATTCAGCAGAACCATTTATTTGGGTAAAGAGTCTGGCCTCTACAAGCTTCAGAGCTTCAGAACATAATTGCATTATTTACTATGACACAGCAGTGGGCAAAACAAGTGAAAAACAAAATTACATAAAAGCAGAACACTTAAACTAGAAGGCAGCCTTTATATTAGAAGTTACTTTCATTTCCTTTGGCTAAATAATTCTTTTGTGATAGTTATGTACAGAAACAGCCCAAAGCAGTAAACTCTGTGAACTGTGGAAACTGGACAAATGTTATCACTAGACAATAACTAATTTCCAGAGAATATACCATGACAAGATTGTTCACATTTCTACAATTTTGAACAGTTTTACTAAAAGGGTGTTTTGTAGTAAAAAATCACTTTAGTCTTACTCATTTTAAAAAAGCATTTTTAGAAATCTAGACAGATAAAGGTTTTATAAACACTAGAAGATAGTGACAGAATAAGAGAAAAAAAATTAGCTACTTTGTAACATAATGAAGACAGTTTATGTTCAGATTTTTGTTGGTTCTTCTACTATTTTTTCTGCTAATCTCAGAACTGTTTTCTATCTGATGAAAAGGTTATCACAAAGTGTTACAAGCATGCCAGGGACAAGCAGCAAAAAGTGAAGCGACCCTAATTCTACTATCCCTAGCTTGCCAAAAACATTGAAAGATACTGCAAAAAAAGAAAGAATTTTTATTTTGTTTTCTCTTTTTATAACTTTCACAGTTGTGTTTTTTGTCAGAAACTCAAGCCAGATTTTGGAAAAGCTGAGAAGGTATGTGATAGAATATTGTTTGGAATAAGTATGGTGCATTCAGGGACTGTGATCACACAGACAGATATGGTAAGAAAATGCTTCCTGATTTTTCAGACAGGTTAAACAACTAAATTTTACTGAAGGTCAGTGGCTAATCATATAAATGAGGAAGAACAGCCCAGATTTATTTTACTGTTCGGGCAATATGACAACATTTCTTTTGTACGCATGTCTATGAAAACACATCATGGGCAAAATAACTTCAGATTAAATAGATGCCAGTGCATTTCTTGAAGATTGCATTGTGAGTGGATTTTATTTTTTTTTTCCTGACAGATGCATGTTGAAAATTTGCACTAGTGTCGGGAGCAGAGGGAAGCAGCTATCTTTGGAGGCAGTCAGCTATATATCTGCTCATACTTGGGCTGTCTCTATTAACAACTGTTATTTCGCAGTGTCTAATGACAAAACAAAGGTCACAAAAAACATAAATAATAATACGAATAGGTTTTGTAGGTATAGGTTTTTTGTTTTGAATAACATTTACTGAAAGGCTGCCCCAAATCATTTAGTACCTCTGGTGAAAGGTTGTGAAGACACGTTTCCCCTTTTCTGGCTTGTATTTTCTTCATAGACATTTGAAATTCTGGGTTTATCTGTAATGCTTTAGGAAAAGTAAAGTTCTCTGAACAGCTTTTTTTCTGGGAATACTGTACAACAGATCAAGATACCACTACAACAATCTCCTCTTCATAATGCAAGACCACATGGGAGCTGTGCTGAATGGCTCAATAAGAGGTTTATTATTTTGTCTTTATCAAAATAATGACTGAGATATAATCCATCACTAAACATCACTATTAAATGCTGGATGTAAAAGGGTTTTAACTGGAGAACAGTCTAAAGCACCCACAAGTAAGGACTGTCAGGTCTTAATCTGGTGAAGTGTGTCCATTAATTTATTTGGCTTGGGATTCAACCTCTGTGGGCAGAAACAGTATTGCGACACTCTGTGATCAATTGCAAGTATGTTTGGGATAATCATAATCTTTACATAAGAATTTTTCTTGCTCTCTGAATGTTAAACTTCTTTCATAGGCCTTATTTTATCCTCTTCATGAGAATCCCACCCCACCTGGCACTTCTAGCCTGTCTCAGGAAAGCAAATACTTAAAGATTTTTGAAGATCCCCTGTGCTCTGGATTGCCTTTTTTTTGCATCTGCAAAGAGTCTTTTACATGATGACTGAGAGGAAAGGTGATCAAAGACAGCTCTACAAATACCAAATTTGGGCACATTTGAGCAAACTGAGATTTCCAGCTATGCTCTTTCTGATAGCAGAGACACCATGAAAGACCAAGCGTGATGTATATCTTCCTAAGATGCACAAAGACTGGGATGTGAAACTTGTTAGGTCAGTTATTGAAACTTGAATAGGTAATTGGGATAAAGTGTTCAATACATATTATTAAAGAGCAGAAATTTGCAAGAATTTTGTGTTATTAAGTGATACAGGATGTATTTAATACAACAAAATATATTTTATCAAATGTATGTGATTCTAAGTCCAGATCACTGGATTAAGGCTGACAGCAATAAGAAAAATTCATTGTTTTGGTGAAAGAGGTGTCTGATACTGGGGAAAATGTGTATAAGACAACTTTAAAGTAAAGCAATGGGATTCTTCAGAGAAAGCAGACATTTTCTTACTCTTTTATTGGCAATTCATATTGTATTGGCAATTCATATGGCTGTAATTCATATTGTAATTTGCTTCTTTTACTTCTGCTTGATTTTCATAGTAATATTAATTGCAAAAATAATTTCTTCCTCTATAGATTTGCAGTAGGCGTAACAGAGGTGGGATCTATAAAGACTCTTGGAATGCAGGAAGTGCCATTCACCTCCTCTATGAATATGTTGGTGGTCTCCAGAGAGGATAAATGAGAAAAAAAGGAGCTAATTGCACTTGCTGCTCATAGCAGCCAGATGGCCAGACGTCGCAGCCACTGTTTGCTGTGGACAGTTAATTTGAGTCAGTGACGTGCTGTGCGAGATCTGGGTAGGATTCAAGAGTCTTATTTCCATAGGGAAAAGGATCTATGACCCCATCTCTTCTGTGTGTGCCAGGGTCTAGTAGAGGAAGAGCTGTGGATGAGCAGTGATGTGTTCTGGTATCCTAAGCCAAAAATGGAAAAAAAATAATTATTTTGAGCAGTAACTTAACAGAAGCTCTCTGGAGGCATGCCCACAATATCAAGAGACCCCTGAGCTAGGAAAGACATATTGCCTGCTGGAAAGCATGTTTGTGCTGCTTCCCATCTGGTTATGGTCAGGTGGTGAGTGTCCTCAAACTTAGCTCCTGGGTTCAAAAGCACAGTTTATTTAATGTGGAAACAGTGCAAGCAAATCTTGCTGTTTTCATTTATGCTTGGGCTCCGTCACAATTTATGTCTTTTCTGTTCAAAGCACAGGCTGGATCCAGCTGCTCCATGGACAAGCCATTGTATGGCTGGCAGCAAAACCACACTGGATCGGGCTGGTTCTCCCAGCAGGCTGTGTGTTTCAATAAGTTTAAGATCTTTAAATATTTACTCAGCTTTTGCTTTCCTAAAAGAAAATGGTGAAGCATTTTGTTTCAAGTATTTGACAGGATCTCTTCAGCTCATGGGTTTACCTTTCCTTAAATTACTGAGTGCAATTCATACAGTGAGGGTTGAGCAAGGGGTCATGCCACTGTGGGGCTGAACCAGAGCACAGGTCAAACAACCCTGTGTTGCTGTTGAAGGCATGGGGCTACCCCACAGCAGGATTTTCAAAGTGGTTTTGAGGAGTTACATTCTGAAATCCATTACATATTAGCAGCCCTTTTAAACAGCTATCTTTCCACACTATTTTGGAAACTGTAGTGTCACCCAGCAGGAAAGGGAGCTGTTTCTTTCCTGTGGGAAATGTAGGGACAGTCAGGAGCTTATGGACACAAACAGGAAGAAGATGTCCAGCACCACCACCACTGAAATCTTGCCCCCTAGAAGAAGTTTGCTGCTTTGGGAAAAGGGCTATGGTGTCCTGAACCCTGAGGAAGAGGAGGAGCCCAGGAACAGCTGGATAGAAAGGGCAGAGATGATGGCAAGGTGAGATGGTAACTGAAATGGTAGGAAAGGGGGAGGAGGGAAGGGCAGGGATGTCCAAAATGAATGGTGACCAAGTGAAGCATGTGTAATTAAGTTGGATGCTTTCTGGGCAGAAGAAAACATTTGTTGATTACTCTGTTAGAGCAATGTTAGGGTAGCTGTCAGTCATTTCTGAAAAAGGTCTGAAGACTACAGGTTAACAAAACATTAATGAATATTTAAATACATATATATATATATATATAAATGCAAAGAGGCAAAGAACGCAAATAGCTGTTTGCCAGATCTTTATGCTTCAGAAATACAGTCAGGCTATATAAACCTTGATATCCTTGACCCCACTAAGTGAAAAATACTTCAGCTATGGTCTTTTAGTCTTTTTTCATTATATTAATGCCAAATGTGTCTTCAGTAATCACACAACTATGTGGCAGATGGGGGAATTCAGACATATGGAGTTCAAAGATTACTGTGAAGAAAAGAATAGTTTTCCTGGTGCAGATGTGATCACAGATTAAAAAGTACCACAGCAAATGCAGAATGATTATGTTCTGTATTTATGGCTGAGTTAGTCTTGGCAAATAGAAAATAATACCTTATTGGGAGCAGACCAATTCCTGGGATCAGATTCATTGGTATGCTCTGGCTGCTCAGTGCTCCATCAGAGAGTACAGCTGGTTTATGTTGTCAGAGCAACAGAAGAGTCAGGAGTTACAAGAGAAACTGCGCCAGTGGGGGGGGTTTTATGATTATTATTTTTTAAAGTAAAATAAAGAAAAGCAAACATTGTCAAGCACCACAAAGCCGATGCTTGCTCTGTAGTTAATTTGATAGGACAGATTGGCTTTTCAGAGGCTGCTACAGCTACTTAAAACCAAACTACTCTTGAACATAATTGCTGTAGCAAGTGTCCAGCCACTGGCCGTGTGCAGGGATGTCATTCACCACTTCTCTGCAAGCAACCAGGCACAAGTGAAGCCTGATGTACAGCCAGGAGAGGAGCAGTTTCATCCTGGATTTGGTAAGGTATTTTCAGGCCACATTTCCTGCCCTTTCTGCACTGTGTGAGGGGTTCCCCTAGCATGGGGCAATTCAGATATCAAAGTGCTGTGCCAGTCCCTGAAATTCTGGTTTAATGGGTACTGAAAATGTGGCTGGGAAAGGGTTAGCTGCTTTGAAAGTATTGATCTCTGTGACATGGTGAGGTAAAGGTGTCACCTCAGTCACAGCTTCAGTCTCCTGCACCCTGCCTGCACACTTCAAAGGCAATTTGTGATTATTTGTGGTTATTTACACTGATTATATAAATTAAAACTTGTGGCAATATTATCATTTTTGTTATTGCCTTAGGTTTTCTCTCAGAAATCTCAATTAGCTCACCTGCCAGTAGAGATGCTTGTGCTTGCTTCGGTTTGCTCCAATTTAAATGACTTCACTTGCAGTCATACTGTGTTTCGACTGCTTAAAGCAACCTAAGTAATTCTGACAAAAACAAATTATGAACTGATTGCCTCAGAGAGGCTGGTCAGCAGATGTGACTGAGAAGTGTCTCCCAACTGAGGTCAGTTAAGAGCTTTAGCATCTCTAGCTGGCATGCAGGCCTGAGGACAGTGTGTGTGCAGTGGCTCATCAAGCCTTCTGGTCGTCTGCCCTGTGCCAGCTGCTGGCCTCTGCTGGGATTCAAAGCCCTGTTGAAACAGAAATAAGGGCAAACGATGTGGTTTCAATCACCATGCAAAAATCTGCCTGTGATTATTTCTTAAATTGTCATCCCTCTAATACTAACTTACCTCCATACAGGGAAGAGCCAACAAAGACAACATTGCCAAATTGTGCAGAAAAAATGCAATGGATGGTAAATGTATTAGGTCCAGGTGAGCAGGAGAGCCCAGAACTGCTGCAAAGCAAATTCCCAGAACAAGAACTTTAGATTACGCTACTACTCGGAGCAGTATTGTCATCTTCTGTATCAGATACCTGAGTAATAGAAGAGATTTTACAATTTTTTTTTTCAGTTAGTTGGATCCTTTTGTTTAGTTTTTAGATTTACAGGAAGTACATGGTTAAGAGCCCCACTTTCTCTACATCTGAAAAGGTCATAGTTCCAATTTTATAATGTACTCAGTGCCATCCTGGTTAGATGAGCCCTACCATGGTCATTTTGGAAGTAATCACCCTTTTAAACAGGCCCTGTAAAGCTAGTAAATAGAAAAAAATCTGGTTCTCTCATAGTTGACAATAGGATAACAAAGATACTGATATGGGTTGCTATGTTTATAGGCATGCAGACAAGAGTATTAAATCTCTTGTTTTATTTTTTGTTTTGGTCTTGCTGATTAGTGAAAACAGAGGGTGAGATGACCTAGTGTGGCTTCAGATCGGATCAGTACTTGAGACAAATTCCAGACATGAAAGGACTGCCTGATGCTTAGAAACCATTAAAGGCTGAAAATTACTCTCTGTGAGAGAGGGCTGGAATAAAATGGTTCTTTGGAAAATAAAAAACTTTAGAAATTGCTTTCAGAAATGCTGCTGTAAGGTTGATTGTGCAACTGCCAGATTTGTAAACATTAAAGTTGTATGAATTAATGTCTTGACCACAGCAAACAGGCAGCAAAGGGCAACTGATCTTGCTGCTGGCTGTGCGATGACCAGTGACTCATTAATTGGCTTTGTAAAATTAAAATCTGGTGCTTATTTTTACTAAGCAGAATGGAGTTACTGCTGGCATTACTACATAACATATGCAAATAAACAAACATAACCTTTTGCTGTATACAATTAGTGAATGATTTTGTTGACATTTTATGATTAATTCTCCTAATACAAGTGTATGGAAAGAGTCATGCCTAAGAGGGGTCAATTTGTTTTGGGTTTGCTTTCTGTTTTGGTTTTCCATAGTTAAGCTGAGTGAGGGCTTCACACCAAGCCCTGGTGAAAATGAGTTGTGTGTTTGTTCTTTGGCGCATTTCAGAGAAAGATCAACAGGAACATTTTACTTGGGGAGAGCAGCTTATGAGATCTCCTGCAAAGCAAAAGTGTTGCAGTTCCCAAGAGAGAAAATTAAATGGGGGGCATCAATCTCTTCCAGAAACAGAGAGCACTTGATATACTGCAGGAGCTAACATTGCTGAGACCTTACTTCTTTCCTGCTGCAGGTTTTTCCTTAGCTCCCTGAGTAGTTCATGTAGCAAAAACACCTGCCAGCTTATGGTAGGTTCTACTGAACTGGGAGACCTAGTAATTAATTTGTGTTGGCTGAATGGAGGGCTGGTAACCTGTGATGGCCAAGCTGACCATCTGGTTGGTGGCCACCTGGTTTCCACACTGTCAGGCACAGTGTTGTGCCTGTCTGTGGAGCATGGGATGCTGCAGCAGGCTAAACTCTTGTGCTCTGTCTCCTGATGGATGTTAGCTGGAGAAGGGCTGGGACAGCAGCTGTCAATGCATGCACTGGCCGCCTCTGCTGCCACATAACTGGTGAACCTCACTGTGCACCTTACAGTGTGCTCATTTTTATTTCTCTGGAAGTAACTTCTGGGATCAGGAGAGAAAGCGCTAATAATGAAACATTTTTTTCTCTATCCTTCCCCTTGTCATTCACTTGTCCTAGCTTCTTTGAAGTGTTACAATTTGTCCAGGGCCTCTTTATAACTTAAGGGGATATGCAAATCTCTACATATTGCTGTCCCTATTTCCCTAACAATCAGAAATCTTCAAGCCTTCCTGGCACTACAACCCAAGTTTCCATCATAATTGTAGTGACTTCCAACAGTGTTAGTTCTCCTGCTGTATTATGCCAGGATATAATGATATAAGGAGTATAGAAGTCTTTTTGCACAGGAGTTTTATGACCTGTAGAAGGTACAGGAACTAAACTAAGACCTTCATTATCCACCTCCTAGCAATATTTTCTTTTTAGCAGAGTTCTGGGAGATATTGTTGGGGGGAATTCTTTGGGAGCTATGCCATTCTAAATTTTGCCACAGTGCAAATTCAGTTAATTTCTCAGCATGTTACTGCTCGGGACTGGGGCAAGGACCCATGCCTTGTGTTCCAGAACAGAGGGAAGGGCAGATAAAAACCCTAAGCCATTTGGCTGAGGAGTCAGCCAGATCAGTTTTCCTGATTCACATTTGTCATCAGCTTATCATTCTATTTCACTGAATAGCAATAATACCTCACTAAAATATTTAATAATTAACCTAAAAACTTAATCCAAAACCAGAAAATCATGCAAATAGGTATTCGAGATTCTTTCTTGCTGTGAAACTGCAATGTTATAGAAACAAAAAAACTGTGCAGCACAGCCAACTACTGGTAACTGTGTGCAGCTCATGTTTTTGACACCTGGAATTTCCCTAAACCAACAGCTGCCTGGCAGGGGAAACACGGCCACACATGTGGATTCAAATACCCCAAATTCATCCTACTAAATTACATGCTTCAGAGGTTAAGAAAGTTTATGGATCTGAATTGAATATCATACAATAAATGGAAATATCATATAATATTGGCGTCTGAAGTTAGTGTAGACTGTTGAACATGTTTCCCTTCTTTGGAGGTTATATAATTGGCTTGTTTTTATTCGGATGGCATGATGATTGACAGATAGAGGGAATGTAGCCAAAATACTTTCACAGTTACTGGATTACAATGAATTCTGTTCATCCACCTTCGCTTTAATTTTGGGTTTGTTTCTCACAAATGTTCAGCTTTTGCAATTTCTAGAGAAAACATTTCCAGACAATGGATTTCAAAACAATTTTCCTGAAATTGCCCAGAGCTTTCCTCCCTGGGTATCCAGATCACACCTGCACACCTTGCTCAGGGCCAGTCTGGCAGGGAGGAAGAGGAGGCCACAAATGTGAAAAAGAGACCCAGGAGCCAGACTGGGTAATCAGCCTGGAATTGTAATATGATGCCCATTTACTGTGGAGAAGAAATGTAGTAGGTCTCTCTAGTCTGTAAAGCAAAGACAGGAGGGTGCTATTGTACAACAGCGACTTTATTGTCTCTAAACCTGTGCGGCTGGGTGAAGTTCAGGATGTTGTGATCAATCCATATTGTAAAGATCTAGAAGATAACCATATGAAAATATTTTTGATGCTGTCACATTGTGAGTGGAGGAAAGAGCTAAACTGAGGAGTACCTTCATGCATTTGCAGGGCATTATTACTCACCTCTTGTTTTGCTTGCATGAATTCAGTCTGTTATCTCTGCTTGTAAGCATATTTCCACATTTTTGAAGTGAAGCCTAAAAAAATCCAAAATGACTAAATGAGAAAAGTTTGATGTAGATAATTAGTACACATTTTAATTTATTTTCTGATTTTCACCTGTGCTTTGACCAGAAGAGCTGACACTTAAAAGCAGCAATGGCCAATCCCATTTCCTTGAAAATCAATACCCCAAGTCTTGCTGCAGCAACATGAATTAAGGTGAGCATTTTAATTTCTGTAAGCTCCAGAAGGGCTTCTATGTTTAATTTAAATGGATGAATGATAGGATTTAAAGTTTTTATTCCTTCTAGTACACCAAGTTGTGATTGCACATCTAAGTATGCTTCTATCTTCTCCTCACAGGTCTTTGTCACTTTCCTCTCAAATTCCCTGCTGAAGTAAATTTTTACTTCATACAGAGAGAATGATTGAAAGCATATGTTACACTATTTATATATTTATTAAATATATAACAAATTTTAAGAGGAAGAAATCCTAGCCATTGCTTCACTAGCTCAAATGGTGCCACTTCTTCTGTCAAAAGTGGCTGGCATCTGTCCAGGCATTAAATGGCGGAGTCCTTTGGTGACAGTCTAGGGATGTCTTGGTCCATGAGTGCTTTAGGGAGAATCTGACTAAAGAAGTTATTTTGCCAAAAGTGAAGCAGGTTGTTCTCATTGCAAAAGTTTGTCAGACCTGTAGCAGATTTCACGTTCAGCCCAGGTGGTAGTGGATTGAAATAAAGGAGGTTTTGACTGAACCAGAAAAGCAAACCAGGCTAATGGTTTCAGTGAGGGTAGGAAAAGAAAGTTCTTTGTCTTCAGGTCATCCTTAAACCTCACATGAACTCCCTGGGCCATCTCTGTGAATCATGCAAGCATACCTTCTGATATAGTCTAGCTGTACACCTGTAAGCAATTAGTAATTTTAGAATATGGTGGAAATAATGAATTCAGGATGCCTAACAGCAAAGACTTGCACAATTTTAAAATAAAATCGTTGCAAAATTCATATTGGTTCTCTTCCTCTATTACATCTATGTCACCTGATTGCACAAATGCTGCCCCCTGTCCAGGGGCCAGAAAACATTAAAATTCCACCTCACTGCATGTAGGAAAATGTATATTCACATAGTCTCTGTTATGTATGAGGATGTAATCCCATTCCGATACTGTCCAATATCTATAAAAGTTAACTTTTTTCTTTTAACATCTTTTCATTTTGTGACTCTTTAAAATAAATTTATGTAAGTCACCTGGAAATCAAGTATGCTGAATTATTAGCTCAATGCATTAAAACTGTTTTAGTCTGGATGCATTTATTAATCACTGTTAATCCCTATGAAATGCTTGACAGTGTCAGCAAATAATGACATATTGTGTAAATAATTGAAGCTGAAGTAAAAATATTGTTCTCTTTTGTAAAAATTGCACCAAGATATAATTAATTGCTGACCTCATAACTAAGGGAAGATTGCTATTTTATGTCAAAATGATGCTGAAGTTGTTTTGCTATAGCTGTGCTCTTCATTGCCATACTCATATTGATCTTCATTTCTGTCTTACCATCCAGTTACTAGTAGGTAGTTAGTCACTAGTTAGTAGGTAGTAGTTACTAGGTAGTAGTTTTAATAACCAGAGAAATAGAATATCTTCCTGTCACACTACTCTTCAGGTCTTATTGAGGAAACAATGAAGTGGGGAAACATTAGAGCATAGTAGTATTTTTATTCTCCAAGTAGTTCAGTGGAACTGTTCTTACTTTTTGGCTCCTGTTCTACCACAAGGTCAAGAGAACTCTGTTGTGTTCTCATTTCTAGATGCAAGGCCTTCCTCTACCTACCTTCTCCCCCTGGTGTCCATGGAATTTTACAAATGCTGATAAAGAAGAGCAAGATTTAGAGACTTTATTTATTTAATAAATTCCTCCTCTCTTTTTCAACCCTTCCATCACTCTTGATACAGCCGATCTATCCTGGGGCTGTTACAAGAGTGCCAGGTTCAGCTACAGTACCGAAACACAAGTTAAAGGTGAGGGACTGGGCATGTGGAGTAATTTTTACTATCTTGGTACACTTGCTGCCATGATTTTGTATCATTTTCCTCAGGCAGAGCATGAGAGATCTGTGGAAGCTGTTATTTTTGCGAGGCAATTTACAATTTTTAATTTTTTTTTTGAGGAAAATTCCTTAAGTTTATACTTTCTATCCTTGGATTGCAGTAACATATGGTGAGGAAAAGAAATATTGCAGTTCTTAGTATGCTGAGCTAAGGTTGATCTTGGCTCTGCTCAGCTTGCTTTATCTCAAAAACAACTGAAAAGTGGCAGTGAGGAAAAGAAATAATGAATATGTACATATTTAAATATTTTTACATCACAACGTGGGACCTGCAGTCAGAAAAATTGCTCATGTACAAAATACTCACCCATACACAGACACTGATACCAAAACACATGAGAAAGCATGGGCTGCAACAGGAAAGTTTTCACTTGAGCCTTTCTTCGAGGCCCAAACTCCTTCTGAACAGCGCCTTTGCTTTTTTACAATAGGAAGGCAATCCTGTTAAAGCGAAGCTTCTTTCAGCCATGGAGTCTGTAAAACCTCTTGATTTTCTGTCTCACTGACACCTGCTTCACTTCTTAAAGTTGAATGGCTTTACCTGCAGCAGCAGGGTGAGAAGGAAGGGCTACACAGTCCATGAGGAGGGGTGGAGAGATGGTCTTTGGGTAGATCTTAAGAGTTGTCGCTCCTCCCTTGCAATAAAGGAAGACCATGAAAGGCAATCAGCATAAATCAAAGAAGCAGGGAAGAAAACTGAAGAGGACTTCTGTTTCTCTTGTAAATTCTCTTACAGAATGAGAAACTACAAAAAAGCCAAGCTCTTGTGGCACGCATTACAAAAACCTGCCCTATTTTAAGGTATGATATATATTCAGGGAGCACAAGAAAAGTCTTTTTCTATGGCTATTCAACATGTTTTTCCCAGCTTCCCTGCTGTATCTCACAAGCAGATTCTTCAAATAAATTCACTCAAATTTCCCTAAAATCAAGAGAACAGCGTGGTATTTATTTCACGCTCATAATTTCTCTGACTTGCACAAGGAGACAGCTAATTTATTTGCAAAGAGAGATGCATCCTTAAAACTGTTTTGATTACAGACAATGTGGATAAAAGAATAGGTTTGTGGCAAGAAAAATTTCTATAAATATTTTGGTGAAAGTATGTGGCAAAGAAGGTATTTCTTATGTTGTTTAAAATAATTGTAAACTGTTAGTCTTCCTTATAAATCTCTTGAATGAGACCATTTATATTCGTGGACTTGTTAACATACACTGTACGATATCAGTAAATTTGAAGACACAGGACAAAATTTGCTCTAGGGTATATTGTCATCTACTATAAATTGCTATCAGGTTATGGTCTTTTATTATTGGCATAACTATGCTGTAGTAAAAGCTGCCTTTTCTCCCTCTTAACATGGGGTTGATATCTACTGAAATCAAAGTGTGGTGTGCTCATTTATGCTTGGCACTACATGTTGTGTTTAGCAGTAGTTTCCTGGAATAAAATGAGCTTTTCTCAGCTGGGCAAAAGCCTTGCTACTGGGAATGATTGTAACACTGAATTTTGCACACAGAGGTAACTCACCAAGATTAGACAAACTAATTTAGTGTCTGTGCCTTTAGCACCGTGTTGAGGCAGACTCTTAGGGTCTCAGTCTCAGCTGCAGCTTGCTTACCCATGCAGTCCACACTTCCCTGTGTCTTTTGGGGAGTGGGAAAATGGTACAGCTGTGGAGTGTGGTTTTTTGTTCCTGATGCAGCAATTTTTCTACCTGTATTTTGAGCTGTATCTCTGTCAAGAGAACGTGGCCATGGATGCTGTTGACTATCTCTCAAGGCATTGGAGGCCAGGCTCTGAGCCTCTGCCTCAAGCAGCACCCTCTGCCTTGTGCCTCCAAGGGATTCCTCATGTAGCAGTCCAAAATGTGCAAGCATAACTAACAGTTTTAGATGAAAATGTTTGCATCTGCAGTAAAAATAGCATCTCCTCGGCTCAGATCAGAAGGGTTTTTTCCTAACTCATGGAGGATTGTGATAAAGTTAAGGCCACTTGGCAGTCAGCAATACAGCAGAGGTACAACCAGAATTGCTGGATCTACAGTTGCAAAAATGGTGAGTCCAAAATGTTTTTTTATTCTCCTAGAAAGGGGGAAAATATCACAACGTTTCCACTGCTTGTTGATATGCTGATTTTCACAACCTGCTGGCCCTTTTCCTTGTAGATATTTTGGTCTCGCTATTACGTCTACCATCGTCTTGAAGGTGGTGTGTTTGGGGTTGAGGTTGTACCTTGAACATAGCCACCTGTACTGGAGTGTTCTTAACTCCTAGTGCAATGCAGAATAAATAATTGACAGAACTAACTTTATGATATACACCAAGAAAAACAGATGCTCTGTGTTGATTTCTTAGGAAGGGTTAAAACATCCTACTGGGCTTTCCAAATTCTGCTGGAAATTTGAGCCTTGAGCCTTAGATTGCAAGCGGAACTCAACTTTTGAAGAACTGTGTTTCTTTGTACTCTTTTCAACTCAAACAACCCACCCCAACTTTCATGGCTGGTAGCAGATGTTGTACCTTTCTAACATGTGCTCCAATCTTTCAGAAGAAATAGAATTTGTGAAATTCTGCCATGTGTGGTGTGGCATTAACAAATGAAAGAGTAAATCCAGTGGGGCTGGAACCGAAAGGAATTATACAACTTAAATTATGGAGCCTGCTGTTTATGGTGTCTGGCCTGCTGTGTGGCAGCATCAGGGCAGCATATTCCTTTGAGAGAAGAAATTCTTCTGTTTAAGCTGGTATCAGAAATCAGCAGAATATGGATGCTCCTTCCATCTGCTTCAAACTTTTCAAATTGGACAGGCATAATTTCAAATGACAGCACATGTTCTAGCTGAAAAAAGAATATTTAAAATTATGAATTATGCCACATAACCAGGATTACGTAAATTAACATGAAACCGTACAGATTTTTAAATCAGCCCTCACTAACCACACAGACATGTGCTTCTTCATTAGATGACTTGTTTCATGAAACAAAGAGAAATGCTCAATTTCATGAATTACATTGTCACTGGTATATAACCTCTCTTTCTAATGCCTTTTGTGAAAACTCCTATTCAACTTTTTCCTCATTATACTCTGATTTTTCTAGCCCGGAAAAGTCAGATTTTGCTTTCTGGGGTGTGAAGTAAACTATTGTTCACATGCTGGCTTTATGCCTTAAACTTTAATTTTCTGAGCTTTCACAGATTTATTTTATGGTGTTACTATACTGGTGTCAGAAATACATAGGTATTAAATTGAGGCCTTACAAAATCTCCAGGAATGCAGGCTAGATGTATTTCAAATCATTCTGTTTTCTCCTTTATCCCCTTTATTAGTTTTTTTATATCCTTCAATTTGGCTTCAATTCAGGGAAGCACTCAAGCAAGTACTTAACTTAGAGAATGTGTTTAAATTCAGCTTTTAAATGTTTTTTTAGTGGAAATGCAGGCTCACGCTAAGTGCTTTGCAAAGCAAGAAATGTTGCCATTTTCCCACAGGGTGTCCCCCATATTTTAGTCATGTGCTTGCCACTTACTTTGGTTTAAGATTTCTGTACTTCTACATGAAATGCAGAAAATTTAAGGAGATTGGATGAATTAAAACCTGTTTTCCTATCTTTACTCATAACTTTTAACTGGCTCTTATTTCTGTAAATGGAATAAATTTATTTAAAATAGAACCCAACAGAGCTTGAATATTTTTCACCTACCTTTGAAAATGGTATTACTATGCAGTTCTAACAGTGACACATTCTCAAGGGAGACTATCTTCCTGGGAGTAATTGATCATCACTGAATCTCACAGGATTGGACAATTTCTGTATTATTTAAATTTATTCACATAAAATTTGCATAACAAAATTAAACGTAAGTTCCATATTTTCTTCATCACAGCTAACAGGTAAGCTGGGAAAAAAAAGACTCAAAACCAGATGTGGAATATTACATAGTCTGAATTCTTGCTGTCTCTGGAACCCTATCTTAAACTTGGTTTTAAGCCTTCAGTTAGGGCAATTTTCTATCCTAAGGATGTTCAAGGGATTCAGAATTGAGAATTTTGCTGTAATAAATTAGAAAATTCTTTTTTTTTCATTATTAACAGCCTAACTACTGAAAAGAGGGAAAGACAGCAGTCATTTAATTCTCTTCACTCTACAAAATCTGGTGGTAAACAGAGCATTCATATTTCCTATATTTAAAAGGCTCTGAAGTTCTGAATAACATATTTTATTTCTTTAATCTATAAGTTGTGATAGGACTTATTTGTAAGCCCTGAAAAGCTAGACTTCTAGAAATTATTTTGCTGCTACATTTGATATCTTCAGTCTTGGCCTGTCTGTTCTTACAGTGCTGAAGCTATGTAGGTGATTGACAGAATTGTTGTTTTATAAAATAGTATTTGGAAGTAGTGCTAGAGGTAGGATACAAACATTGAAAAGAAACTGCACTGACAAAATAAAATGACCAAATTTAAATATGTGCCCCTTATTATACTATTATATGGATGGTTTTTAAATAATGACTGGTTAGCTTATTACATGACCTTTAGAGAATTTCTTTAGTGGGGCATCAAAAACGGGAGTTTGGGGGTATGGTATCACTCATATTTCTTGAAGATGATGGAAAAGCATATGCAAAGACTGATAAAAGGACTGGACAGCATATTTTTGTAGGTGATAAACAAGCAGTAAAAAACAAATCCTTTCCCAGATCTTCTAGATTAAATAATGATTTTAAAATTAAAAAAAAATACAGACGATTACAGACTTCTTTTAAAAAAAGTAGAAATGCAATTTACAGATGTTAAGTACAATTCCTGACTAAAGTTTCCAAACAGAAACAGTTTCTTTCTTTTTTTTTTTAATTCACAGGCTACAATTTTATATATATGTAGTCCCTCATTTGAGTTAGTGATTATCAGAAGATTTTTAATAGCAATTAAGAACATTCTGTGAATCTGCACAGTTGCTTTTTTCTGTGCAGTTTTACATGGGTGACAGAGCTAAGATGGCTGGATTCTTACAGATGATTATTGAAACCAATTCTGCACCATGATGTGTGTCCCTGTGGGCAGGGACATGCTTGTTGCTCTCTTTCTATACAGTCAAAGCATTCCTGGATACACAGGAATGAACAAAGACATTGTTGTCCAGCCTCATTCTGCCTAATTTAGACTCCAATTAACCTGCGTGTAGCCACGGGAGAGGGGCAATTATTTCTACATTGCAATTCCTGTAGCCTGCTCCGGGGCCTATCTTGAGACGGATTGCTGTGTCCTGTCTCTTTTCTAGTTGAAGATGCTCCTGATGATTTCAGCAGGTGTTGGATTAGATGACATTTAAAGGTCCCTTCCAACTCAAACTATTCTATGCTTCTATAATTAGTAAAGGTCAACTTCCAATTTTCAAGCATCTCTATTTATGGAAGAAAAATTCTACTGTTTAGATACATCTACTGACAGAAGAGAGTGAGCAAGTGTGAATAATTAATTACTTCCCTGTTTTGTGGAATAACTTGCATTCTGAGTAGTTTTTGTAATTAATGAGAAACACAGTCTCCAGTGAATGATTTACCTCATCACACCACTGAGGGCTGTCTTTAAAAGTTCTGCCTTCTCTTCTTCTGGCCCCAGATTAGAGGATGCAGTGGTGCAGTAAACAGGATTTGTTTGTTTTATTTTTAAGCCCTGGATAGCTCGTTTGAAGATCACTCTTGTGTAAATGTTTCCAAGTAGTCAATTGTGTGTAGATCTCTTATCCTCCAGGCAGAACTTGTGAAGATAATAGGACGTATGTATACATATTGTAAAGATATTTCCATTGCAAACATGTATGATAACTGTAAAAGGAGCATCTTTGCTCCAAATACTCTTGGGTATAGAACTGAAGTGCTGTGCAGGGAAAAGCAATGCCAAACTCAAAAAAAGATGGTGAGGTGAAAAAGTTATAGTTGAATGGGAGAACTGGTAGAATATAGAATAATAGAACAATGCCTGAAGACGGCTTTATCCATTTTTCAAGTTGATGAAGGATAGTATTACTCCCTATAAATATTATCTCAGACACCCTCTGACCATCATGGAGGCAAAGGAATTGGTACTAATGAACGTCAGAAACTGCCGTGAGAAATATTCTTTCAAGACCTAAAGGATGCATGGTGCTTGACTGAAATTTTTCGTGTTTGCTTCAGCCATGTTGCATCATGAACAAATGCAACTAGAAGGGCATCTGACAGCAAATATAGTGTTTGACTACTACTACAGAAGGTTATTTGTGGACATATTGGCATTCATACATCCCTAAAGGCAGCTCCTGAAAGATGTGTGTTTCTATTTTCCAGAATGCAGAATGATTGATGGTCTGGTCCAAAGAGCCAGAAGGAGGAAGTTAGATCTTAAAGATAGAAAGCAGTGTGAAAGCAAATTGCATTACACATCTTTCTTCCAAATAAACTTTATGTCCCGCTGGCATTGAAAGGTATGGTTGCTCAGTGCTACAGAAAATGATAATGTGCTTTCTGAAATGTGTTCTCTGTTACATCATATTCTAGAGAACCCAATGGTGGCTTTAACTGTCAGAAACTGAAGAAAGAAATTGGGTCTCCTGACAGTTACAGGCAGTATTTTTTTCTCCTTCTGAATTAAGAGTATTGTCTTATCTCTAGTTTTTTAAATTATTACTTTAATATGCAAAAACATTATAGATTTCAGGATTAATGCTTTAGGTTCTGCAAAATACTGCGAACTAAGACAAGTGTAGCTGAATGGGTCCTGTGGAGATGGGTTAGAAGCACAAGGGACTTGTGCAAAAGGATTTATCATTGGGACCACAGCCAGCAGTGACAACAGAGAGTGACTCCTGCTTCACTTGAGGTGGCAAAGAAAATTGAGAGCAATGAGAGAAGCATCTCTGTCTGCCTAATCAGTTTATCTACAAATCTGCTGTCCCCTGCAGGACAAGGAGAAAGCAAATTGCAGCCAGCCAAAACTCTGTCAAAGAAGAGATAAAAAAGCAAGTGAAGTGTGGTGCGTGTTTTCAGGTGGGTTTTTTTTCTTTTTGTTATATGAGGCTCTTCATCATTCCATTGTCAATGTGCAAAGTGTTTCTACTCTGAAAGTCATCTTTATCTAAAGTTTCAGAAAAGCAAAGGAGATTCACTTATTTAGATATAGGGAGGCAGAAAAATTCTTTAGAGTTTTATGTGAGAGGCTATGTCTTGCATACTTGTCTCTTAGATTTACATAAAATTGTAAGGGATGTCTAGACCACAACACTGATATCAGTGGCGTTGTTATGCATGAAGTCATTATTAAGCAGAAAGATTTCAGAAGACTGTTCAGAGAGGAAAATAACAGGATCGTGGCTGCAAGGAATTTTAGGTGACCGGCTAGTTTGTCCCCGCAGCAAGATAGGAACCTGTCTTCCTTCAAGACAGTGCTTGAAGCTGGAGGACTACGGCAGGATGCCACAGTCAAACACACAGACTGACTTTGGGATGAAATGAATTAGAAAAACAGTTGACCAAATGCTCAAAACAGTATATTTCTATTTACATGTCAGGAAGGAAAAGGAAAAGTTTTCTTGGTCAAATTGCCTGCAGAGTACAAATGCTAAGAAATTGCAATAATGGTTTTGGAAAGATGGAATTGCTAAGCATACACTGCCACAAAATACTTTAAAAATGATCATCACACTTCTAGAAATCTGTATAAAATTGTTGACTTTTATTGTACAGAAATCACTTCCCTATAAGGGTGTAGGAGACCAGAGAAATGATTACCGGCTCAGAACAACTAAAAGCGTGTGGCTGGGGAGGGGCAGGGCAAGTTCAGTGAAGGTGGAGTGGGGCAGTGCTTCACACCCCACCCACTGGAGCCTCTGGTCCAGCCCCAAAGTGGCTACCAAGCCACTGGCACACCAAAAGCCCCGCCTGTGGGGAGGGACCAGAGCAGATAAAAGGCTGTGGCATGGGTGTGCACGCCTGATATGTTCCGCTCTGTTGGGCGTTGCGGGCGCTGAGGTTGTGTTTGGATCCAAGATAGTGACTATTGATCTTTCTTTCTTTCTTTCTCTCTCTCTCTCTCTCTCTCTTTCTTCTCCTAACTTCCTTTTCTCAAAATCTGTGTAACTTAAAATTGGATAAGTTAGAGTTTGCTAAGTCAGGGCTTTGTGAAGTGCCTTACTTTAATTGGTTGTTGATTTAAAGTTTGCCAAGAACTTTGCTCTCTAAACTTTGCAAGTAAAAGTTTGCTATTCAACCTCCTGAGAAGTTTATTGTCTTCTCCTGTACTCCAAAGTGGTGTCAAAGTATTTAAGCCCCCTTAAAACACTCTCTGAGCAAGCTTGGGGTGTAAGGGAGAAAAGTGTTTTGAGAAGATTTAGAGTCTTGTACATCCCAGATCTTTCCTGTTGACCAATGAAGCTCCTTTAGGTCATGCCAGAATGGAAACTGTGTGTCTGGAAGAGACTCCATAATGGCCAGGGAAGTGATGCAAAAGTTTGATCGAGTGTAAGTCCTTTCTGTCAATTCAAGGACAGTGTCTGATCATCTAAATGAGTTTTTGCTCATCTGTTCTGCATTTCTATGGCATACATTTATTTGCAGAAAATGGTTAGGAGCATGTTTAATTTACTAGTCACAGCTAGCAAAAGCGTAGAGAAACTATGTTAGGCGGCGACATGAAGATCATCTCCTGGCTGTAGAGTAACCCGTATCCTTAGGGATCTGTACTTTTCCCTAATTTGAAAAGCCTGCTGGAGCAAGAGGAAAAACAGCAGACATACCTGCAGTGTCAAACAGCTCTTCTGACAAGTTTGAATAGGCTGCTTTAAATTGTAAATGAAGTGACTATCAGAAGTGTTATGTGTTTCAATTTTTAGGATAACACAAAATGCAACATTTGCCATGGTGTAATTTTCTGTGTGGGTTTTTTCATGCTGAAAATTTTCAGACAAATTCAGACTCCATCATATGAAAGTCAAACCTATAACTAAATTATGGAGACATTATAAGCAAATTAAAACCAGACTTCCTAATACAAACTGTTACACATATTTTACAAGACACAGTTTTCCAGTGCAAGTCTATCTTAATCATCAATGTTTCTCAGGTCCACTTTTAGAAATAAACTACTCAGGCCTTTGTATTTTCTATCCTAATGCTCACCTATTCAAATAGCTAATTTGTAATAAAATCATTTGGGTTCCAGCAGGATGGCATAGAGCTTTCTGAGGAGTTACAATATTGATAAAAAAATATGAATATTAGGATTAGGAGTTATTTTTCTACTAAAATCAAGACTCTTTGGTGTATTGTAATTTTATTCATAATAGCCTAAATTATTATTATTTTATGGTCTGAAATAGATGTATCTGAGAATACTTGAGTGCATTAGTGTAGAAGTCAAAATATGGCAAATATACTCTGTGCAAACTTGTTGTTTGTGTTGAAAACCAGGCTTAGTAACTAATTCATTATGTGTTTTAGGGAAAAGGAAAAATTTGGAATGTTTAAGATGAAACCTTACCAATGGCATGATTTATTACCATTTCCTGTAGCCCCTTTTAGGAAGAAGTCAGTGAGTGCTGCCAGCAAATCTGAATGGAGTAGCTGACCTACTGAAAATTCAAAAGGCTTAAGGAGTTTAAGGATTGCTGTGAAGTTCCTATGAATATTTAACCAACCAACCTGTCTGACTGATAGATGCTACTGACACTTTTAGAAATTCATTTATTCAAAGAAATGCCATTTCATTATGTGAGAAGTTTATCTAATAGATGTATTCTTCTTTCAAGCTGGAACTTTGATCTGTAATTTTAAACTAAGTGGAAACACTTTTCTGGTTGGAAGACACCATGTTGTTTAGTGGATTTCTCAGCATGAAACTGCAACAAAAAGGCGTGTCATATTCTTGCAAATAGTTACAACAGATTTTAATATGGTTTTCTTTGACTAGACAATTACTTCACTGAATTTGTGGATCGTTATGGTTGCTTTATAACGTGGCATATGAAACATTTGGAATTTGTTATCCAGCAGTAAGCTGTCTTTGCAAACATTCATCTGAACAGGTTCACTCTTCAGCTGTTATGTGGTAAGAATGAGCACGAATAATTTCTTTTTCCAATCACAGACACTTGATGTATATCCTATATATGAGAAGTTCCTGGAAGAATAAAATAGGAGCTGTCTAAAAGCCAAAATGGAAAAAACAAGAAAAGTTCTGTAGGGCTGATCTAACTTCCATCTGTGACTCTGCTGAACCTGTGTTTTTTGAATCACAGAAGCAGGCATACCTCTTAACCTTTGCAAAAGTTTTGATATTTTGTCTTTCCCAGCGCTCTCAGGAGTGAACTGGGGAGGTAAGGCCAAAGTGGAAAGAGGATTGGGTAGGTGCAGGTCTTATGAGATAACTGCACCGGGGATGTAGGAAAGTGGGACAAAGAGATTCTGTTGTTTATTTAATCATACACTCCTTTTTCTTTTGTTCTCCAACATTTTTTATCATATTTGCTAAAAACAAGTTAGACTTTTTACTTGGAATGTGGAAAGTCTTTAAAAAGAAGAAAAGAAGTACTTTCTCATTGTCTTGTATCTAGAGTAAGGTTAATTTGAAACACATACAGTTAAAAAGTCTGCTATTTTTAAAGATAAGTGTTCTCATTGTGTCTTGCAATAAAAGATTTAAACCTAATTCAGACCTGACCTGGAACATACTCTTGTCAGCTGCAGGTCTAAATTTGATTCTGTGTCTCAACCTCAGCTGTAGAAGTTCTATGTCTGCATTACCCCTGAAGAGGGTAGATATTGACACATTTATGAATAAATAACCCAAGAAGGAAAGGAAGACATTAAAGGCAAAAATCAAATCTTAATGAAATTATGACACTTCAGTTTGCAGTCACTGTATGGCATAGTAGTCAAGTGGACAAAACCCAAACATTTAAAATATAATAAAGCTGTATTAATATAATCCATGTGTGCTATTTCAAAATAATTTTATAATGTATTTCCGCTTGTGACGAGCATCTGGGACCATGCTAGAATCTTTATTGATAAAATCAATCCAAAGAATAAAAAAATGCTAAAAGCAAATATGGGACTTATTGAAAAAAAATGTGATATTAAAGCTTTTAAGGGCATCTAAATTTTTTATACTGCTTGAAAAAGTCAAAATGCATAAATGGTTCTGCCAGTACAGAGTTGTTTCAAGAGTGTGCTTGTCTGATGGAGAGGGTTTATGCAGAACAGGCAAGGGAAAAAGCCAGTCTTTTAGACATTAATTTAGCTGCTACTCTTATAAGTGTGTCTTTGTGCAGTAAAATACTCTTTTAGGTAGCTAGAAGTACTTTAAATTCATGTTCTAGTCAGCTGGAAGGAAACAAAAATTACGATTCAAGAACCTGAAGGACAATATGAAACTTAAAGTAATTAATGTTTTGCATGAAAAAATTACTTTTCAGTCAACACCATATTTGGTATCAATTTAAGGGACTAGTAGAAATATCTCTCGCAGAACAAATGTCATTTCTGATGGGGCATATCAGATGCTTGAAAGTATTGCTAGACTTATCATCACAGGCAGCCTGAAGGTCAGAAATACTTAAGTCTCATTCTGTCAGCAAAATTTTCAAGTCTGTTTTTGGCTGTAACCTTATAAGAGGCGCATTCTTTGCGGATGATGATTTTTTTTCTGTAGGAGGAACATGTGAGGCTTCAGAAAGATTGGGAATACATCAGCTGGGGAGGGAAAAGCTCACCTGTTTTCCTCAACTCAGCAATGCAAAGAAAATAAGGTGATTATTCAGTTGCTTAAATTAAACAGACTTAAGCCAGTGGAAAAGGTGGAACAGAACCAGGCAAGAATATTCAAAGAAATATTGGTATTTCCTAATGCCTCCTAGATTTTTACTGTGAATTTTCTCTTTGTTAGAAATTTATTTATCTTATGCCAAATAAGGCAATTTTTCTTCATTTAACAGCAAGTTTCTGTAAAGTTTTGTGGCTTCAATCCATGTGGATACTTTTTTATGTCCTTGCCCTCTTAAAATGACTATGAAAGCAATCCATCTTTTTTATTTTTTTGTTTGAAATTCAAAGATAATTTCTCTATTTCACAAGGATTGTAGGAAAAAAAGAAAACACATTAACTTGCCTTATTTTCCTGTTGCTCATGCAAAACTGTTTCGTCAGCAGTCAGAGCTGCCTTAAAGTTCTGCAAAAATATAGATGCTATTTAATTTTCCCTTCTTGGACTCCTTTCAGTTTTCTATCTGTAAAGCAGTGAGACAGGACAGCTGAGAGAAATAAGTGGAGGCAAAATGGGTACCGAAAAAGGTTATAAAGGAGAGGTGAGATGAGTCAATGGTTTACTGGCTGCACTGCTTTTTGTGCTTCCCATAAAATTTTGGAAAGAGACTGTTAAGGCTTAGAAGCTGCAGGGGGAAATATTCTTATCCCACTTTTAAGTTGTTCCTCCTCTTACTGACTCCTCAAGTATGAGACCTCCTTCAGTCCTGTAGTCACCTTTCAGTACTCGTCATTTTCAGTTAGTAGAGGACTCCTCTAACTCTCCATTAATCAGTTATTTGGACTTGTGTGCCCTCAGTAACTCTCAGAGGTGGGAACAGTTCTGGAAACTTGTTGGACAAGATCAGCCTCTAGGATGCACTAACCTCTGCTGGTTTAGAGAACCATCTAGCATATCCTTCTTGAACGCATACTACAGTCAAAACTCTGACATTTTAAGGATGAAGTAAACTTTTGTTCAGGATCTGTGTACAAAGATGGAAGTTTAAATCCTGCAGCTTGAATCTCGGGGCACTACTGTACTGAGATCTGAAGCTGCAGGCAAGAACACTACTGAGAGTTTCTGCCAAATATGGAAATAAGTTATTACAAATAAAGACAGCATTTAGATATATTGCTGGGACTGCATCAGGGCATGGCATCTTAATCTGAATTATTGATGCAAATATAAAGGGAAAGAAGAAAGTTTCATAACTCTTTCATATACCCTTCAACACTGTTAATAATGCGTTTCCTAAGGGTGTTTGTTTCATTCTTGTCCAACCTAATACATGACTGTATAGCACTTATCAAAGTTTTAGTGGCTGTTTTTCACCTCGTGTCAGACTGTCTGTATGAGGGATCATAAAGCTGCTTTTGCATTAATTTATGGGCTTTTGCATTAATTTATTTGATTTTATAAATGCTAAGTCATCCAGAAGGTTTGATTGTTAATGTCAATGGAAATAGGAAGAATGGCATGATGCACATAATTCCTCAGAATTTAGCTACTGAAGTATTTTAGTATATTTGGACTTAAATTCCTCTCCTTGTCTTCATCAGTCTTCATTTCATTTAAAAAGCGCTCAGAAAGGCATTTTCCAAAGGAAGAATTAAAAGCTAATTTAGAAGCTAACCCTCTAGAAGATTCATCTTGACATAAAATACGTAACTTTTTGCACAGACGGACCAAGAAGCTGCAGTGTTCTTGTCTGAACAAAATCTCAGCCAACAATATTAATGTTCTTTCTTTAAGTAACACATTAATGCTTGCTATTTAGAAAAACTGATTCGTATATTGCTTCCTAAATTTAAAAAAGGCATAAAAATACCATTCATGTCTGCAAGTAAATTACTGTACTTGCCATTTTCCAACACTATTAGTCAGAGGGGTGCACGATGCATTAACATGAATCATGCACCTGTGGATGTTTGTGCCAACCATCATTACAATTGCTGAAAGGCTTCCTTTCTAAAAGCATGTCTTCTTTCTGCACACCTGATCAAGAGTTATGTGTGGGTGGGAAGCAGAGAGAGACAAAGGCTGTGGCTCTTTTCTACTTGATGTACAAAGCATTTTACTTATTTCCTTTCATCTATGCATTAGCTTGTGCAGAAAGACGCTGAAACAACACTTGCATAAGCCTGAACAGCACAGAAAACAAGCAATTTTAAATACTTAGGACCATTTCACTGTTAATTTTTCTGTATAACCTTGCCTTTTTTATTTACAGGACTTTTATTTCCCATCGAATACGTAAAGTATACCTATTCCCCCTCATAAAATTCTACCTTTTCTCCTTATATATAGCTACTGGCTAACCAACTACAGAAGACAAAATATGTTGGGGGGTGAATCTCACTCATATTTATGTCTGAATAAAAGATTGAAGGCATCTGATTTCTACTGCACAGAGCACAGTGTCTGGAAGATGTCATCCTTTTCCAAGATCAGAAAGAAGCTTATGGTGAGTTGTTCTGCAATGAATAGGCTAAATCTCCATCTTTCCTTCCTCACTTTTGAGCAGGGTCTTCACCTGCCCAAGCATCCCAAGCCACTCTTAAATGTAACTAATCCTTTGGTTGGCCCTATTTCCATCTTCCTCCAGCTCAGCTCTCCACTCCCACTCCTGCTGCAACACAGACATTTGTCTTCACAAATGTCCCCCATACCTGCAGTCTAATCTACAAAGCTGTAGAAATAATAAATTTATAAGCTCCAAAGATATTGAGATTAGCCATATTACCTTCCATTTAACACCTGATATTTTCTGAAGACATTTGCCTTTTGAACCATTCAGTCATCTGTTGTCACGGTTTGTAGGTTTGTAGTTTGCGCATTAATATAATGGAAATGTGGAAATGATGAGCAGTAGTGGCTTCTTTAAAGTCAGAGGTTGTAATGATGATACTCTGTTTCAGAAACATAACAAAATGTTAATCATTCCCAACAATTCAAGACCAAACCCAAAAAGCTTGATATTGTGCATTAGTGCAGTGTTAAAATGGTAATTCCTATCATAAAAAGGCTGTTTGATATCAGGTATACATATTGTGATTATGGATTTTGCTAGTGCTTAAATTCCTGGTAATATTTTACCGCAGTGTATTGGAATACTGGGATTTTAGTATAATATTTTATAATTCATCTACCTCTCTTTCTGAGATGGACGTACTGTGATGATGGGGGTTTTTTTCTTGTTTTGGTTTGTTTGTGGGTTTTTTTTCCTAGGTAGCTGAATCAGAGGATTTGGAAGAAATAATGCTGGAAATAAATACAGATAACTTCTGTCTGATTCCAAACAAAATTTATTATTTTTCTTTAGGATTATTATTTTTCTTTAATAATTCTCATTTAGGTTAAATTCTGCAGACTCCCATCCACAATTCAAAGTCTTGGTATTAAGAAAATCCCTTAATAGTCCTGTCCCACAGAAATAGCACGATATTATTCAGCAGTTTCTAGGCAAAGATGACAGAAGCATTCAGGATGCTTTGTGGGAAAATAATGAGTTGTAATTTGTCAAAACTTTTATACTTTGGTAATAGAGAAACTTAAAAAGTAATTGTTACAAAGAGAAAACTTGATACCTGAAAGAAGTCAAAGCTCACATGCCATTACTTGTGTCTCTCAACAAGAAATGCAGTCATAGCATGGCAGCTTGACTGTTTGATTACTGGAATCCTCAGTGTCTTTTAACAATGATCGCGTATTTTATGTTTCTGTCTTTTACTAGATAACTGTATAAGAAATACCTTTCAACATTTTGAAGGCATCACACATTAGATTATAGGCAAGTAAAATGGCTGCCAAGCATTTGTTATACAAGCACAGTTGATCAGGTTCTTCGTAATGTTGTCTTTTAAGCATGTTAGATTTCTCTCACTGAGAATCAAACACAGTGGGTTTTATGCATTCCTAGTGACAATTATCTCTTTAATACAAACAGCACTGGACTGCAGGGGAAATGCAATAATAGCTTTAAGTATTCTCTTCCGTCATTTATCAAAAGGCCCTTTAACTTCAAAATACTTTCCTTTGCATTGGCACTTAAATGCTTCATTGTCCTAGCTAGAAAAAAATTTTTGAAAAACTAAAACAAATCTGTAAAGTTAAGTTCCAGCAAGGGCAGCAAACAGATTTCAGTGTCAACTTTCTGCTTTCAAATTCATAATTTGAACTGTGTGATCTGTTTGAGGAGCTCTGCAATATGAAATTAATACCATGTGATGCAATGAAAATGAACCAAAGGGGAACGCTGAGAATAAACAGCACACTTCAATTTCTCAAAATGACACATGTTTGGAGAAAGCAAATGCAAATAGTGTTCAAAATCAGCACCAGCTTTAAGCTCCCCTTTTCAGCCACGTTGCTGGCCTTGTTCTCCGCAGGAGTGGCTTCCTTCTTCCAACACATCATTTATCAGTTGCCTTCGTTTGCTATTCTTGACACTTCACTTTGCACATGCTGAGTGATTGGTTTATTCCACTGGCTTAAATGAAGGACTAGCCAGGTTAGCAAATACCTAAACATGGCCATGCTTCACTCAGAGATTTTTTTTCTCTGCATTTGTGGTCAGTCTTCACACTCTTTTGGAAACCCCAGCCCAAAGGCTTCCAAGAGATCAACCCATGTCTCTAGCAGGAGATGCAGGATCTGAAGCAGGGCCCTCCTGTTTTCCTTCTACAGGCTCACTGGTCTGTTTCAGACTCTTGCATCCTTGTCTGGGAAATCTACGTCTCCCATCAGCACTCAGGAAGCACAAAATATTTCTACCAAGCTCCTGAACTACTGTGTCAGGAGGGCAGGAGAGAGCTTGCTGTATAACAAAATGCTTAACATAAGAGTCCAGGGACTTTTTGACAGTTGTGCCTCTGTGCTTTTTTATGGGCTTGCAGATGAGCTTTTGTCACATAACCTAGCAGGAATGACTCCAACCATGAATTTCATTCCATGAAATGATGAATTCCTATTAGTCAAAAGAATAGAGGGCATTGCTATGCGGGTGAATTTTCTATTGTTTTGCTGCCTCACTGAAATTAATTTCCATGCTTACATTGCCCTCACCAAACTATAAATGTGCAAAAATTAACCTTTCATCCTGTGCTAATCTGTGCCAAGAACAGGAGGACTGTTTTAATAGACAAATAATGGATTCCTCAGCAATGAGCACTAATGACTGCAAAAACATGAAGAAATTAGGTTTAATTAGCAGGGTGTACAAGTCATTGCCATTTTTAAGCTGTGTAAGATATACGTCTTTAATAATTAATTTATGTACTAACAATTGAGTGGTGTCTCTGTGGGCATTGTGGGGGCTGGCAGCAGAGCATCCTGCTCCTGGTACATTGGCCAAGGCGCAGATTTGCCTGGGTTGTCTCGGGCCAGAGAACACAGAATAGACTCAAAGTGCTGTGTATCACTAAGGGAGGTATTTGAGTACAGATTCTTTCCTCGCCTTGGTGGACACCAGGCACTGAAAAATTCTGTAAAACTGTACATGTGGGCTCCACTTTTGATATGCTTGTGCCGGCACAGACCTGGGCAGCCACACTGATGCCTTGAGGGTAGTAGAGAAGCATGTGAAAGGAAGAAATGGTAATATTATTACTCAAGTTCAGGAAGGCAAAAAAGCTACTGTGACTTAAAACAGTCCTCTTCCCTAGTAGCTCACTTTCCTCCTCACCACCAGTTAGGGATGTTTTGGATAGTAGGACAGAAGCAGATGAGTTTGTGTGCCTTGCTTACTGCAGTTCAACCTGTTGTACTGCTGTGATTCCAGCCCTTGTGGTTAAAAATCACATGTCAATTGCTTACATATTTTCATTTTTTCTGCCACTGTTATGGCAGGGGTGCTTGGCAGGAAGGTGGGGTAGACAGATGGGACAGCAACCTCCTGAACTGCCCTGTCTAAATTCCCAGCACCCTATGACTGTGACTACTAATGGATTACATGGCTTGAGATCGCTCAGAAGTTCAAAATACTCTGCACAGGATGTTCAGCTGATTATTTTTCCATCTCTTCCTTCTACTGACAGTCATCAGTATGTGTTACAAGAAGATATAAATTACTTGCTTTTCTAAACTGTTCGATTTAAACCATTCTGCAAAAAGGAAGCCTAGCTGGCCTATTTCTCATAGACATGTCCTAATTCTTCTGTAGTTTTATATTGGTGATTGTCAAATTCAAGAACTTCCTTCAGTACACAATTTGATGGGGCCAACACAGAGGTCTGTTTTTACAGTGATGAGTATAAGGTAAGAGATAAAAATCAAAGATCATATGACAGAGATAGAATTATGGTGGTATTCTGGGGTCCTTTTTTCTTTGTTTGTGATTTGTTTTTTGGTCTTTGTTTTTCTTTTTTTTTTTTTGTAGTTGGACATTACCAAACTAAATTGTAGAAGTAGAAGAGATGAAAAAAAAGAAACTGTCAATGAAAATGATGGGAAGACAGAGGAGGATTTCTAAAGGCTGTGCCAAAGAAACAGTTGGAGAGAGAAGAAGAGAGTAAAAATCAGAAGATGGTGTCATGGGCACCAACAGAGAATATTATTTTAAGAAAGAGTGTTTCTGGTATTACTAAGACAGCTGACAGGTCCAGATGGATAAAGCTGAACAGGTTCTCTGATTTGGTGAAGAGGAATCCATGCAGATTTGGAAAAAAAAAAAAAAAAAAGGTTTTTGATTATTATGAACTGTATTGGAAAGGGTCTAAAATGAAACTGGAAAATAAAGTCTCCAGGGGAAGCAACTAGAGCAAATTTACCGGTATGAGAAAGAAGGTGGAATGGAAGCTATAGATAAACTGGAGCTGTGCTAATATGGGTTATTAAAAAGGGTGAAAAATAGCCTGTGATGAGGTAAAGACCAGAAGGTATTCAGTGCAGGGATGCAGCAATGGGTTAACCTGTGATGAGGTAGGCTGTTCTCATTATAAAATCTATGACCACTGTGAAACAGTCCTTGGAGCAAGACTTTCAGAGTGAAAAACTAGCCCATCAAGGAATGAGGGAAATATGTATCAGATTTCTAAATATGTGTCAGTTGGCTTCCTTTTTTCTGATATCTAGCCTGTTTGTCTGTGAGAGATTATCACAGTGTAGTGATCTCCTGTTTTACATTTGGAGCCTGGTATGTCTCTCAATGCATCCATACATGGAGAAGTTAGTGAGAAGAAAAAGACAAAAGAGGATGCAAAGGAGATCAGGAGAGCAGCTGGGTCTCTGAGGCAAACTGGAAGGCAAGAAAAGAACAGTTAGGGCAGTTTCTATGTTTGTGAAAAGAGGAAAAAAAAAAATGAAAAGTGGAATAAAGTAAAGGAAGCCAAGCTGAGGAGGCATAAAAATCCCCAGATAATGTTGGGGATGTGCTTTACAAAAGCAGCAGTAAGGTCAGGGAAGGTGGGTCAGCCCAAAGCAGCAGAGGTGCAGGGACTGATACCCTGCCAAGCTGGGAGAGCTGCAAAACCCAGGGATCAGCAGGACTGAGAGTGATGGGGTGTGTGCTGGAGGCAGACTAGTGCAGGATTTCAAACTCTGATACTCTAAAGTGTTAAGATTCTGTATAGGTATTTATATATGTTATTATTATTGTTACTATTATTATTACTATTGTGAAATATTTAGACATTGCATTGAGACGTTATAAATTTCAGTGAATCTCAGTTCCAACTTTAGAAAATTAAAGGTAAAACACAGTCATGTTGAAAATGTAGTAAAAAATTTGCAATAACTCTTCCTTGACCTTAAGCCCATGTGTCACAGGAGGTGTTTTAAATACAAAACCATGTGCAGACTCAGACTACTTCTTCTGTGTCTGCAGGGTCAGCCTATTTAGGTGGGAATACTTTTCACTGTATTTAATTAGTATATTTTATGAGATAACATCTCAAATCTTGTGTCCAGTTTTGGGACCCTCACCCACAAGAAGGACATTGAAGTGCTGAAGGGAGTCCAGAGAAGGGCAGCAGAGCTGGGGAAGGGTCTGGAGTACAAGTCTGATGAGGAATCTGGGGCTGCTTAGCCTGGAGAAAAGAGGCTCATCGGTGACCTTATGGCTCCCTACAACTCCCTGAAGGGAGACTGTAGCCAGGTGGGTGTCAGTCTCTTTTCCCAGGTAACAAATGACAGGACGAGAGAAAATGGCCTCAAGTTGCACCAGGAGAGGTTTAGATTGGATATTGGGATTTTTTTTTTCACAGAAGTGGTTGTAAAGCATTGAAAGAGACTGCCCAGGGAAGTGATGGAGTCACCATCCCTGGAAGTGTTCAAAACAGTTGTGGCTATGGCACTTGAGGACGTGGTTTGATGGTGAACATGGTAGTTACGTTGTTGGTAGACTTGATGGTCTTAAAAGCCCTTTCAAACCTTGACAATTATATATCTCAAAGTTCAGGAGTTCATAGTTCACAAACATCAGCTGAAACTCATTATATCCTAGAATCATAGAATAATAGAATCATAAAATGTTTTGGGTTGAAAAGGACCTTAAAGATCTTCTAGTTCCAACCCCTCTGCCAAGGAAAAGGGTGCCATTCACTAGGTCAGGTTGCTCAGGGTCCTGTCCAGGTCTTCAACACTTTCAAGGTGTGGAGCGTCTACAGCTTCTCTGGGCAACCTGCTCCAGTGCCTCACCACCCTCTGAGTAAAGAATTTCTTCCTAACATCTAATCTAAACCTGTCCTCTTTCGATTTAAAACCATTGCCCCTGTTCCTGTCACTATTTGCCCGTATAAAACTCCCTTTCCCTCCTTTTTATAAGCCCCCTTAAGGTACTGGAAGGCCACAATGAGGTCTTCCCAAAGCCTTCTCTTTCGCCATGCTGAACAGAAGTTGACAAGCAGTACCATCAGTATATATAGGCAATAAATCAAGGTCCAGGAAAGTCAGGACATATGGGTTTAGACAGTTTTAAGTACGAGATGATACAAGCATGGTTACTGTGATGTAATTAATGAAGCTTTTGCAGGCATATCCTTCCCATGGTCCTGGATATTTCCAAATGCATGAGTAATGTAATGTTTGTTTGCTTAATACATTACACCAAAAAGAGAACAGCTTCTGAAGCAAAGCATTTTCTATTCAGTGTTTTCCTACCATTCTGTTACTTTCAGTAACTTCTCTCATTTTTTCTTTTATTTGTTGTCATCTCTAAAATTAATTCAGTCCACATTCTGGAATTATTCCAGAGTGCTCAATCATTTGGATTTGCAACTGGCTATATGGCTCAGAAAACATGAATGTACAAGAAAAGAAGGTTTTTCAGAGCTCTTCAATTTGTCTAAAATATTTACTGGAAATTTACCACAAATTAAAAAATCTGTGTCTGGAACCGTTTGCATTTAGAAGTTTTCTGTAAAATCTGTCAAAAATATTGACTTGGTGAAAGTGACAGTGGTTCAATAAAGCCAGACCAACAAACATAGAAACAAGCAAAACCAGGCCTAATAACTTCGAATTGCCTTTTTGCATGTGCTTATTTATGTGCTCCACTTTCTTCATAGAACAAGCCCAATGTCAGTGCAAAACAAAAGCCAAAGCATTGATTTTCATTCAAGGAAAAGCTAACACATCCCATGCCCAACAGGTATCAAAGAGAGTCCAGGATTTTTGGCTCATATTTCTGTGCTTGATTCCATTTGGATAACATTTTGGTTTAAACTAATTACTTGATTTATACCTTGCCAAATACTTGCTTTACAGACCCAGCATGTCAGGACCTCGACACAGCAGAAATATCCTTTAATAATGTCTTCATATCTCTCAACAGCAAACACAAACCCAGCCTTCAGAATTCTGCTTCAATTCAGACAGCAGGTGAGAAAACTGTGAATTTGTATTTTGTGATGTTTGGGCTCACTTACATCTTATACCATCTTGATTGATTCACATTTCAGAAAAGCATAAGGGCTGGACCCATTTATCGCAGCCTTCACTGCATGTCCAGATGGTAAATCTTGCATTTATAGAGATCAGAGAATGACAGACCACTTTGATAGCTAATACCAAAGAAAGAAAAAAGTATCCAGCTCGCCCTCCTTTCTCCCTTTGGTCTTCTAATTCCACCTCCTACATGTTTGAAAAAAGAAAAGTGATGCAGGAGCTGGTGGTTTCCAGACCAAGTGCTCTATTTGCCTGTCTTTATGTCTGTGCTTTCACTGATTTGATAAGCTTGGCAAATGCTAAATTTTGGGAGTAAAATTCATATTTTGTCATGATTTATAAATAGTAAATGCCCTTTTTATATTAAAATCAGAATATTTCAATGAGGATTTGGATTGCTACATTTAATTTCTGGTTAAATTAACTCACAAATTTATCCTGAACTTTCATTAACTCTATAAATTAATGATTTTTCACTTGTCCTCTTATACATGTCAGTGCAAAGCAAGACTTGGAAATTGTGTGATACTGTAATTAAACATAATTAATCTTTGCTTCAAGAAAAAAAGAACTAATTTAAAAAGAACTGTGCAGTAAATATGCATCCTTAATCCTGATTTTTCTCAATTTTTGACTGCTTATTTTTTGCATGTTAGTAATATTCCTCTGTTAGATAATGCAATGCTTACACATAGAAGAGATATTTGTAATCCACTGGTTTCCTTGCAGAATGTAATCTTTTCATACAGTCTATAGGAGGGATCACTGGAGATACAATCACTAGGCAGTAAAACAAGAAAGCAGTTTTGTTGTTTTGAATGACATCCACAATGAGCTTTTTGTTGAAAATACGGTGAATAGTCCCACGCTTTTGACACAGAAGCATTCAGCAAGAAGCATAATAAAAATTATTTTTCCAGCATTTATATATGCAGAATATCATAACTACAGTCTAAGTTCCTGCCAGTGAATCAAGAGAATGAAAAATACATTAAAGAAATGCAATATGTAAATAAAGCAGACTGTCAGTGCTTCTTAACAATGTGTTGAGAATAACAGGAGCATTTGTTCCTGTATTGCTCACTGTATCCAATGTCATTTAAATGTGACTGAAATTTCTCTCTAGGTGATGTACATCTTTTTATGTTGTATACTTCGAAGTGAGCATTGGACTACACATTTTGCAAAAATTAGGGCAGATTTTCCTTAGTAAAAATCTGTACATTCTGAAAAAGCTGATAACCAGTTAAACTGAGAAACCTTATCGTTACAGATGGTGTTATTAAGAATAGGCTCAAACTATTCTTTAAAGAAAATTTGAGTGGCTGATTGGATAGTCAAGGTCAGGGGCCATTTAGTTTTCCAAAATTCCAGCTATAGTTGGTGTGCCCCTGACACTGGGCTACTGTCTCTGGTAAGGATGCGTGTATGTTAGCTTATCATCTATAGCAGCTGCACAATAGATTATTTTGAGCAGTTTAAAATTTACCCTTGCGTGTACTGGATTTTCATTAAAATATTGATATGATGAAAATTCCTTTTTGAACCCAGTCTTATATGAAGCCAAGAGCTGTAGCTTCAAGTGAATCATACACATATGTATGTATCGAATATTAGAATCAGTTTTAAGGCTTATGATACTGTATGAAATATACATCAATAAAACAGGATCTTTGAACTTAAGTGGTTATAGATGGTATATAAGTTATAGCTATGTATAATTTGAGGAATTTGAATATTACTTCATATTACTAACTTTACTAATTGTGGTCAGCCCAGTGTATGTTTGGCATTAGAGACTTTAGGGAACTGGTTGCACCACCTATTTCAATTCTAAACTAATGGCTGTGCTGATTCTACCTATTTATTCGTAATTCTCATTGGCAAATAGGCTCATTTCGTTTCTGTCCTCCTTCCTGGAAGGAAGGAAATTTTTTTCCTTTTTTCTGAATGGTATCAGCCATAGCAGAATCTGAGTAGCAGGACAGAATGTTTAGATCATTTTGATTTTACTTTTTTATCCTTTTCTTTTTTTGTAGCCTGATTATACAGCCTTTAATCACATGAGAATACTGATTGCAAGATAATATTAATACTAAGACAACTTCAAATGGTATCCATTGAGTACATTGTACTGCATTCTTCCTTAAATCTTTCAAATAAAATTAAATTTAGAAATATCACTCATTTGACAACAATTCTTTGCTGAAGTTTCTTTGCCTTTTTCCTCCATCAAGGTGTGTTTTGCTAAGGCAGCTACCTTGTTAATTATCTCATATTCAGTAATATTGCTAATAGCTATTACATATCTTGTGCCAACAGCCAGTTTGGAAAATGAAATATTCATTTGAAATGCACATAACTTAGCAGTGGTAGCTTAAAAGCAGCAGTAGCAAGCACAGACAGAGTAATTGAATTAATTAAAATTATAGCCTTTGGGTTTTGTATGTGCTGTTAGAATTATAGGAATGTTTTTACAGTTTCATCCTAAATATCAAAGGTAATTGTGGAATCTTTCTGCCTTTTCTATTAAAAGAGATGCATTTTTATCACCTTTGTTACATGTTTTACTGTTCTTTTTCAAGTATTCCAGTTTACCATGGACTGATGTCAGGGTAACAGTCAGCTGATAACCCACACACTTCTTTTATCCATATGACAAGCTTAGATCAAAATTCAGTATTTCCCTGTTATCGTAGATGGCATCTAGTCAGCACATTGAACATTGATCTTTAAGAAAGGAATCCTTAAATTTTAGATAACATCAGTGTAACCACCTTCCTTTCTAAATTTAAAAGTTACCATGCTAAGCAATAACCAGTGTTCTTCCCAGGTCCACAGATATCTTCAAGAACCTACACTGAGCCCGTCTCTCTGTGGTTTGTCCAGCCTGGATTTCTATTCACGTGTGGTGACAGTAACAGTATGAAGAAGGGAATCCTTTGAGACAGGAAGAGCCCACTGCTGTCATGGGGATAATTAAACAACAACTGTGAGCATCTGTTTTATTTGGTGTGATGCTTTGGAACTCTCTGTTGAGAAGTGGAAGGACTGTTTCGTAGAAAGGTAACACTAGCGGCTTTTGAGGAGTCTGGCTCCTCTCCCTGACAAGGAGCCCTTTAAATGTCTGACTGAGCATGACCCTAAAAAATAGCAATGTTATTTGTACTTGTTATTTGGCTGAGTATCTAGGTCAAACTGTATGTTTTTATGCAAAGAAAAAAAAAAGAATGAATTATTTGGCACGCAAAAGTAAAAATATGTTTGAAGTTATTTAAGCTGCATCTCTAAACCTTATAAAGCAAAGTTTACTTCAATTGACAAGGTTTCTGTGCTCAACACATCATATGATCTCAACAGTAGAACCATTTTTACCTTCAGGAGTCATAAAAAGAGATGCAGAGATTTTATCAAAACAGAATTTACTTCACATTTAGGTATTGTGTTATAAATAATGACAGTGTTAATGAATGACTAATAGCTCCAAACTAGACATACTATGATGACAGGACTCAAAAGTTGTAAGCAAGAGTGAAATTCCAAGTGTTTTTCTCTGCTATACCCTTTTCATTTATATAGACACCAAGAAGCATTATGGATCTAGGGAAAGACTGTTCTAATGTAGGCAGGCTCCAGTCTTAAAAAAGGAAAAACATAGCTCTACAGAAATCTTCTGTGGCAAATCCAAAAACTGCTGGAAGGATTTTAAACAACTAACAGCTTAGAGAACATTTTGAGCAAAATGAAGTCTTGACATGTCAAAATGTTGCTAGGAGTCTGTGGGCCAAAGAAAACTGGGGTTTTTTTTATACTTATTGGCCTATCTTCATTTTAACAAGTGAACAAACCCTAAAATATTAATTATATGGCCATTGAAATAAATCTAATGCAAAAATATATGAAATAAACTCTGCACTTTTAGAAAGATTTTTGTTTATTGAAACATTTCATGTTCCACTGATTTATTGAAAGCATGACACTTTGCATGCTGCCTTTTATACTCATAAGGTGAAGAAGAACAGTGAAGGGACAACAAAGCTTTGTCATTCTTTTGAGTTCTCTTAGGCTAAATTTTGAGTCATTCTCTCTCAGTTCTATGAGACTGCTTTGAAATTATATAAAAGTTTTATTAAAAACGTAAATAGTGTAAAACCTTTGTCTGAAATTATGTTGAGCTCTGTGTCCAAATGTACTTTTCTTTGAAATAAGTGTTTAAGCAATGATATACTACTATATATATGGACAACCCCAGGCTCATCAGCTTTGCTTAGGACATTGCTGCCTTCAGTTCCAGTACAGGAGTCATCACTATCAGCCCTGGGCTCTCAGAATTATTTTGTCTTACATGGTAAGAGAAAGCAGGAATGTAGCAACTGATCCCTCAGGTTCAGGTGGCAGATTAGCCATTGCACTGAGTGGGACATTAGCACCTAGGAGGTAGATGACATTCTTCTCTTGGGGATGTGATGTCTAAAGTTCACAGGGGTCTCTGCTGTGCCCATATTGCTTCCTCTTTCCTTTAGTCTATGTGCCAAGTCTTGGTGCTTTCTTGGTGAATCTCCTGACAGTCTTTCTACTCAAATGAAAGTAAGGTTAGAAAACTTTATGTACAATTTCAGGATGTCTTCTTGTGGTAGTTCTGCCATAGCTGGAGGTCTTTCCATGAATAATAAATGCTCTCTGGATTTCTTATTTAGAAGAAGGAAAATATGCCTCTTCATTTGCTATTTTTCTGTTTAAATGTCATATTTAGTGTCACAGAGTTGTAGTAAAAAAAAGACTTTTGGTCAGAAATTATAGACATTTTTACAGAGAGGTTTTTCAGAATATGCAGGCAGATGATCATTATGGAACTCAAGGAAAACTCAAGAAAACTCAGGAAAAAGTCCCAGCTTCATCTGTAGTAGCTTTATCCCTTAGCACAGAGTTGATTTCTTACAACCCTGGACACTAGAGGTTTTCTTTTCCCAAATGAACTTCAGTTTATTTTACTCCCTCAAGCTGTGCCCCATCTGCAGTCCTGCTGCAGTCTGAATCACTGTCTCCTTCTTTCTGTTACTCTAGACAATCCTTTCACTCACCTCCCGGATAAATGTCAGGCTGTGTTTTTTTCTGCTTGTACTGTATTGATTGTTCTCTCTCTTTTACTTAAGGAGTCTTCCTTGTTCAATTTAATAGATTATATCCTTTTTGATGAGTTTTCCTATTTTTCTTAGTGAGTGGAGTGGCCTTAGCTTGCCATTACTGGCACTGGCACATGTTTTGTAATTATCAGTAGGCCTGCGAAAATACAGATTTTACATTTCTACTTTAATACCAAAAAACTGTTAAAAAAACCCTAGAAAAACAATTCAGTTGAAAGATATTTTGCTAATATTTTTGAAGGAAGACCGTGAAACACGGCACTTTATTCAACTTGAAGCACTCTATTTAACTTGAAAAGGAATATTTTCTTAGAAGTGCCAGAAACTAAAAGCAGAGAAAATGGGTCTTGATTTTCCAGCCTTCTAGAGGAAGTGACAGTCATGATTCTCCTTGATCTAATCATTTAAACAGTCATGTTATTTCTAGGAAACTCAGGTAGCAAAATGTTGTGTTATGACATAAATATCTCAGCTATCCTCCTTGTGGTCCTTTCTGTTGGAGCTTCTCCACTTTGAATAGAACATGGAATGTGTAATATAAAAAGGGAAATACCAGTTTAATGAGTAGGAGCGTAGTGAATACAATTTTTGTTTGTGCCTCAGCAAGTATTTTCAGATGATGTGTATGTATGTATATGTGTATGTCTACATTATGCATGTACATAAATATGCAGACAATATACCCATATATGCGTATTGGAATATTTAAAAAAAACCCCAACTTACATGTATAAGCACATAAATATACACCTATGCATACACATATACTCATAGTTTTTATATATTGCATGATAAATAATGTTTCATGATTGCTTATGTGAAGGCAGATCAGGACAGTTGATAGAATTCCTCTTCCAAGGGCAGCATTTCTGCAGTCTCAGGGATGCAATTCAAAACTGCTTCCCAAGGTGGGAAAGGCAGGAGCTGACTTCCATATTCATGCTTGGTGCTCTGATAAAGTACCATTTCTAAAAGTGCAAAGAGAGGCTCTTCTGTTTTGTGAAGTCAGTAAAAATATTTTCAAATAAAGCCATGGAGTAATTTAGCCTTTTGCCAACATGCAGCCCAATAGTGCTGGACCAGAGAACCCTCATTTATTTAAGGAAGGACCAAGAGGGGTTGCCATGTTATTTGTATTCTTCTTAATTTCATGTTATTCGTATTATTTTTCAGCCCACTGTCACTCCATGTATGCCTGACTACTAAACTTGAGCTCTGACTCTTCCACCCAATTGCAATTAATGTTCAAAGATCTTTTATAATGGATAAACCTTAGGACAAATATTTTCTCTTTTGCACTGTTAAGCATTGCCCCAGTGGATCTTCCTGAATTGTTTTCAGAGATTTCATCCTCTATTCTGTATTAAAAACATAAAGATTTCCTTGTTAACTTCTCATTTTATCCTCTTCTAGGAATAAAATTATTTACTGAAACATAGGAGAAAATGATTGTTTTTTATTTGCCTGAATCAGAACGATTTCTTTAAACAGAAGATATTACAAAAGCAGTGAAACTAAAAAATTAATCATTAGCTGGGTCATCTTACTATTCTTTCAAATATTTTTTTGCTCTATTGGTAGACAATCTCTAGGCTAAAGTCTATAAATGTGATTGATGTCTTTCATGCAGTGAGAATTAATGGAATAGGATTAGTAGTTTTTAGTCACTGAACCAATGCAGTTCACTGTAAGTTACCAATGTAGTTACATGGAATATTGAATTCATTAAGCAGACTGAGAAATCTAAAAGACAGAATTTGTAGTAACATCAGAAATGTCACCCAGCTTATAATACACATGCATCTGTGCAATCATATGGTCTCAGTAACAAACAGCTCTGAAAATGAGTTGTACTCCTCCACAGTACCAAGCGATGGTTTGTTGACTAACACCAAATCAGTGCAAAGAGAAGTCTGGCTGCAATGTTACCTTTTTATAAAAGGAATTGCAGTTCATTATATTAGTAACGCAAACATCATGAAAACAAAATTTGCTCTGAATTAAATTACTACCTCGATGGGGAATTCAGCCAAGGCTTTGAGATGCTGAGCTACAGCAGGAGTGCTGGGAGCTTACCAGAGGTACAATGCCTGATAAATTTCCCAGCATATCAGACTGGAACGGTATGCTCTGAGAAGGGTGCTCTGAAATTTGAAAGGTTTGGGTTCAGTTTCTGGCTTGACTACAGATTTCCTCTAGGCAAATCATTCACATCTTACTGTGGCTCAGTTCTCCATCTGTAAAAGGGAGATAATGATTCCCTGCCTTGCAAAAGGTTTGTGAAGATGAGTTCATTAACGTTTGATAGATGCAGTGCTGGAGACCGTATCACTGTCAACCAAGTTTGGAATGCACAGCCTTCTGAAGCTTGTGAAGTGCACTCTTTTGGGGAAATACACTTTGTTTTCCCCAGGCTGGTGAATGGCTGCAGCTCTCCCACTTCATACGCTGAAGCACAGGCTGGGGAGAACTGAAGTGAACTGCCCAAATATCTATTTGAAGACTCAAGATGTACAAGGAGTCATCTTTCTGGTTTTCTTAGTCTAGGTTATGCTCCGATTTTGCTATTGAGACTATTTGATATACACAATTGTCTGACATGGTGAGAGGTTTATCTGCTTTTTCCTGACCTCTCTATCCATTGCAGAATGCAGCAACTGTTGCTTGCTCAATAAACAAACAATAGACAGATTTTATTCCCTTGCCCCTTGTATTGTTGCTATTCAAACAATGTTTAAATTACACTATTTTTAAAATCTGTAAAACTAGAGAACTACAAGATTTAGCATAATTGCTGCATTATCTGGGTCTGACAGCTCTCTCGCTGTATATTCTAAAAGAGATGGCTCAGGACAGTGTTACATGTGTTATCTATCAGAGCTGAATTTTCAAACCTTCCCTCTGTAAGTTTAAGTCTTCTGACCTCAAAAGTAGCTAAGAGGAGTTGGCGGACTCCAAGAAAATCCATCCATAGGCAGGGGGAGGGCATTAGGCCTTGGACACTTGCAATGCTATACCCCAGAGATATTACACTAAGTAGTAGCCATAAATCCTTTATGAAGAATATTTGTCAGAAAAGAACCAACAGTAGAATGAACAGCCTGCAGTAACTATGCTATTTTAGACAAAAATAAAATTCAGCTTCACAGTCTCTCTGATGAAACAATAGCTGCTGCAGCATCTAGGGGTGAACAGTTTCATCTGAACACATTGTGAGAAGGCAGCACTGAAGTAGAGAAACTAAAAAAAGTTCAAATTCATGTGGCTATTATTGTTTCCTCAGTAAATTCAACTGTGGGAAAAATTCATGCCTTTCTTGGAGAGAATGGTCCTGTTCCACATGGTGATCGTCTTGCACATACAGTTTTTAATTGCAGAGTTTCTTTAAACTTCCAACTTAAGTCGTATTAAAAATGTCAGGTAAGTCAAGAGACAAAAGCGAACACATCTTGACTAAGGTGTTAATTAGTTAGAAGAAAAAATTGCTAGCAGCATGTTGACAGCATGTGGGTGGCTTCAATGATAGCTGGCAGCTTCTCTGGGAGTATTACCTATTTTCCCCTCTAAAAGGTGCCCCCAAATATCCAGTTTTGGAAGGGTATGGGTTTGTGAATATTTCATCTGTGGTTCATGGAAAAAGTCATTTAATGAAGTGTAAGAAGAAAATTCATAGTTTTTATACCTAAATTCCTTGCTTTTTGTAAAAAAACCTTCATAATTGATACTATTACATAATCAGGACTGTAAGATTGTTTGAGGACATCTTCTGTTTACTTCCTTAATCACCTACCAGTGGAATAAAATCTTGCAAATCATCATTCTCCTGATCTTGAAAAACTATTCTCTTGCATATGATTCTTGCACCTCATTGGTTATTAATAAAATATCAGAGTGCCTTCTACTCAAATAACAAGATTAACACCTACCAGCTGCAGTTCTTTTTCTGTTTCCCCCCCTTAACTTTAATGTTTCTCTAAAATGGTTTAATTGAGGTCAATGGGAATAGCTGCAGAATGAATTATGGTATATCACAGAACAGGTCATGTTGGAAGGGACCACAGGGGGTCATCAGATCCAACCTCCCTGTTCATGCACATGGCACAGAATTGTATCCAGATGGTTCTTGAACATCTACTGGAGGGTGACTCTACAACCTCCCTTGAAAATTTGGTCAGTGTGCAGTTACTCATACGGTAAAGTTTTTCCTCATATTTAGGTAGAACTTCCCATGCATCAGTTTCTGACCATTGCCTCTTGTCCTATTGCTCGGCCCCAATCTGACCGTTGCCTCTTCGTCTTCTTGGCACTCTCTCTTTAGATACCAATAGACATTGATAAGGTCCCCTCTCAGTCATCTCTTCTCGAGACTGATCAGGCTCAGCTCCCTCACCCTTTCCTCATACGGGAGAAGATCCGGTCCCTTGATGAACTCTGCAGCTCTCTGCTGGATCTGCTCCAGAAGCTCCATGTCTCTTCTGTACTGAGGAGTCCAAAACTGGACAAAACACCCCAAATATGGCCTCACCAGGGCTGAGGAGAGGGGCAGGATCACCTTCCTTGATCTGCTGGCAATGCTTTTCTTGATGTGCCCCAGGATATCGTTGGCCTTCTTGGCCACAAGGGCAAACTCCTGGCTTATGGGTGAGGTGCAATTCACTGTGATGTGAGAATTAGGGTTGATGAAATAAGGAATGAGAGAGATAAAATGAGAAGACCAAGTCACTTTGCACACCTCTGCACTAGAGGTCAAAAAGAGCTGTGTTTCTCTCACTTCTCTCTCTTCTGCAGCCACTAATCAAACAATATAAAATCAAACACAATGAAAGCAAGTTGGATCTGACGGCAATAATGCAGACTTACTTACCCTGAAGCCTGGCTTCTGTTCAGCACACTATTTGGCCATAGCCTCTGGAGTGGGAGACAGGCAAGACCTCTGTGCTTTTCATGTACTTAGGAAAAAAGAACAAAGACCCTGCTGTTCAGGCTTTCTAGAATCCCTGGAATGGTGGTCTGTGCTCCATAAAAGCACTGGCTGGGACAGTATTCAACCACATACTTAGTCTTTTGTGCTGTGGATATACTTTTCTGTGTTTGGAATTGTTGCTGGTTAATCTTTTTTTAAGGAAACAAAAATGGATCAGCTGTTACTAAGGTTTTACACAAAATGTGTTAGAGAACATGATGAAAAGCTGTTTTTAGATATATAAAAAAGAGTGTATTTGGCACATATATATATATGTATATTTGCCAAGTGCATGACTCCTAGAAAATATCAGTTACTTATTCACAGATGAAAATAGTGGATCAAAACAGGCACAGAATGTCCTGCAGCAATGCAAAGAGTCTGAAGTAAGGCATTACCAGAGGCAAGCAGGGTGGAATTTCATCCTCGGTACTTGCCCATCGAATTATATCTTTCAAACTGCACCTGTCAGGGTGTTTAATGTTAGCTTGTCAAGGCAAAATACTTATTTTTTTTCTCCTAGTAGTCATTGAAGTTCACTATAGAGCCCTATCCTGCAGTAAGAAAAGTAAGTGAAAGTTGCCTGCATTTAGGTCTCAGGCAGAGGCATCAGCAGAGGGCAGGACCACCACCTGGAGAGGGGGAGGAGGAGCAGCTAAAGTTTTCTAAAAGATAATACAATAGAAACTGTCATTACTTTTCACTGGACTGTCCCTCAGAGGCTAAAATTCATCTCACCCACCTAAAGAAGGGTAACAGGACTTTTCTGAGTAAGTTTTGACAGTTTGGGAATTTATCCACATTACATTATAAATGTCATTTTGCTTGGTGAGTAACGTCCCAGCACCTTTAGTTCCACCTGGCAGGAAGAAATAGCATAAATCACAGATAAGAGGAACTATCCCAGAAAGGCAATGCTGAGGGCAGGGGAGGGGGATCCTCCTCAACTCTAGTCACAGACAGAGGGTCCAGACGTATTCTCTGCTGTTGTGACAATGAGCCCAATGGACTGTTTTCACAGAAATCCACATTAGCTGATGGGGAGGGGAAACCCATGCTGCAAACAAGTAGGTGGAAACCTGGTTATCCTTGATAATCTGCACCGCAGATGAGAGAAAAGGAGCCACGATGTGAGCAAAAGGACACCAAGATATTTGTTCCCAGCTGGGGTCCAGTGTTGCTGTGTATCTGGAGGGCTGGGAGTCCAGTGACACAGGGGCTCTTGTCCCATGGGGTGGGTGCTGGTGGACAGGAAGGCTGTGGGGAGCAGTGCCTTGGGAAAGGGATTGTTCAGTCTGTGTGGGGAAGGGTGGCATCAAGGTTAAATGCACCCATCTCCATCTGTGTCACACTTGCTGGTCTCAGGGCTAAGGTTTGCTGGGGCTGGACAGTAGAGGTCGAACCATTGTTTTCTGAGGTTTCTCTAAGCCCCCGGGAAGAAAGGAACAGGGCTTACTGCTGATTTTGAGGTTCAGACAACACTGTCACGGAGTGGCATCTGTTAACAGGCATCTCAAATGTTTCAGTAACCTCATACTGAAGAAGAAGAAATAGAAATCCCTGGTTGTAAGAGAGAAGCAATATGCATTGACTAAATGGGCCAAAACCAAATAACAGCAATCAGACATAGACTACTCTGATGAATACTACTCCTCAGGCTAAATGGTCCCATTTTGCCACAGAAAATTTGATTTCTTCATGTGTTTCCTTCGTGAAGTGGTTTCTTTGCAAAAAATCCTTCTGCATGGTTAAGGTATAAATAATTGCAACTAATGCTCAATTATTATATGTGCAGTAGAAAATATTAAATAGTAGAAGTATAATATTTATATAAATTAACTACCTAATATTCCAGCAAGGGCTTGTATAATTTTAAACTGCGAGAGCCATGTGAATTTTATTTGGGATTTTTATTAGGTGGATATTATAAAAAAGTAGCTAGTTTTCAGACAACAGGAATTCTATACATTTAACACTGTTCTGTACTATTCTAGAAAACAACAGGATTTGTTTATATCCAAAAAAGTGATGTGTTCTTTTGGTATCAGTCATCTGTAAAGCCAGTCGCTGAACCTAGACTACATATTCCCTACTATATACTCATGCAACTTCTCAAATAGGAAGAGTTGTGGAGTTAGACATATTTTGACCCAACAAAAAAAGCAGTACATATTTAGAGGGAAGTGCAGATGATTGGTGTAAAGTTAGCAGCAAGGGAAGTTGAAATTCCCACCTGTATGAGGTAGCAGTACAAGAGGTTGTTATTTAACATCATTCAGGGAACAGAAGGTCAGCCCTTGCCCACTGAGAGCTGCCATGCAAATAAATAGGCCTTTGCTTCCAACTGTGGAAACAGGCTTATCTTTTCACAAACTCCATGGATATTCATCTCTCTCTGTCTGTGATTCATTCTTTATAGTAGCCTAAAAAGCTTTAATCATCTAGCGAGGAAGACTAGCTAATGCTCCGTAATTTAAGTGACCTGTCACGCTACATGGAAAAAGCCAAAGCAGTTCACTGAAGCTTGTTTTTCAAGGCCATTTATAGACTCTAGGTTTTCAAGCCATGAGCCAAGCACTCCTGGAAGGAAAAAAAGTGAAAACAACAACAGCAACAACAACAAAAAGACAGAGACCAGAATTCAGATCAATCTATGCATGAGAAATTTAGGAATGGCAAAATGTGCTGAAAATTTTGGAGATTTATATGGAATGAAAAGAGGAGTAATGGTTGCCTGACAAGTTAAGATGAAAATTTGTAAATGGGAGAGTACTTTCCCAACCTTGTGCTTGGCACCAGCAAAAAAAGGTAGTTTGACTGCAGCAGTCATGGGGGCAATTAACTATGTAGTTATGAATTAATTAAAGCTTTCACTGTTACTTTTGCTGACTAAAGGAGCATATTAGAAAACATATTGGTACTTCCCAATGTCCTTGGATTGGAATTTAGGAAATCTGGATCCTTGCATTAGAGCAATTTTGTTTCAATTGTTTTCTTATCCCTGCAAAAGCTGAATTAGAGGCACTCTGAAGGGACTGAGTTCAGCTCAGGACCAACTATATAATTGGATGCTCTACGTTGCAGAGTGATTTGTATTGTTACCTAATGGGCCACTGAGTAGGCTTTTAATCCTTTTGTCCATAATTGCTGTCTCAAGAAATGAGGATTAAGTCAAAATGTTCTGTGTCTGTTTTACCCTGTCAACACTTCCACTTGGTATAAAATAACACATCAACGGTGTTATTTTATGCTGCTATTGTACTAACTAGTTACTAACCCTAGTTACTGATTAGGAGTTTCTGACACTAGCTCAGTTGTTGTGTGAAGCCCACAAGAAATATTTTTGCAGAACTGTAACAACTGAGCAGATTGCCTTGATCATAGTCAATAATTTATATTGCTGCTGCAAACTGAACCCTATTTAACCATCACACAATGAATGTTTGAAAGTGAAGTGCTCCAGCTCCTAACTGTGATTGTTCTGACTGAAGACAGACGTTTATACACCAGTCTTTCAGCCTGAATGAAGAGCATAAGTTTTTAAATAAACTTGAAAGGAGTAATTAAACTTATCTGCCTGAAGCCTGAAGCAGATAGTTTGTGATTTATGCACTTGCAGTAAATTTCTTCCTCTTCTCCTGGTGCTCTGTTATACTCTGAGTGGGATTAGATATCTCATAGTAGAAAGATTCCTGCCAGCTAGTATGAGATACATTGTGAAGCAGAGCGTTTTTGCTTGGGGAAAAAAAGTGCCTATAGGTTTTTGATTAGTTTTGCTTTTTTTGAGAGTTTATTTGCTTTCAAAACTGCAATTTTTCTCATGGGAAAGTTTCTCAGATGCGTACCTTTAAAGTTATGTGGCAAACAAGAGCCTTGAAAACAGAGCAGATGACTGCTATCAAGGAGTCACTTATTAGCTGCATAGTAATAGTGAATGTTTTTTTACCTCTGTGCCAAAAAAGAAAATAAAAATTCAGTGAAAGGAGTTTTTCTGTAACTGTTATGAAACAGATTATAAGAGATTAACTTGAATTTTTCAGGGAAATACTGTACCTTCCTTGCAGTAAATGCATCTGAAAAGATGCTTTGTGTTTGAAGCAGTGTTCAGATCTTCCCTTGTCAGATGTACAGAATAGAAAAGCTATAGAGTTAAAAAGGCAAAGGTTACTAGTCATTCTGAATTTCCTCAGTCTCTGTTTGATCAGTAAGAGTATTAAAACCATGTGTCTTAAGGTCTGTAGCAAAGTGAGCCAGAGTTATCAGGGATAAAGGGCCAAGGTCCACCGTTTCATAAGGGCAGACAGTAATTTACCTTAGCCAAAGGTCCAAAAGACCTAAGTAAGATCAATATTATTTTGGGGATGCAGTTTAGAACTCCTACAAGTATATTTAATAAGATCTATTTTCTCCTATTAAGAATTATACATATCCATCTCTCACATATAAACCAGCCTTTAACAGGGTGTCCTGAAGTACTTATTCCTGTACTGCAGTTCATGCTATATTTTGTCTGACAAGACCATGACCTTCAAAGCTACGAGCTATCTGAGGTTACAGAGACAGATGTTTGTGGTGAGGTGAACAAGGACAGAATCATGTTTTCATGACAATATTAAAAATGTAGTTGAGGGAGGAAACTTGAGAAAAAAATCTTTAAAAGTGCCTGAACAATGGAAAGCCAGCAGCAAATGAGACAAACTGCTAACCAAGGAAAAGACTGGTCATGAAAAATAGGACGGGGGAAATCTTAGGCAAGCTTGTGAAGTTTATTTAGGATTTTTTTATAGATTCATTACTAACCTATGCATACATACGCAACATATGCTTACATATACCAAAAAACCCAGCTTATTACATACATATTTTAGTGCTGACAATCAAATATATACTGTGTACACAGAGGTAGATCTAGTGGTCCTGGAATTGAAAAGGAGAATACCACTTTCTCATTCAATTTGTCAGAGCATTCTTCAACAGCACAATTTTATCTGATTCAGTAAACTCAAGGTTACATTAGGGAATTCTTTTTGGCTTGGTTTGGGATTTTTTTTGGGCTTTCAATTTGTTTGCTTTTTTACAGAGATGCTGTGAAGCCTTTGTGTGGAGGATTATCCTCTGAGAAGTTACCTCATGAAAACATCCATAGTCTCAGTCCTCAGACATAAACTCTGCAAAAGAAATTTGATTTTCTGCCTGCCTGAGGGTCTTCTGTTTTCTGATCTGATTAATGGAGAAAAATACTGAAAGAAAAGTCAAGTTTTCTCACTGAATTACATACATAATGAGACAGGAAACTCTTGATCCTACAGATGTGTATGCGACGATAGATACACCAGAAATGGGGGGGGGAAAATCCACAAGAAACACATCATGTCACATACAGCTCTTCAGAGAGACCTGCGTTTCAGGTGATCTGATTAAATTTCATTTCATGTATGTAAAATTTAAGTGTTAATAAATATAAATGCATATCTATACAAATAAATACCCCTCCCTTATTATAATAATGAAGTCTGCTTTTGTAGGTTAAATCCACTGGTATGGCCCATAAAAGCACTGACCAGTCTTAAAACCATTTTGATGATGGAAATAGAAACAATTCTTAATATATTGTTTATACAAGTAGATGGTAAAATTAACTCTAGCACAGAAGTAGCAGGCATAATGCCGTTGGGTTCATGGTCTCATGATATTTATATGCATGACATTAACTTTTTTTAAACAAGTAGGATGATTAATTTATTACAGATATCTTTTGCAATAGTGATCATCTCACCTCTTTGTGACATGCGTCTGAAAATATTTAGGCACGATTAACTCCAAGAGTTGCATAGTCACAGAAATATCACTATGAAGATTACTTAAATATCAATGCTTGCAGTCAGATCTCTGCTAAAGAACATTGTTGACAAATTTCTTTTCAGTACTGGACTATTGGACTATGTCTCTTTTATAACCTGTTGTTTAAACTCATAGGTATATAAGAGGTTTATAGAATTTTTTTATATTTCCTAAATAAGAGAATGTATAAGCTAATTTTTATACAGTAATTGAACTGCTCTTTTTCTGTCTTGATTGTTCTTTGATATTGTCAATAAGTCAGTTGATATATGAAAACTATCTCAGAATGGGAAAGTATTTGAGGTTTGCAAAGTTGTGTAGGTGATAGATGAGGCAAATGCAGGTCTGTTAATCAACAAAGCCCATAATACAAGAATTAAGGAGTAAGCAATAAAACTGTTACAATTTTTTTTAAGACAGCTGACTGAAAGCAGGGGTTTTTCATGGTGAATAGTGAACTTTCAAGTTTTGTTAAACTGGAGTAAAAAAGGTGGTTAATATTACCAGAGGTTCAGTAAGCATTAGGCAAATGAAAATGTGTCATCTGGGAGATGCTTTTACTCGTAGGGTTTAGTTTTAAGTAGCCCTGAGAGGAGCAGAGAGATGAACTTGAGGATCTTTATGCGTCCCTTCCAACATGAGACATTCTATGATTCTATGATTCAGGCACATGGTTCATAATGGATTTTGATGGGAATTGTCAGGAGTGTGCCCCCTAACGTCCCCAATATTGCCCTTGTGAGTGACAGAAGAGTTGCAACAGCAATGGACTACTGGTAGCACCTGGGGAGTTAGTTATTTTACATTCTCATAGTGGACTAGCAGTAAGAGAAAGTATATGATTCAGATACCAAAAATTACCACTTTTGTCTACCTTGAAGATCTCTGTGATTCTTTGTGACACTTTAAAAGTTGGTGTGCTCAGTTACAGGGGTGAAAGCATGTTTCTTTTTTATTTCCTTTAAAAATGCTGCTTTTCACAGTGGACCAAAATGTCTTAAGACTGTTGGGCATACTTAAATTACTGACTGTATTCCTGATGGAAGAGTAAAAGCTGGGAGCCTCTCGTGAGCTGATCTTCAGCACGTCAAATCTTGGGGGAAACTGCCATCCTTGTCCTTGCTGAGAGGAGTTTTCAGATCACAAACAACAATGAACTCCTGAGGAACAGCAATGAAGTTGCAAGGTAGGGCTCATCTGTATGTTCTTCACTCCGAGACCAGTCCTAGTTTAGGTAAAGAGAGACTCTGTTCCTGTTAAACCCAGGAAGGGTTGAGGAGGAGGCATAAGACCTGCTGTGACCTAGTATGAACCAGCACTCCCAATTCAGTGGTGTGCTCAGACAGAAGAGGGTCTTAAGCAGAGCAGTTTATGCATTATGAATATTGGATGATTAGTTATGTAGAACTTCTGTGTCTGTACATTAAACAGGTTTAGCAAGCCCTATTAAAGCTTACTTTTGTCCTTTTTCTCCCCTTCCAATATTCTCAAAACCTGCTCTCAGTACCTCTTACAGAGACATTTTGAAGCAGATTTCATGTGGTAAACAGTGAGATTTCCTCTAAGCAGTGTTAAACCTAGACTAGGCTGGTTGTGCCCCTGCTCGAAGGTGTATTCCAAAGCAGATGTGTGAATGGGCTTCACAGCAGTAATAAAACCATTTTGCAGTTACCTCTGTGGTTCCACAGAAGCGGTTGTCTCTGTAGACACTGAAATTTCTCTTTCACCTGAGTTTACAAAGAGGATGTCAAGAAGGTGGTCTTTGTAGCTGGAAATTCATGTTCATATTGCTGCCAAAACACTCCTCTGAGTTCTCAGGGTTGCCAGACTATAGATGTAAGTGAGAGATGCCGCTGACCCCTGGAGTGCTGCCTCTGACCCTGCAGTGCTCAACTATTTTCTTTCTTTTTTGGTCTTCAAAAGTCTGTGAAAGACCTGAATTGGGAGAGATAAGGAGGCCAATCACAGCAGCACTGGACAGGTCGTGTCTGAACAAGGGATACAGGTTCAAAATGTTACAGTGGAAATCATTAAAGACATAGTGAAAAAAACAGAGATCAAAATGTTAGAAAGTCTGTTCCTTTTCTAGGACACAGAAAAAAGATTTTTTCCTTTTAGTGCAAAATCCTCCTGCAGGAATTGAAGACCAATTTTATTTAATACAAATAGTGAAACCGTACCCATCTCCATCCTTGTGAGTTACACCCAGATTAGATCAAAAGAAGTCATCCAGTCGCAATGGAATGATTTGATTTTTGAAGGTTTTGAGCTGAGTATGAATACTCTCCAGAGATTTTTGACTTTCAGCTATGTTATTAACAACTATTTTCTTTTCCTCTTGAAAACAGCTCTTTTTTAAAGTAGTTTTTTGTCCTTTCCTTTAAGCCATAGAATTACATTTTTCACATTGTGTTTTCTTGTTACAGAGGGAGGTTTCATGATTACAGATGAAGATTAAGCAGCAGTAATGCAGGAAACTGAGAAACAAAGATTACTTCTGTACAACTGACTTCAGAGAAATAGCAGAAGAATAAAAATAGGCAGAGTTACCTGAATTGACATTTATTTCACATATTCTATTTATTGTCAACAGATCTTTCAAGCAACAGCAAAATTATTAAAGTGTGTCCACTTCTTCCTGAAAAGTATATTAAATAGTTTTCATTTTTTAGTAGGGAGATTCCAAAGCTACATCAAATATTTCAATCTGCTTATTATTAAAATTGGCAAGGAAATTTGCATTGAAAGAATTTTATGTACAATTATTTTATGGGATATCAAGAACAAAGTCTCTTTTGGAGTCTTTGCTAATAGAGTGAAACAGCAGCCCAAGTCTTACACGTAAGTGGTTTATACATGTTCATATCAAACTTTCCTAAATATATGGCTCTAGATATAAACCATACTGTGTTCCAATCTAATGGCTGTGTAATCCACAGAATGCATTTGTGCCTATTCAGGTGAGAATTTATCATATGCTGTGCTGAGGACAAGAAGAATGCTAACAAAGCCTTCCTATTTGGAAGGCTGTTCACTTTTCGTGCATGACACGGGTTTTAAGTGCCCAGATGTAAAAGCTAACCAAGAAACCAGAACAACACGATGTATCCAAGCCTCTCTGTGAGAGAAAACCTGTGTACAGTAGCCCAAACCTGCCAACTCCTTTTTGCCATTTTTAAATCAGAAAGTTTCACAGCCTGCAGCCCAGCCTCTCTTGCCTCAAGGAGAGCAGTCCAAGCCTCTTCTTTGCAGAGACCCCGATGATCTCTGTGTTTCTTCCTTCTGTTTTTGATGCCTCTTTACATGTCTATCATCACTCAGCAGCGAATGTGATGTTGCCCAAAGCTAATTATCCAGAAATTTCCACACCATCAGCTTAATATAACACTGACAAGTGGCAAAGGAGCAGAAAAAACAAAGAAAATGACAGGTACATACACATATAATGGCAAAGATTTTAAGCAAATCTTGTTGAGTAAGTAGAAAAAAGGTAAGCAGAACATTTTGTATTTACTCAAGGAATACCTGCCAATAAAACAAAATGCAGGAGTAACATGAAGTTATACATACATACATACATACATACATACATATATATATATATATATATATATATATTCTGTGAGTTTTTCATCTTAGAGATCTTGGGAATATTTTGTAGAGGAAGAAATACAGTATTTCTCCAAAAATTTCGGGTTTGGTAGCCCCTCTCTTCCCAGATGTGATATACTGCTCTCATTTTTGGTTATAAACCAATATTTGGTTTATATTGAAGGAAGGGGTTTTTCTGGGACATGATGGGGCAGTAATGGAGGTGGCTCCTGTAAGAAGACACCAGGAGCTGCCCCCAGGGTGGCCAATGGCAGTTTCAAATGACTCCAAAATGGACTTCACAGAAGTGGCACTGGACGCAGGTGAGGCAATGACTGCTGCTGGTGGCCGTGCCTCTGTGATAAAGTATGTAGGAGAGTGTGAGAACGCACTGCTCAGCATCTCTAAAAAATGAATGCGCATATATGAGAAAAAAGCCCTGCAGATACCAAGGTTAAAGTAGAAGGAGGCAGTGGAGAGGTTCCTGGCACTGGAATAGGGATTCCCTTGCAGTCCAGTGGAGAAGACCATGGTGATTTAGGTTGGCTCCCTGCAACCCACAGAGGTTCCAAACTGATTAGGGCTGAGAGGTATAGGATCGGGGGGAAAGGATCTATTTATTTATTTTACTTTATTTTTATTTGGGGTTTTTTGCTTGTTTGTGTTACAGTTCTGTAAATAACTTTGTTTTTTGGTCAAAGGGAAAAAAAAATCCCCGAGCTAGACCCTCATGCAATCATGTGGACATCTGGGTAACAGAGGTCTCCTATGCCTCAGTGTACCCTTGTCTAAGGCCAAAACTTCACTGTTTCTGGTGTGTCCCTTTCCTAACCAAAAGGGCAGAAAACACTGAGCAGCAGCAGATACCACAAGGGCCTGTCAAGAGAAAGGAGGAGGAGGTGTTAACGGTGGTAATTTGAAACTAAAGTATTATGATTTTTGGAGAAAAATATATGAGCTTTCAGTGGTTTTCCACCAGTAACTCAACTTTTTCTATGGAAAGGAAAAAATATTTTCTGCATCCTTCTAAAGTGAATGTTTACTGTTAAGGAGTTATTGCAGCATTTTAAAATGAATAGCCAGGAACTTTTCCCTGTGATTAGCTGAGAATAAGGATAAAAAGAAATTGTCTCGGGACTACTTCAAAAATAAGCTGTCACCACTACAATGATGAGAGCTAAGTTCCCATTTCTGAAGGTTGTATAAGTGTTGTAAAAGTGTTTTCATTTTGCCTCGCTATAGGAAAAGGGTGTCCTAACATCCTTTTGGGACCGAGGCATTCAATCCCCTCTTTTTGGTTAAGTTATTACAGACAGCTAAAAGAAAGAGTAAAGAAATGGCTTTTGATAGCAGAGAAGATCTTTAGGGATTCTTTTCAAATCACATTTGTAGGCTGCTAGTACAATGCTAATTGCTTAAATTCATACCTGAAGGCTTTATAAATTTCACCATTTGCTTTGACTGTTATCAGGCAGTAATGATCTGATCCACAGCACTCTGCAGACAGAAAAAAAACCAAAAAACCCAGCTTATTACATCTGGGAGATTAATTTGTGGATTGTAAATCAAATGAGAGGAGAGAGTTGCAAGTATCTGAGCTGGGTTGATTAATCTTCAGTGGGCATATAAGTCACATTTTTTGTTTCCATTCTTTTATCAGACTGTAGTGTAAATAACCATGATAACAAATATACAAATTTCAGATTTCTAATATGTGATTAAAACACTGTTTGTGTTAGTATTCCTGCCATTTCTTGTTTCCTAAAATACTCACCAGGAGGAAACAGAAAAAAGGCAGGAATTCTTGTCTTGTGGATTTGTTTACAAGTTGTAACTTTAACAGCTGTGGAATGCTACTGCAGTGCTCTATTGTTTGCTAACAGTGTTTTCTTATCTAGCCATACTGGTTGAGTTATTACCAATGGGCACGTCAAGGCCCTAAGGATAACGAAATTGATGGCAGTTAGTACCAGCAATGCTACCTGTGAGGAAAATGTACTGAAAAATTTAACAAGGAAGAAAAAAAGTGCAAGCTCAAGAACATAATCTAAAACTAAGGACTGTTTTAAAATGGTGAAACTAACAATAATCAGCAAATGTCTGTGGAAAAGTGTGCTTAAAATTGGGTCAGTTACAGAAAACTTTCATATGCATGCCAGGTCATCTTGGGGATATGTTATTTTAAATAGGCATAAAACACATGCTGTATCAAAATGCCTTTTTTTTATGGACTGTAAGTGTGTTGTAATCATATGGGTGAATTAGCTTAGGTGAAGAAACTGAGATAATTTAGTAAAATTTTGAAGTATTAATGTATAATGAAATTGTTGGGAAACACCGCCATAAATTTACAGGCCCTGAGATGTACCACATATCTGGAAAGTCTCACCTCATAAAGGATTCGACACAGGGTAAGGAGATAAAAGAAATCACACTTTTGTTTTTTTTTTTTGGTCTTTTTCGTAGGTGCTTTCTTTGATGCTATGCTGAGATGCCGTAGTCAGGCTGCTTGGAGAAGTCCAGCACATGTGATGGCATCTTCTGTCCTTTAGCTGAGAGAATGAGGCACAGCTGTGTTAGCAGATGTCTTTTCTGTGGGAGAAGACAATGGAGTTGTTGGAGAGTCCTGCTTAATGGGACTTCGTGTTTCCAAAGATGCTGACAATAAAAACTAATCTTAAGTATGTTTTACAGTACATGAAAGTTGTATTGGCTCTGCTCTTGTTTTCAGAGATTTAATGATACTCTCAGGAGAGTTAATGCTCAGAGCCAAAGCATGGTCCTTCATTTTCATTGTGTCACCTTGCATCACTCAAAATTTAGGATCATGCTTGTTTTCTACCATGAATAGACATGGTCTAAGAATGTTTAAATGCTGGTCAAAAAAAATCAGGCAATAATACAATAATACAGAGTATCATTGATTCTCAGAAGTCCTGTGACATTTTTTATGTGAATATACTTGACATTTCATAAATATTTCTTCAAATGCTGTGTGAAAATCCAGGAATATTTGTGAGCTTTGCAATAACATATAAAAATGTACGTAGTTCTCTCACCTCAAATCCAAAGCCCTAAATTCCTTTATGTTACAACAGAATGAAGACTCTCCAAAAGGCTGTATTTTCTTTGCCTTTTTTTGTTCTCTTGGCTTTTGTTAGCGTACTCGATTTAACTGCATTAATTCTCACACTGGAGGCATTGTCAAAATGTTAATTAATGGTTAGGCTTTATACCATTTTTACATGCTTGACATAAACTTTTAAACTTAGAAATGCCATGGCTTGAATCCAAATCTAAATCTGAACAAAGGCAGTTTATGTATTTTGCTATGTCAGATTTCCAGCCAAGTGGTACTGAGGTCAGCTGGATTCATCTTGAGACTAAAGAGCTGGTGCATAGCAGTGCCTGAACTTACAAGGAAAATCACAAAATGTTGTTCCAAATTAATATAGATGGGCACAAAAAATGCTGTCTTTCTCACTAAAAGAAAGCGTACTCTCCAGTATGCTCAGACTTTGAAGTGGAGTCATTCAGCATTTATGCAGTAACACTGAGACCCAGCATGGGCTTATATGCTAGTTCAGTGGGCTTTTAGTCTACCAACAAAAAGGCAACTTACCTGCTCCCTTTGTAAAGCTGCTTATGAGAAGTTTGAGAAATTGGATGGACATGACCAAATACTTCTCATATGCAAAAGGTGTGTTTCAACAGTAGCATCTTACCATGGGGTGTCCAAAGGAATGAGATTGCCACGGAGAGCAGTGGTGCCAGTGTTCTCCCCTGTTGGCATCTCTTCCATTTCTGGATTTCCAGTGGATGATAAGCTGAAGGAGTAAAGTATCATTTACTGATTTCTGTATAGCAGCATCTTTGCACAAACCACTGCACAGAAGCAAATTTTCTGGGACAAAATAATCTTTAGAAGTTCCTAAAAAGAAAGGTTACTTGAAAAAAATAGATAAATGAGTAAATAACTGCTTGTGCATTGAGCTGTGAGTACCCACCAAAGTTCAATTAAGGAAACACCTACTGTTCCTGAACTTTTCCTGTTGCTGAACTTAGTATTCAGGTCAGCTTTGAAGGGAAAAGGAGCTCAGGTGAGCAAGAGAAATAAATTTGCACTGACTTTATCCTAAAAATACCAGCTGCTATTCTTATATATAATATTTCTTTGCACTTCTTCCCCCGAACTAGTACAAGAACGTATTGCTCTTTAATGGGGATAGCTGCATACATAAGTGTTAGAAAGAGTGTTCCACATAAGTCATGGTGTATGATAACAGAGTTTTAATGGTTTTAATGGTGTTGCAATCATGCTGTTCATGATAGAATTTCTCTCCCAATGTAGAAGAAAGTGGATAAGACTTCGTATGTCTTTCAGCAAATTAGCTGAAATATAAACATGGCAATAGTGTCCTGAAGTAGAGCTTTGAGCTACTTTACCTTTTTCCCACTGCAAACATTTATTAGTTTTGATCCTATAAAAGGCTTTCCTTTCTGTGCTCCTTTGCCAAGTAATGCCTTTTGTGGTCCCCTTTAGGTTGTACTCAGGCTTACATGTTTCTTCTCTCACACAACATATTTTCATACTATGAAGTGGGTGCTGACTTACACAGGGTAAAATTCAGTGTGCCTGGAAGAGATTATATCCCAGCTATCTCAGCTGACACATTTTTGAGGGCTACTCAGCAGTGCATAACAGGAAAGATTTCTGTTCATATTTATAGGTGGAGTTTCAAGGCTCAGGACAGAGGATATTAAAAATCCTGGGTCAGGCCCAATGTTTTCTCCTTCTTGATGTCGCATTAAGGGAAATTCTGGTGTCTTTTTCTCCTGAGCCAGCAGTAAGGGGCAATTACCTAATTGTGTAGTTATGGAAATCATGTGCAGAGACCATAGTATTCAATGCCTTAAAAACATACTTCCTCCCAGTGTCAATAAAACTGAACAACTATATATTTAGTTCTTCACATTCTGAGTGCAATTTACAGCTGTGACATTGACCTCCTCCTAGTTTTCCTCCTTCTGTAGAGCTGGTATCAAACACAACACAGATATTTCGCTTTGACATAAGTTCAGAAGTTCAAGAAGAAGTTCAAAACGAAGAAGTTCAAAACAAAGAAGTTCAAACAAAAGAAAGATAAAACACTTGTAAATCCAAATTCTGTGCTTGAAGTCAGGGTATTAAGGGAGACTGGACAACTCTCCTCTGAAGAAACCTGGGGGAGCTTCATTTTTGGCAGGTAAGACTCACTAACTGTACTTACAGAGTGTGCCTTTTAAATCCCAGAATATATGAGTCACTCCTGTCTGGCTCATGGCAAAAGGCTAGGGAGGAATGGTTTCTGAAACACAAAAAACAAAGTGAGAGGAAATGGCATATGTTTAGTGCATTGACTAGAGCAGAAGCATGGAGGGTATTACTCTAGTAGCTCACAGAATTCTTGAGCTGGCCTAAGGTACTTCTGCTCTTTTTCCTTTCTTCTTCAGCAGAAGACAGGGAGAGGAAAGAAAAAAAAGCTTCTCAGAAGCGTCTTCTATTCACTGATGATTTACTTCATTTGCTGAAGTACCATTTCACCTTGGCAGCGTTGTTGCAATCTCTTGAAAGCAAAGCAGAAGTGTTAAAACCTTTTTATTTTCCCCTAACTTTAAAGCAGGTTAGTTCAGCTTTTTAGGATTCACTTTTGATAATTTTTTTGCTTGTTTCTTTTCCTATCAACTATTTCAAGCAGAGATGCAAACTCTAAAATGATTTTTTAAATTATTTTTGTCTTGTACTCACAGTTTTTCTGAAGACCTGTGATTCCCATATGGAAAATCAGCAGATGAGATCCTATTGAGCATCCTGAAGTACATGTTTTGTGTTAGATGTTATGCAGTAGAAACTGAAAAAGACATATTTGACTTTTAAGCAGGAGAATCATGTTTTATTGCTTCCTTCTGCATTGTGAAAATAACCTTTAATTTGTTTTTAAGGTTTGACACAGTCATGTATGGATTTTGATCTTTAAATCATTTGCTGTGATATATAGTTAGTGTTTGTGTGTGATTCTTGAGGTTACCAAGGCTCTTCTGATACCTAGCCTTCTTTTTCTCAGACAAAAAATGCATATTAAACACTCAGATAGAAATATACCTGTGAAAGTTTCAGTTTTAACTTGAAAGTTTCCTTTCCCTTTTTTTCCCATTTTTTTTTTCTATCTTTGATTCAGTACTTCTATATTATCTACTATTTGAGAGTTTTGCTTTCATCGAGCCTGAGATTTATTTAATTGTATTTTTGTTAGGAACTATTGGTTAATTTCCTAGCTTTCCTCATTAAAAACCGAGAAGGAAATTGTTCAATTTTCTGAAGGAGACTTTTGGAGGGGTCAACACACAGAATTAATCTTACACCCCTGCTACAAACTCTTTTATGATGAGGAAAGTCCTTTCCTCTTCTAAGTCCTAGTCTTGATGCTGGCCTATATTGAATGGATATCAAGAAAATTGTTGTGTTAAGTCCTATTATTCTGTTTTTCTGATTTGAAGAGCAAACATTCACATCATCTGCAGTGTGGGCTAAAAGAAGTTCATGTATGAAGATAATAAAGTGATGAAGGGCAGAGAGGCAAAGCAGAAGCAAGCTGCAGAAGTAGCTGCCAGAGGCACCATAGAGGCAAACAGCTACTGCACCCTGTGTCTCAGGAGCAACCCCTATGGAAATTGAATTCATGGTTGCCATGGAGAGTTAAGGACATATTAAAGACCTCAAATGGTTAAAGACCATTTGAGGAAAGCTGCTGAACAGCACCTGCTGATCTGTTAGGATGGAAAAAAGAGTGGAAAAAAAGGTGGGCTGGAAGCCATGCCTCTCCCTGGAGTTTAATGGAGTGAGATGTCCATGAGAAAGGTTTCTGAGGCTGTGGCCTTTCCCAGGCATTTGGGTGTTAACAGTGGAATCTACAGTCACTGTCTCTGTTGGGTAAAAGGGGTCTGAATTTCAGAGCATCCTTCTCACCACTGCACTCCAGAGCTCCTACCACCTGACAGCAGGAAGTTCTGCAGAGGACATCCAAAGAGAATCCCTGCTAAATTGCTGGGCAGTTCATTAATTGTTTCTGAAAAACATGAGTTTCTTTCTTAGTATGGGCCAGGGTAAAATATAGTCCATCCTCCTATAGTGTCTGTTTCATTCCTTAGAGATATTTGTTGAGCCTGTTCCTTTATCCCACTTTTTCTCTAAGAAGTCAGGACATTTTCTGAAGAAATATCCAAAGCCTGTATTTCCTGTAAATCATTTCAGTGCAGAAGAGATGACAGATATTATATAGAAAATTGAATAGATTTGTCTGTTTATTTTCCTTGGACTTTCTAAGCCAAAGTGAGTCCCAATTACTAGAATCATTATGGACGATTTTGTGTTTAAACAAAACAACCCGACTAACCAACAAAAAAACAAACAAACAAACAAACACCCCAGAACAAAGCCAAAACCAAAACAATGAAACCCCATACAAACGCCAAACAAAATCAAAGAAAGCAAGACAAAACGAACAAAAAACCACCCCCCCCCCCAAAAAAAAAGGAGGCATATCATCTGGTGTCTAATATCTGTTTAAAGAAAGCTTTCTCAGAGCTGCAAAGGCATTCAGAACACTGCCCTGTCTCTTGTTCTGACTCCTGACTGTGTGCTGCTCTCTAATTCTGATCATGTTGCACATCATTGGTGTAAGGCACAGGGAAATGTTACAGTTTGCTGTTTCTAGAAGAACTAACCAAAATAGTCAGTCCAGTTTACAGTTTACACTAAATAAAATAAAGCACTGGATTACCTGGGGTTTGTTGCAAAATGTGGGGATGTGAAAAGCGATTGTTGCCTGTGAAAATCATTCTCCTGGCGTTCAAAATCTACCCTCACTTGAAACTAATACAGTTCAGCTGAGTTTGTTAATTCGCCTCGTGAACTGTAAGGAATCACCTGTGGCTTCCACTAGAAAGTTGATAGACTCTAGAAATGCCCATGCTCTGATGAAACAATGTTCTGTCTTTCATTAAGTTTAATGCCTGCTGATGTTGCACTGAATTTTTCTCTCAGGCCTGACAGTCCTATCGATCATACCAAAACTGCCTGGGGTGACTGAGTAGGGAACTTGCAAGACAGCTTGCCTGAGATCTAACTCTGCTATGTTAGTGTTTGTATTTTTTTCAACCTCTAAGATTTTTTTCTGTGGCATATTGAATTTGTTTTACAACTACACAAAAAGGTGAAATAGGTCTGTTATGTAAAACTTGTTGCTTCTATGGTAACATGCCAAAAAAAAAAACAACCAAAAAACCTAAAAGCTTGGTGATAGTCTGGTTCTGGGGAAAATCTTGTGACATTTGAAGATCAGTATAATTAAATTTCACACAAAGAGAAACAAATTAATATACATTTTTATTTATATATTTTTATATATATTTGCCTGGTTTAAATGCTATATTTAGTTACAAGTCTTAGGCAAGGAACAAAGCCTTATGATGTCCCAAGAGGAAAGTATTTGGTAACAATTGTTGTCATGTGAAAAGAGGGAATTTCCTTGATACTTCACTACGAAATGTGTCCTGAATTTTACAGTAGCTGAATGCCTGAAGTTCTAATTGACTTGAATAACACTTTACATGCATTCAGAAAATATTGAAATGGGCCAATATCTCCTCAAACCCGTGTGTTAGCAACCTGATTTTAGGAAGCAAATTTTGGAAATGATGGTTTAAAAGTCTCTGTACATGAAGTAGCTTATTTGTAAATTTGGGACAATGCTGCATTAGAAAAGTTTTATGGAGATTATTCAACTAATATTAAATTAGTTTAAGACAAAGGATAGGCCAAAAAGTATAAAAATGGAAAGAATCTAGTTACCCAATAATTTAAATATTTCTTCTAAATAAAATTTCATTCCTGAGTATACTTATTTTGCAAAGAGGAGGTAATTGTCCTAATAAAGGTCTGAAAATTTCTCATAGTTTGTGCTGTTTGATATATTTTATATAGTGTAATGCTCCAGTTATTTAATTGCAAATGAACAGTAAAAAACCCCAACAATCATCAAAACAAAACATAGCCATAGCTGACTGCAGAGTGTGAACATAAGATGGAAAAGAAGTTAATTGCTGTCACTATTCCCTGAGCCCTTCCCTGTGGCACTGGATGTAAGGTCTGTGAGATTTCCAGGTGCCATGCAGCCACGTGCCAATCACTGCTCTGACAGACCTCTAAACTGTTGAGATGGTATTAGTCTTAGGGGATATTTTCTTGTTCCTTTCCAGCCCTAGCTGGAATTGGCAATTGGATGTTGAAATAAATATATTCAACTCAATTACTTTTGCGAGTTCCTTGGGACAGCTGATTCACCATGGGCATGTTTTAATCTAGGTAAACTGCCCATGTTTTTTTATCTTTTAAAGAGGGATTTCAGTACACAGTGGCCCTTTCTTTGTATTTTATTCCAGCTCAGTATTCTGACATCTTTTTTTTATATCTAAGTATTTATTTGGAAAATTACTTGAACCAGGAGTTAAAGCCTTACTCTGCTTCCACTGCCACTTCCTCACAATATGTTGCCAGAATGGTGATGGCAGGCACAGGACCTTGTTGCTTGGCCCCTAAGGCATTTCTGTGTGTATGAAATGAACTTCACAGGAAAAAAAAGGAATCAAGCCCTCACTGTCCCTCAGAGAGCACTCCAGCCACAAGGCTATCACAGGAAAAGAAATGTTACACCCCCACCCTCCACTCCCTCCTTCAGATAACTTTTGAAAGTGGAACAGCAATTCAATGTGATACATTGAATTTAACTGGACACTTTCTTGCTGGATTGAACTCCCAAAAATTATTTTGGCAGTGATATGTCTTGTTTCTGGATCCTGCTGTGGTATTGGGATTTGGAATGCTCTGCCTAGTTAAGATAATTTTAAATGCAATTTAAGCCAATAGATCTGAACAGCAACAAAGCACTGATGGATTCTGCTTACTAGCAGTTGAAAGCAGTGTTTTTCAAAGTAACTGATTTGTATTTGAATGTCTAAATTCCATCCCACTCCAAAAGACTCATTATTGAATGAGCAGCAGGAAATTTTTCAGGTATTTCATCCAGCTGCAGGACCCTGAAGAAGCCTGTAGCATCTTTTGGCACCATTCTGTGTCCCACATCTATGTGAGTGACATAGTTTTTCTAACAGAGCTACACACTACAGTCTGTCTCCCATTATATTTCTACAGCAACCCACACCAGAGTTTTGTCTATAAGAAAAAAATCTAAAAGCACCATCTTCACAATGATTTTAATTATTATCTTGGCTCAAAAAGGCAATCCTTACTACAGACCTAAAATGGTCTTAGGCAGCACAATACAGATTCTTTATATTCTCTGCCATGTGTTGTCTTTGGGTTCTGGTGGAATGATAGGTATTGTCTGCTACCCTGGCAACAAATACTTTTTTTCACCTTTTTAATAGCTTCCATTAGGAAATAAACAAACATTTACTTTTTAAGCTGTAAAGAAGACAGAAGAAGAAAGAAGAGGAAAGAAGAAGGAGGAGGAGGAGGACGAGCAACAGCAGCCACTTGCTTCTTAGAAGTCTGAAGAATACTAGAATAAGAATCCACATGTAGGGGACTAGGCTGAAAATATGAATTTTTGGTTTGAGAAGTTTGAGAAAACTGCGAGTATTTTCTCAGAAATTAACAAAAGTCCATTTTACCCCAGCTGGTTCTTAAACATATTGCTTTGGCCCGTATAGGTCACAGAAAGCCATGAAGAAGAAATCCCACTCAGCCCAGTTTGCTTCATCACTCTCAGGTAAACTATTTCTGTGAAAAATTCTAAAATAAAATTCAGACAGATTGATAACTTTAAATTAATCTTTAAAAAATTGTGTAATGAAAGTTTTAAGGGGTTCATGATTGCAAACATGAAAAATAAATAAGTAGTATTCATGCAAAAGGTCAAAGGATTTCTGCCTGCACAGAAGCCCAAGAGAGATTGCAGAACATTGTCAAAACACTAAGAAAAGTTGATGAATTTTAGAAAAATAAAATTATTTTACAGGATCATATCCAGGAAGCAATGAATCAAGAATAAAGAGAATACACTAAGTGGCATGGACAGACTCATACAGGGACAATGAAGTCATAATGTATCTCATTTATCTTTCCTGAAATGACAATTGACAGGCTTAATCCACAGGAATTTATCACAGTGAGAAAACCTACTCCTGAGACATTATTAAGTCACTCATATTTTAGTAAAAAATTTAACCTTTCTGCTCTTTTTTCAAGCCAATTTTTCCTCTCATTCTGCATAATCACTGAAGTCATCAAAAGCACAAAAATTTGGCTAAAGTAGACTCATGGTCTTGTGCTCATGTCAGAAGGTTTGCCCTCAATACTAGTTTTGCTGTGGAAGAGGCAAGATGGGTTTCATGGTCAGCTTGAGTAGGGTGGTGTAACACTGACTGACTCCATTGCAAAAGTACAAAATCACTATTATCTCTTCATGGCTCTTGGCATTCTCCTTCTTGGTACTTTTTAGACATTGTTTTGGTCACCAGAACGATATGCAGGACAGCATGATGGTTTCTAAATATTCTTGATGTCCCAATTCCAGTACAATAGCTTGATAAGCAATGATATATTTCTTCAACCATTTCAGTTTATTCAGATTTTCAAAAAACGCAATTTGGTGTGTGAAAAGCGTTGTGTGCAATATCTATTCCTCACATGAAATGATTGGTAAAGGAAAATGATGTGAATGGTGCCTGGAATGATTTGGGCATCCAAACTCATTACAATATCATGAGATTATATGCAGTCTGAATGCCGATGGACCAGTCTTTTGAAGTGCAAAAGTCAGATGACTTTTTGTTGCACTGTTCAATTGATTTGCCAGGGAGCAACTTTCTCCAGCAGTATCATTTATCTGTGCACTATACAAAATCAATGTGGGCAGCAATAAATAACTCCTGATTCCAATTACTGTAATGAAGCAACTGGAAAACTTAGTGGAAGCTCTCAAACAGCTTTCAGCAGTACTTGCATGGAAAACTTGTAGAGCACCAGCAAGTGGGATGAGCAATATTCTGACTTGAAAAGCTTTGACTCCAGACAGCCATTGCCAGTCTGTTTTCAAAGGAAAACAAACTCAGTGCTAAGATCCAGTTATTGCAACTGTTAGAGAGATGCCTCTGCCAGAATTAGGAACAAATTAGACCATATATTGAAGTCAATAGTATTGATTTTATTTAACAGTGAATGTGAGGGGAAGAGAGAGAGAGAAAGAAAGAAATAGAAAAAAGGGGAGCGGGGAGGAAAAAAGTGACAGAGAGGCAGAGTAAGTAGAAACATATCACCAGTCCACGGATTCTGATGGTATCCACTTAGTCTTCTTCTTCTGATCTTCTCAGGGGTGAGAGTCCCATGAAACATGGAGTTTAATGGATTAATATATTTTCAGGACACCCAGATACCTCTCCAGTGGTGCATTTGGGAAATTTTAGAGTCTCTTGTAACAGACTCTGAATCTGAGGCAACACTTGAATCACATGCAATCCTCTGATCCAAGGCCTCAGGAATCAGTCTTGGCGGCACTTTGGGGGTCTTTGGCTCCATGGCTTATGACACCTCCTCAACTGCCTCTCATGTAAATGTCCCAAATGTATGTGGCCTTCCTGGGGCAAGGGGGCAGTTTTACAACTGAGACAGTTTGTGTAAGGGAAGATGGGAGTTTACTCCCTCTGTCTTAAGCTGATCAGAGGTTATGCCATCACACCCCCAAAAACTCGCTTTCTTCCCCCTCAGTTGCAGGGGACTGTGTGCAAACCTGGCCTCAGCAAATTAGTCTGTGGGATTCAGTGTCACAGCTTCTTTATACAGTTTTGCCGTAATGGGAAAAATCCTTCAGGGATCTTAGCGATGTTTAAGCCATTATCCATTTCAGTTTCTTGCATGCAGCAATAATATTGGTTTAATTTAGATATTAGGAAAAAATTCTTTACTGTGAGAGTGGTGAGGTACAGGAACAAGTTGCTCAGAGAAGTTGCAGATGCCGCATCCCTGGGAGTTTTTAAGGCCAGGTTGGATGGAGTTCTGAGCAACCTGGACTAGTGTAAGGTGTCCTGGTCCACAGCAGGGGGGTTGAAACTAGATGATCCTTAAGCTCCATTCCAACTCAGGGCATTCTGTGATTCTATGATTCTAGGACTCTGTGATTCTATGGACTATTTTGATGTGCAAACAAAATGCATTGTGGGTTTTTTGTTGGCTTTTTTTTTTTTTTTATGATGTGAATGTTTCAAAGACTCTTCTGCTAAAGAACAATTTTATTCTAGAGATTAATAACCTTCCTGTTCTCTTCTTCTGTCCTGTGGGAATTGCACATGACCTCAAAAAATAACCCAAACCACAAAAAACTTTTTTTTTAAAGTGATTAGGGAAGAGAATTGTACATGAGAGGAAGCACTTTCAAATGTAATGTCAGGAAAACTGCTGCTGTTTCATCCTGGCACTACCACATGTTGGCAACTCTTATAGTGACTAAGTTAAATAATCTACTGAGAAAAGTATGCAAACTACCTCTTTTTTGTAATGTTACCTGAAAGCTGGCCTGTGCCTTGATATTTACACTAGTTCTGTACAATTATTTCCACTGATATTATCACTGATACTTATATTTTATGTTGCCATACAATGGTCTATATTGTACTGTGATGCATTGATACAGACCCTTAATAAAAAAAGGCCTATTAAATAACGCTTCTAAAAATACTTCTTTAATGAAGTTCATCCTTTCAAATGGGCATCTGGATGCTATTACAATCAATATAGAAAAAAAACATGTGTTGCACTTTAAAATTAATTTTTTTGTCTATGTATCTAGAAAAGAGAACAATAAAGTGAACACTCCATGATTATTCTACTCACAACTTTTCTGGTTTGGCAAGAACAATTAAAAGGACACAAATCAGGTATCTCAGCATGTGGAAGCAGCTTCTCCTTTAATGGATGTGTAAATGTATGTAAATATGTCCTTCTATTCCCAAGAACATCTGCTGTATATGTGGATTTTTGTTCACCAGTTAGACATGCTACAGTAATTCAGTATAAGGTTGCTCATGTTGCTTTGATGAAAATACTGTGTGTCCTCCCCTGCACTTATGATAAACTCTTATACACATATCTGAGATACTGCGCCCATGCTTCTTAAAATAAACGTTCTTCCGTGCCTGCCAACGATGTGTGCAAAAGCACTCATAAAGGCATCTCCATCTAAAGATATCCACAACCATTTTTTTCCAAGATACGAGATAAATAGGGATATTGATGATTTTATTAAAATGATTTTAAAAGGATGATTGGTTTCTAAGGAATCAAAGAGTTTTGTCACGAAAAGCTGAGAAAAACAAACCTCCTTCCCCCAGTGAAATTGATGTTTGAAACAAGCAGCCAACACACTTCTTATTTTCAAAGGTTGAGTGTTCTTCTTTTCCTTTTTAATTTCTGTTACACTGTTCACCTTGCAGATATGACATAGAAAAAGAATAAAAATGAAAGAAGACTGAGAGAAAAAAAAAGAAACAAAGGAGAACATGAAAAACTATTCTGAAAGTTTCATGTTTTAAAAATGTGGGTTTTAAGTAATTTCAATGGAAATACCATTTTCAGTCCTATCTGATTTGCCATCATGGACAATAATTATGAAATAAATATTACCTCTAGACTGTACTATAGAAAGCCTGATCTCAATTTGCAAGCAGATTGAAGCCGCTCATATTTAAACAGATTGAGATTTGAAGCCATTCGGACCAGTTGACCTTTGAGTAATATAGTAGAAGGAAAAAAAAAAAGTATTTTAAATTCTACTTCAGATAATGAATAATTCATGGTGAGGTTTAAGTGCCGTGAACAAATAAATAAAAAATATTAATTTCAAGAGCCTGAGATTGAATAATAAAGTAAATGCTGTTTGAGATAATTTCATCAGATATATTTTAAAGAACGCTGCTGGCAGAATTGTCTTCCTTATGTGTAAGGAAAGAGGAAAACCTGTGTGTCATTTAAATGTGACTCAGGCCATTAGAATAACAGTGAATTTAATCATATAAAATTAAGACAGAGTAAATTTTGAGACTCATAAATATAGTTATTCAATATAGAGATATGTATACAAAACCATTTCAAGATATATATGAATTTTGTATTAAAAATTTATAGAATTGTATATTTACTTTATGTACATATATGTATACCAGCTGATCAGTGGTACTGTTTGCTGTGATTTGAAATGCAGAAATAAAGTGGTAAAGAAAGGTTAGTAGGCAAGACCAAGCAGGGTTTTGAGTAAATCAAAAATGTGCTTGCTCTAAGAGGGGTAACCTACTACAATGTTGTCCATATAAAACAACCAAAAGGCTTTGTGAAAAGTAGGCTCAGGTTTTTGTTGTTGTTGTTTTTTGTTTTGTTTTTTTAATGGAATAATGCAATTACTGATGGTAAAACCAGCAGAGATAAACCAAAGTGAAAGGGGGGTAGACTTAGAAGTAGGAGCTGATTTTAATGTAGCATGAACTCTTTCCAGCGTTCCTTGTCAAAGCAAAGAGTAGAACACGCTTAAGTGGTTCCCCTCATCGAATGATGCCATATTTAAGGAGGGAGGCAACGGCTGGAATCTTTTGGGGGTTTTTTCTGGTACTCTTTAAGGAACTGTGAAGCTACAGTAAAAAAACCCATTCTGCCTCCTCTTTGCTTCCTGTGTTAGAGCAAAAGCCACAAAATGCTGACGTAAGATCCACTATCCCCAGATTTTCAGTTCAGCTGATCAGAATAAATGACAGTAGTTTATAGGAGTTGAGGTTCTCTCATCCCCCTTATGCACATGATCTTGTGCTTGTGTCTTGTTCATCTATGCTGTCCTTCACTTTTAAAATAGCAAGGTTTATTTTTCTACAATAGCTTGATTTCTTTGATTAAAATGTGATTTCTTACGAATTTCTTTACATCTCCTCTTTTGGAGGGGGAATGTTATGTGCCCTGGACTTCACCAGTTATGAAGTAAGAGGAATAATATTTTGTTGTTGAAAAACTATATTGCCATCTCACCAATATTAAGGCACTTTGAACATTTACAGTTGGAAAATGCATATGGAATCGTTCATTTTGCCTTCATTTGCTTAACAGCATTGAGGTATTTGCTGTATTGCTCTGCCACATGCACCCCCTGGAATAGCAAAGTATGAACATGGACATTAATAGTAGTATAGATATCTCAATAGTAGTCTTAAAAATAATGTAGTAATCTTAACAATAACAGATATATTTTAGCACCTAGAGCATCAACTTTAATGGAACATTGTTATTATGAATATATATTTGATATTTCTCTTCAGAGCTGCGCAATGTTTGGGGAAAGGTTCATGCTTTCTGTGTATTGCCTAATTTGTTACACTCATGTGCAGAAAAAAAATGAACAAAGGCATGTCATTTAGAGCCAGATGGAAACATAAAGAAGCTCTGTGTCATGGTGTTCTCAGCTCTCTTCAGACAACCACAAAGTGCTCCTCACCCCTACTATTTTCAGAGCTTTTGTTAACCAGTATTTTTAGTGCAAATCTCACACTGGAAAAACCTGCTGTTTTATGTAGTCCATTTCTTCAAAGGAAATATTGCTTCATAATAAATTTGAACAATACTTTGGTAGAAAACAAGAAAATCAATATTGTAACTGCATGCTCAGGGAAATGGATATAAAAATTTCACCACCTTTATATGCTGTAAAAGAAAAGGTATCAATGCTTTTTTTTTGACAGGAAATGTTTGTTCACACAAAATTGCACAGACCCAATGACTTCAGTTGACTACGTTTTCTTCACAGCTAATCCACTCCAGCAAAGTGGAAGGCCTGTAAAATGTGTGCACTTGGAAGGACTCCATCCCTTACCTTGGCAAAATAGCTTAATGCTCCTTAGTTTAAAGGAGGATCAGTTCCTTAGGCCTATGAAAGGGCCATTCCTGTTTGTCAGGGCCTTAATCTCAAGTCTTCAAGGGCATAGATGTTCATATTTGCAGCATAAGGGAACATGGACATACCTGTAATAATTACACTAATGCTGTAGTAAGAAAAATTGGATGGAGGTCACATACTAAATGCAATCTCATTACTTCAAATGTTTTGATTACCAGCTAGGCTGTTCATTTGGAAAAATAAATTTAAACTGTAGTGACAAGTCCTAGAGGTATATTCCATTAACATACCGGTTCAGTTGTGAGGCATATTATTAGCTAACAATTGCAATTCTTGTTAATACATAGTAATCAAAATCTAAATTTTATACTTAGTAATTGGAGAACAAAGGTTAAAAATAGGTAAAGCATCCTTCTTCTGGCGTAATTGTGCTAACTAAAACATGCATATGATCATCCTTGGTGAGTTTATAAAATGTGAACTTCATTAAAAGTAATCTGATTCAATTGTGAAATTAATTATACCCAGCTCCAAAACTGGGATTTTCCATGCATGTTAATGAGTGATACAGCCTGTACTCTTGCTCATTGTTGTTAAACAAGCTGAAAATTCTGTACCTTAGTATTGCAGTACATTCTTGGTTTGCATTTAAAGGTTCTGTTGGAGCCATTTGATTATCTATCCTGTAAGATAAAATATGAGCTACAAAGATCTAGTGAAAATATCTTCAAAACTGAAATACGCAGTCCAATATAGATAGATCAGATTATATGTTTTCTTTCATTGTACGGGATTAACCTTACTTTTTCGTTCACCTAAGGGACTAATGCACTTGATTTAATATTTAAAATAATTAATTTCTAGTGCTGAAAGAAACTCACTGAAATAAGAATGAGCTGGCACAGACAATGAATCTGCTTCGGATCTTCTTGTGGCTGGGAGACCTGTCCTACCTAATTACTTTAGTAGAAGAACTTGAAATAGCAAAGTAGTAACTCTTCAAAGCTCTCCTGGATTGATAGATGTGGTTAAAAGCTGTCTTTCCTTATTTAATGCGAAGAATGGAGTATGGAATTTGTTGAGGATCTTTTAAGAAAAAAAATGTATAATGAGCATTCTCTGATGATTTCATATTATTAAAGGAGTCCTTTCTTTTGGGAAGATTTCTGAAGCACTCTTTGGATTACTGTAGAAGAACAAAAAAGGACAAAGTGAGCCAAGAGAATCTCATTTCATGTTGCTTTCTCAGGGATATACTTCAATTTTGAGACACCTGGCAACTAAGACCTAAGCCCAGGATGCTAAGGCACCTACCTGCTGGGAGAAACTTTTCTGTCAATAAGAATAGAAAGGACACTTGAATTCTTTCTAAGAGAATAAAGTGGAAATTGTGTTCTGTCTCCATTTCTAAAAGAAAAGTGGCCTCATTGACCTCCTGCCTTGTAAGTCCTTAGAAGGAAATTCTTTATTTCTTGCATTTACTGACATCACTCCACGCACACTTGACGCGTCTGTGAATGTTCCTGCTGTTTCTGCATCATACAACTGCATCATGTTACCTTTTCGTCCTCACTACAGCTTGACAAGACCTTTCTTGAATTTTTTTTAGCACTTAGATTTAAAATTTTATTCTGGGATTAAGAGGCCATTGTAATCAAACTTGGGAGGTCCTTATCCCACCCAAAGATGGAGTCAGAATTCACTGGCATTGAATTTGGTTTGGATGTAAGAAAATGTATATGGATATGTAGGAAAGTGGGGGTTCTCAAGAGTGGTTTAGAGAAGTGCCTGTCAGGAATCATCCAACAGCACTTTCTCCAGAGATGTAATGGAGAGCAGTGCAAAGGATGATCTGTATGATCTCAGATTTCCTCTCACCCTACACTTCTGTAGGTTATGTGCTCTCTTGAAGCCGATTACTTTATAGACTCAATAATTATTTGCCCAGTACAACAAATCTCATGTCTTTTTGGCCAATGTTTATACAACCGGGCAAATTCTGTTATGGTTTAAAATCACACATATGGACTACTGCCACTATGTTCTCAGCATTCAGTATCTGCCATGCTAGTTGTTGGGATACATGCACACACCTGTGCACAGCGCTGTGTTCTGATGTAAACATACTGTCCTTACAAGAAAGCTGCTAAGAAAACATTAGCCACTTATTTCTGATATATTTTAAATTGTCATGCCCATTTCCAGCACTCTTGCTCTTAGAGGCAGCTAAACCCAACAGAGTGGGAAAAATCTCTCCTTCTACCTTTCAATTCAAATTGAAGAAGAAGATAAGTAGTTTTGTACTATACGTGCAGCCATCCCAGACACCAGAAAAGGGGAAAGCAGTTTTCTGGACAATGTGATTTTTTACTAGGGTGCTCGGTTTATAGGTGTACTTTTCTTTCTTTGTCAGAGATCTGCCAATTTATTCCAGAAAAAGGCTGAGAAATGATAAGAGAAGAAACAAAACATTTCAAATCTGGAACCAGTTGTAAGTGCAGTACATTTCATAAACAGGACACTTTGACATAGGAGATGTATATTTGTACGAGTTCATATATCACCTAGTAAAACAGGCTTTTCACTTTCAGTGAGGACTCTGAACTATTAGGTTACAATTATTTTAAAATCTTTTAGTTGTATCTTCATGTCTGTATGCTTTTTCTTTATATTTCTGGGGAATGCTGCTGTTTATCACTTCCAGCATCCACTTAATGTTGACGTCAGAGTGGGCTGCAGGGCAGGAGACTTGTTCTGCCTCCCCTCATGGATAATTTACTGCTGTGTTTTCTCATTCAGCCCTTCTCTTACCAGAAAAGGGGGCACAAGGGGAATTTCTTCATCTGAAAAGAATGAATTTGTTTTGTCTGCATGATAGCACAGTCTCCTGAAGGCTAAGAAGTCCTGTTTAAAGTAGCAGAGGAGTATTCACACACTCAAATCAGGTGTCTGGATGTTGAGCACTGGCTTCTGCTACAATGAGCATAATTCAGTAGGGTTTTAATAAAAGATGAGTGCTTTGGATTTATGTTGTACTGAAGATTTCAGCTCTAAAAACTACATGTGCATGCTGTCTCTCTCTCTCATTGTCCTTTTTCTTGCTACCGCTTTCCTCTTGCTGATGGTTTCGGATGGTTCTCGATCATGTTTGTAACAGCTACACAAAAGATGCCCAGTGAGCCTGCTGCACCAGGGAGACTTTGGGCTTTTGGCACACAAGCACAGCCATGGTAGAGTTCACACATCACAGAAAGGCTGAGGTGGGAAGGCACCTCTGGAGATTGCTTGCTCCAGCCGTGCCAGTGCTCATTAAAAGGATATCCCATCAGGTTTTGAGTATCTCCAAGAAAAGAGACTCTACAGCTTCTCTGGGCAACCTGTGCCAGTGCTCATTTACAAGTGAAAATATTGAATCTGTACATCATGCAACTATTAAATCTATCCAAAATAGATAAAACACAACATGTAACATATGCTTATATTATACTTTTTGCAAGCTGTATTAATAAAAAAAAAGGAAGAAAAATAAGAAAAAGCACATTAGTTCTTGCAGAAAAGCTGCAGTATTACAGTACTGTTGTATACAATGCAACAAAGCAGTACCCACAAGTAGTCAAGTGAAATGCTTGGTTTGAAGAAATCAAAAGAGGAAATCCGAGTCCTTTGCTGAAGATTAATTTGGAAAGTGTACTTTAAATGATAAGCAGATGCAGAAGTACTGGCATAAAAATAATTTTATGCAAAACTCATACAAGCTGCTTTTGTCACAAAATTAACTGCCTTCAAAATAATGTTTGCTATATTTCCCACAGGCAGAGTAATGCTTGAAGCTATTACTTGGACATAATTTCAGTGATCAAATAAGACTTTTGTTATTCAAAAAAAATCTGAATTCTCATTTCCATTATTTGTTACCCTTTGGTGTTTTTTTGTAGACTTTGAAAGGAAACATCCTATATTTAAAATAAATTTTTAATCAGTGCATTTTACTTAAGGGTCATAGTGAAGGGTCTTTCAGAACAAGAATGAAAGTTTACATGTGTGCGGCAGAGTTTTTTCTCTGGAATAAATGTTTAGCAGTACACAGGAAATAGAGGAATACAATTGACACAGCACAACCGTGGCACTGGAGACTTGGACTTGGCAAAGGGTTTTGTTGGTCATATGACTAACAGTCAGCACAACCTTTACATCTGGATGTAAGACGGAGAAAAGAGTAAAATGGAGAGAATGAAAGCAGGATTCACTTGTAAGGCCTTGGACTCTGAGGGAGAATGAAATAGAGATTATATATTGTCACTGCATGTTTTTTACTTTTATGTATCATTTATTGTATGTGTGTCTGACACAAAGGTTGTACATGCAATACACATTGCAAATTCCCTATAGGCTTCATTAAATGGCTTAGTTGTTTTGAGCTATGATCCTGTCAAACTGAGAAGTTTAAATCAAGCCTAATTGTAACATTCTGAATTTTTCTCTTTTCTTCCACTCCATTTGCTATGGGATCTGCTTTATAGCAAAATTATGAGCACAGCACTGATTGGACATATTCTATCAAAGCAAGGAGGATGAGATATCTGGGAAATTATGATCCTATCAAGTAGCCTACTTATTTTTATCATGCATAGTATGTGTTTAAGATTTCCAAGCATATATTCATACACTGTGTACTTGCACATATATCTATACACATGTATATATAATTTTACTGTAAACTGGTAGAGGATTTCTGTCCTTCATAGTCGAGGGGCAGATTATTCTGTCACACATCAGCAATGTGCTTACAGTGTTAGCCGCTGTTATTTCCCATGAGCCACTTGAAAACAGAAGGGTGTGTCCGCAAAGCCCTCCAATTGCATACCTGTAGGTATTATGGGTACTGCATATGCATATATGTGCCAAATATATCTCCATATACACATATTCCGTATATATGTGTTCACATATATGTGTATGTAAGTACAGCGTGATGAGAACATTGTTGCCTTATCGACTGTGTTCTCTATTAAAAATGAACTTTTTCAACCTCTCTTTTAGTTGATTACAGAATTTGCAGTTTTAATAGATGATAAAATTGATAGACTATATCTAAATTAGAGAATTTCTAGACATTTTGTTGTTTAATTTACATGTGCTTCTTGTTACCTATGTTGAAGTGGCATTGAATGCTAGAATGGAACTAGTCCAAATGAAATAAAACCACATTAAATTTAATAAAAATAAAAATACGTACACTCTTTGTACCACAAATAATTAGTCAGTGAAACTGCTTGTCAGAAAATACTGTGTATAATTGCATAATAGTATGAAAACAATTGGATATATGACTAATATTGTACATAATTGCATAAGCTAAGGTGGAAATGTAGGATGAATACCAATAGTCAAGATGTGCAAAAAAATATAAGCTTACCCGTTTAAGAGAGTAGAAAGACATATTCCCCAAAGATATGTGATTGCATAATTATCAGTTATGTATTTGGACAGCTGTAGATTTTAAGGCCAGGAGGACTCATTCTAATTATGTCATCTGATTAGATGATGATTAGATGTTACAAGTGAAATACTGATCAGTGGACTAATCTTGGGATCTATTTGTTTATATTTGTACATCTCTTAATTTTTTCCCAAAGCATTTCACAGGTATACATTTCAATTCCTTTTTGATATAAGGCATCAATGTTTGAAAATAAAGCACTTACATTTTGTAGGCAGATCGTCTGCAGCCCAAATGGGTAATTTTTTTTAAAGATAAATGTTTCTATTTTGATTTTCACCAAAACAAATCTGACTTACAAGATGTAATGATTAAGAAATAAATAATTCATACAGTAGGTCTATGTTTCTACTTCAATAGTCTAGATTTTGCTGTTGTTCTAAAGACAAAGTACAAAGATACTTTGAATTGATATAAAATTAAAATAACTTGTATGCAAAATTATTCACAATGGACAGTAGATGCTACAGAGAAATAGTTACCATAAAGGCAGAAAACCTGAATTTATGCAAGTCACATACCTATTTTTGTGATTTATCATCTTCAAGGGAGTATATAATTTGATAGCCTCATGCTGTATAAAACATAATTAAAGATGTTCTTTAGCACTTGGTGTTTATCTGTGTCTGTTGGTTGATTTGAGCCCCATTTTTCTTTTCATTTCCTTCTTTTACCAGCTTGGCTTCTTTTAATTTTCATTTTGCTTATTTATCCTTTTGTGTCTGCTCTATATAATGTTCTGTTATTTTCTTTCTACATAATTGCTTTTACCTATTCATCTGTTCCTTATTCTGTGACTCAAGAAATATTTCACTGCCAAAATCTCTCTTTCCTGTAATTTTTAAGGGCACTCTTTGATCCTCTTGTCCTTGAGCTTCACCCTGTGCCTCTTTGATGAGCCTTTTTCCACATTTACCTTTCTCCAGTGATGGGATCATTAGCTTTCCCTCTGCTTTCATTTCATGAGCTCAGCACTTTGTATTTTTTGAGTTCTGCATGTATAGTCAATGAATCTATAACTGCTGGATCCTCACATGCAGAAAAGTGAGTGATTTTCTGAAATTCAAAACAAGCAAAGCTTTCCTTTTCCCTTCCCTCTGCCTCTCCTCTCCAAAGACTGCAGAGCTTCTAGTGCTGCTCTCCATCTAATTTTCGAGACTCTCTTCTCCCCAGTCACTCTCCTCTTTCTAATCATGCCAGTAGAGTGCTCGGATTTTTCCTAGTAGACCATTACCCCAGGTAATTCTGTCACAGGAAAGATTTTAGTATTATTTTTATCTAGGACAGGGAAATTCCTGGTATTAGAAAGATGTGAGAAGTTGGACGTTTGGGCATGACACCCTTTGGTGCAAAGACAAGAAGCAGCATGACATGAGATGGAGATGAAAGGCTCTGTCATGCTCTTGGAACTAGAAAACCATTTGATCAGAGACCAGTTGTAGCAGGGAGACTTGGCATCAGATGCCCTTGATGATAGATTTTCAGACTCTCTGGGTGGATAATGAACATCTGCTTTGATGCTTAGATCTGACCTCAGGCCAATTTGATATTCATTTTATATCATATCCACCAACAAGGGGATATTCATCCCTCTCTTTCAATATTTTCTTTCATATGTCTCTACTGAGACTTCTTTTTCCTTGCAACCCATCTTTCTTGTTGCTTTATCAATTTCTTATTTTCTTTCCTTCTACCTGCTTCAGGATATATTTTCATGTCTTCTGTGACATTCTGTTTTAACTGTTCTCTAATTTCCCTCTTTCTTTCTTACAGTACTGAGATGTGGTAATTGCTGAATTTGTTCCAGTATCGTGTAGTGCAAAAAAAGGTTTCTCTTTTAATAATAGCAACATGATTCTGATCTCATGTTGCTTAAAACCCATTCAGCTGATAATCTGAAAGGCATTCCTCTTGATTCATTGTAAGAGCAATGAAGTCAAGCCCTTTGAACATAGTATACCTGGAGCATTTCATTTTCTGTTTCATATGCCCTTTAAACATATTAAATGATGCGTTACAGACTCTGCTAACTCTTATGACATTTTACATCTGACATCTTATTCTTTTGGGGACAGTTCATTGGGAGGATCAAGATTAATTTTAATTCCTAGACATCAGTGATCAAGCTACCAATATTTATTTATCTATCACTTCAGACTGTGTCCAATACACAGATTTTGCTGTCACAGGAATATCAGTAGTTAATATTCTGTTCTACTGTTTTTACCTCAAGAGCAGCAATTATAACACTGTTTGAACACCTTGTATTTCAGTTTCCTCATCCACTTGAAACTCATCAGTTTTGATCATCTTTATGCTTGAGCTGACATACATATTTCACTCAAAGTTTAATCTTTTCCTGTGGAAAAGATTCTTCATTCACAAGAAGTTAACCACTAGGTTCCGGCTTTGCACAAACCCTCTTTTATTTCTTAGGAAATCTTGTTGGGCTTTATTGCCAGATTTGTCTTGAAAGTCTTCCAGTGTCTAGATCTATTTGATATTTTGTCCTCGAAACTCTGTCCATTCTCTCTTTATGTGGAATCTGTGTTCTCCCCCTGCCAGAGATAAATAGATGTGTCTTTGTTCTATTAGCAGTCTCCTCAACTTAACTGCCTAATGAAAAGTGCCTTAATTCATCAAGCTCTCTTCTTTGTGTTTGGCAGCTACCTGGATTTCTTCAGCAAGCCTTAGATTTTTTATCAAAATGTAGGTGAAAACCAAACTATATAAATATCTTTGCAATTAATATCTTTTAAATGAGATATGTCCCAAAAATAATCAGTTATTTGGGGCTGACTACAGGTTTGAGGTGATTGATCCCTAGATTCTTAGGCATATTAAAAAAGTATTTTGCAAAAGGTTCTGCAAGAAAAGTTAATGAGTTTCAGATAGCCTTTAATTCAATCAAGAGTACTCTATATGCACTATGTTTGAATGGGTATGGAAATACATTCGAAGATCTGTAGTGACTGTGAAAAACCATCTGAATTTGTATGCTATAGCTGTAGATTTTATAGATTACATTATTAAGGAGTCCTTAGCAAAATGATTTTCATTTTAATAGTTATGAAGATTGTGATATTATTGCATATTTAATGCGGTGTTACTGACAGTATACTTCAAAGACGAAGGTGGAATTACAATTAATTCTTGCTTTCAAAAAAAATATTTTTCTATCCCATCGGTGGGGATAAAGAAAAGGCGTTGAGCAGTCTTAGGAAAAGGAAGTTCAGTATAGTAGTTTCTTGCAGATCTATCTTTTCTAAGACTATTGAGTTAAACAGAAGTATGAGAATAAACGGAAAACAATGCAAAGCACACAGGAGTTAGAGTTTTGTTTGCTTGTTTTATTTTTCACAATACAGATTTGCCAGAGAGTTTGTGACTGATAGGTCCTTATCTAGTCTCCCAAAGGGCACACTCAATGGACTAGGTTGCACAGAGATGCAAAAGTTAAATGTAGAACATTTAAAAAATATCAACTCTTATGCCTAAAGGTTTAGATCCAAGTTTATTAGAGTTAGAAGGAAATGTAATGTGGGGGCATATGTTCATGCATCATTGGTTATGTCTTCCTATAAAGCTTTTAGTACTAACCTCTAGAAATGGGATATTAGATGGATAAGCTTTGAGTTGGAAACTCTGTGGCAGTTTTCTCAATATATGGCCATACTGTAGTTGCTGGCTGAGTTTGAATTTGCTGTACTACCTGATACAGCAACAAAATTTTCAGTGACTGTGTATGTGTATGTGTGACAGAAATTACCTGCCTTTACTGACCAGAAATAATTATTGGTTTCATTGACAAGTGACTTGTTTTTTGGGATGTATTTTAGCTGGACAGTGAGAGATGCTCCCCATTCTGCTCTAAGCGTTGGCTGCACTGGAAGGAGAAAAGCTTGTTTCTACTTACTAGGATGATTACAGTTTCCAGAAGACCTATTTCCACGTTAGTCATTGATTATTCATGTTTCAGTAACAATGGATGAATGAAATGGAGGTTTATAATATCAGGATGGGAAGTCAGAGTGCAAACAAATCCAAGAACTCTTCACCTACATATTAGGCAAAATATGTGACAATTCTGTGACCTCTGTCTCAAACTGTGATTCTTCTGAAGATGATGTCTTGGAAAGCAGGTGCTCCTCCACCCAGTCAATGAGCTCAAGGAGAAGTCTGAGCAATGGGCTGGAATGCCATGTATTCAGACATAAGATTTTTTTTCACCTATATTTACTAAGAGATACATTTGAGACTTTTAAACTTTTTATTTAGAGAACTTTGGAAAGACACTGAAAATAAAGTATACTGGGAAATAGACTAATAACTTATCCTCCAAAATAACCCATGTGTATTGAACATATATAATGGGCATGTAATTAAACTGAGATTACAGTATATTTACTGCATTGTAATGGAAGTCCCGTGTTGCTTCAATCTATAAAAAAAAAGTAAGAGAAAGTAGGCTTCAAGAGTACTCAAGTTTCTCCAGCCGTCTCAGAGCAGCAGAATTCTCTTCCTGCAGGAATTGGCAGTGGAGCTACTAACATTGCCAGCACTGAGGTGTCATGATTTGATTTAGAACCAGGCACTATGCCTTTTAGATAACTGGAAACCACACAATTTACTTACCAGTCTATCAGTCTTGTCATTGGCAGGGCAAATGGTGACTGAATGACGTTTGAAGGCTTTCTTCCAGATGCAAAGACTAGAAACCTTAGAAATGCCAATCCTTAGCAAAAAAGAAAGCTTCAGGGGACAGTAGAGCTGGTGGGCTGGACCACTGGATCTAGTGTCACCTTATTGAAATAAAGACAATAAAATAAATATAGTTCCCTCATACCAGGTGGCCTAATGTGAGATCTGCTTTAACTTCCTGCTTACCAAGAAGCTGTACTTCAGAAAAAAATCCTACCTCCATTCTAAAAGTGATCCTGAGAAAAAAAGCCAAATCAGAAAATACATGTCTTTTAAACACCAGCAAGAAAAAAAAAGGCCCACCAGCCTCTAATAAAAACTGATTTGTTAGACATACAGAAAAAACAATAAAAAGTACTTTTCTCATGGTACTATAAATGTTTAAACAAGGGAAGGATTTGTGGAGAGAGTAATAAAATTGACAGAGCATGACAATGCTTCTTAGAATTATCTGCTTTAAAATAAATTCTCACTACTGATAATACCATATTATGTTTTCTTTCTGATCCTATAACATTTTTTCAAGATTGCACTGAAACAAAAATTAGTGTATAAACATTTCAAAATATTTTACTGATGAATAGACAGCCTTGACTGACAATGTACTGGTATTATTCATGAAAGTGGGGTATTTTTCTACATTTAGATTACAATTCTGATTTCTTATATAAGCAGCTGCTAAATTACTGTAACAGATCTTTTGTGGTATTAAAGCACCTCTCTTTATACTACAAGGTTTATTTTGATGTCCAACAAGTGAAAAATTAAATAAGATATTGCAGATAACACAATAGGAGATTTCACCTTTTAGGAAATAATACAATTTTGAATTTCCGAATCAAAGCTGCTTCTGTTGCCATCATGTAAAAAATAGGGATTAAGACATGACAATAAAAGTTAAAACTTAATGAGCCATCAAGAACGGGCACATTAAAAATTATAAATACCAAAGACAGCTACCAATGTGTTGGTGAAACAGAAGACCCAGGATAAGACTCAGGCAATATGAGTTAAAGGAGCCCTTCTAAATGTCTTACAAATAGGTCAAGTCTTAAAAGAAGGATGTATGCAAACCATAATCTTTTTTTTCTCTAATTTCTTATCTTTACATTGCATTAGGAAGCATGTGTTAGTTGTAGAGGTGCTGTGATAACAGTAAGGATCAAAGCATGTGAGGAGGGCAACATTTCTGAAGAAAATTAAACCTCCCGTAGCAAAGATGAAAGAGGGGAAGAAAACAACAAACCAAAATGGAAAAACACTGTGGCATATTGTTTCTTCATTAAATTCTCCCATGTCTTTCAAACATCTGAATTCTTCTACTTGTTTCAGCCAACTGAGCAAAGATATACGTCCTTTCCTTACTAATCTTTCTCCTTCATTTCTACTTAATTCGTAGAGATTTTTTATTTTTCCTTACCCACATTGTGTTGAACAGAAGAATTCTGAAAAGCAATTGCAAAGTCAATTTTAGTGCTAATTATATGCTTCATTGTGCAAAACAGTTGAACAGGCACAGGAATTTGAAGAGTGACAGATGAACAAGACTTTTTCAAAAAAACCCAAAACATAACTAATCAAATCGCCCTGAAATTCTAAGATCATTTTTCAGTTTAAATATAGAATATAATTTCAAGGGTAATAGTCAAATGTTTTATTTTATTCAGACGTTTTGATTGTAATATAATTGCATTATATTTTATTAGATCCCTGGAAACTCATCAAGCTCTTCATTATATGGTATGTCTGTGCCGTAAATATATGGGAAAAGAAAGAAAGAGATCTCCCTGTTTCACTGAAGAATCATCTTTTCTCCGTAATTCTTTCCTCATATTTTGCAGTCTGAGAAGATCAGATGATCACCCCATTCTAATGTCTGATCTTAACATTTAGGCTGGGAAAATTTTATGTGAAAAACTGACATTATGGACTTTTAATATTTTGTGAATCTTCTCTCATAGACCACAAAAAGCATAAAGTCCATGGTGGCTTCCAAAAAATATGAAGATAAATAAATGCAACTGTATGTGGATTTAGCATTTGACTGAAAGCCTAGTCAGACATCAATCTAAAATATCCTAATGTCTCAGTGCCCTAAGATATTCTTCATATCCTTATTAAATAAAATTAAATTAAATAAAATTATGGATTGGGGTTAGCATTATACATTTTCCTTTCCCTAACTTATGTCAGCATGCAAAACAATTTTTCTGGACTATATGTTTCATTAATTTTGCCCTTGGCAAATAGGTGAGTATGGAGAAATCAAGCAGGAAATATAATGATCAGTATATAATAATTATCCTTTTAAAATAAAATTCCTAGACATGCAAAATTAGCAAATCAGAGAAATTAATAAATTGGGAGGAAAAAAGTTATAAAAGCAGTATTTACTTAATCAGAGTAAATCTTTGTTTTGTCATTGTAAGTGAAATCATTCCTCATTACTTGTCATCATTTCTCCTTTATCTTCTTTTCTGTTTCATTTTCAGTTTTAGGATATCCTTACTGAAAATCAAGGAGCAGAACTGCATCCAGTGCTCTACACATGGGCACATATATGGGCATTTTTCTAATTTTTTTAATGTCTTTCCTAAAAATTCCCAACACTTTAACTTTTGACAACTACTGGAAATACAGAGGCCTTACTTGAAGGTCTTAACTCAGGTTGTGTTATAAGACTATGACATCTCCTTATATGCATAGAAAATGGGAACGGTGTAAGTTGATGTGGGGAGGTGTGCATTTCACTTTAAAATTTTCTTTTTGGCTGTAGAATGAAAAAAACAGAGAAAATTAATGTGAAAATATCTGCTTTTTCTCACTCTTAATGAAGAAAAAAATAATACTGCTTTTAGTTTAATCCATTTAATGATTTTTCTTGGAAATATATTAGTTTTCTAATATAACATAAAAAATATTAAGAAGAAAAAAAGGCTAAGAAAAAGAGAATAAACCAAATAACCTTTTAGAACCTGACATCTGTTTTTCACTTGGTTATTGGAAAATTAAGAACAAAGGAATATTCTGCTGTCTGGCTTCAGGTTAATTCTTTAAGTGAAGTATCCAGCAAAAACAAGTGAGAGCATATAACTGTTTAAAATACAGAAAACTCCAGAAAAGAAGACACTTTCTGCTGAATGTATGCAGAAGAATATGAAATTCTCAGAAGAATCAGAAATTAAGAATTTATACTGAATGTATTTGTGAGAACCTAATTGACATGAGATTTATAAACTCATGACAGGTCTTTTTTAGGTGAGTCAGTTCTCAGGAGATGGTGATGGGAGAAGGTTGGACTACCATTTTCTACAATGGCTAGCTCCAGGAAGAAGAACTGGCAGAATAACCAGAAGATGTATGACTTTTTTACTTCAAAACTAGCTCTAAATCAAGAGCAATCCCAGGCCGTCGGGTCCAGGCCTCCATTGCCAGAAGCAACCGTATGATACAAAGCTTCTGCTATTCGATACAAGTTGGTGTTAAGTGTCTGTCCCACTTCAGGCCTCCAACAAAAGGGACTTTGGAATTCTGCAGTAGTGTAGCTTTTGAGTTTATACTGCCAATGTTTCTCTTATAATTGTCCTACAGTACTCAGTGATCCTCCAAATACATGGATTTCTGTATCAGCACAAGTGAGAAACACTGTTGAAGAGTATTCTCTCTTTTTCTAGCACAGTTTACCTTGTGGAAGGTAAAAATCAAGATCTAACTGCAAACAATTAAACAGATTTTAGCAATGCACAATGAATGTCATGTTGACTGTGTTTTCCTCTATCTCACTTGAGTCTTCAATGGGAACACTCTAGCTAGAAGTGAAGTAAATCAGGAAAAAATCCAAGAAATCTGTACAAAAAATCGGTAAGCTTTCTACATAAACCATGTATTTATTATCTCAGTAAAATGGGCAAATAAATCATTCCTAATAAAAAATGCCCTAAGAATATCTTATATTAATATAAGCAAATCTCTTATAAATTTTTGATTGGGGAAAGGAAAATTTTTGAGAAAAAACATTTTCTTTCTATCTCTGCAGTGTTTATAAGGCGGCACAAAACCAGTGGCATCTCAATTCCATTGTGTTTCGCTAGTGAGTATATAACGACTTCACATAAACAGTTCAGTTTCCTTAGATCTGTCAATAAAATTCTGAAATTCCCTTTAATTTAACTATCAGCTAAGAGTATTTATCCAGCCCCTGGTTTTAAAAGTTGCACAGTCCCTTAAGAATAACTGTAGTATAGACACCTGTGTCACACTAATTTTTAAGCTAGAAGTTCTTATTGGCAATCATGCTTTCATAGCTTCTTGATCTCCTGGAAAGTCAGCTAAGCTTCCATGTGGATTGTTCCTCAGGGCAAGATTAAAAAGAGCAGAAAATGTGCTTTCCTTTAAAGCTGTTGGTTCTGCTGGAACTCTACAGTAAAGAGCAAATTGTGCATCAAGGGGAAAAAGCAAACAGTTGCATGGGGGAAAGAAGAGGTGAATACCTACTGAATAAGCCAGTAATGACACTTATCCGTTCAGAAATCATGTGTATATTCAGTGCATACTTTTTCCTTATTATCTCTCAGAAGACTTTCAGAAAGGCAATAAGGTGCTTTGCCTTATTGTTAGCCCAAACTCTCACATTGTCAATACTTACAAAAATGTACAAAAGAGTTTCATTTCTGGTGAAGAGCTCAGGAACTTGGGTCAAAACATTTCTTCTATCCTGTGGTGAAGCCAACTAAACTAACTCGATTGCGGTGGCACTGTACCCACAATAAACCGTGTTCTTTACAGGTGGTTTAATTAAGTTTTGGCCTAATGCGCCTCAACAATGAATGATTCATTGCTCCTCATGTCTCAAGACATGTAAAAAAGAAGAAAATCAGTATCACTATACAATTTTTTTTGTTACTATTATCTGATAAGATGGCTGTCATTGACAGGGAAAAAACAGCATGCCTTCACTAAGAGACACAAGACATTACTTTTAGAATGAGTTATAACAATCTTGTAATTATATGCTTAGCAAGCAAACATGATTGAAAATGTAATCTTCCATATTTATTGGAGTATGTGAATATTATATACTATGGCTAATTAGACAAATTAAATATTCTCTTTATGTATTTCCAGTCTGAGCATATCTACTAAACATATTTGACATTTCAGATGAGGATAACAGAAACTGCGCGTTCTCCCTAACAGATTTCAATCTTTATAACAGAAAAGAAAAAATGTAAACAATTTTTTTCACATATTACTGTATGCAAATGTGTCACCTGGGTCACTAATCTGATTTTCTTATGCCATTTCTGGGATGAAAGGGATTACAGATGCAAGGAAAAATAGGATTGACAGGAAGAAGAGGTATGTTCTGTGTTTTTCTCCACCACAGATGTCCTGGAAGCTCCTTCAAAGGCCATCTGAACATTTGTGTAAAAAAATTTCCTGGTACAGAGTGGTTTTTGGCCCTTAAAACAGGTGTGTGACAGTCTGTTACATTAAGAATGGATGTAATGGAAGACCTGTCCATGAGGACATGCTGTCTAACAGATTTCAAGCAGCTCTGGGTAAGACAGCTGCACAAGGAAAAGTAGCAGATGGACAGTCTTTGCACCAGGGATTGGCATCTTTGGTGTGAGCTTGAGCGTACGGCAAAGGACTAACTGCTTGACATCCTCAGTACCAGGGCACGGTGCCTGGGGAAAGGAGAACCTTACAGTGGTGGCTTTTGGGAGTACTCTGAGCCAAGTGGGCTCAGATCACCATCACTGCTGAGGAGGGTGTGGTTAGGGTTCCTTCCCTGCACAGCCAGGGGACTTCAGGCTAGAAAGCACATCAAGAGAAGCCTAATTCAAACATCTTTGTACTTTCATTTATTCATTCTGTTTCCCTTTAGGCAACGCTACTTTTACTAGATACCAAGAGTCATTCCATGCTTGATATAGAAATGCTCCAAACAAATGGTAGAGTGATTTCCTCTACTTTGGTCAATAACCTAAACAAACCCACAAGTGTTAGCTACTTCTCAATGACAACTAAAGAACATAAGAACTAAAACACAAGGCAGGTTTTGTTTAAAGTATTCGTGCAGCAGATTTTTATGTGTGACAAATTAGCAAGAAGAAATTCAGCCAAGTACCTCCTAATTCCAAGATCTGACTGTGTGCCCTGGTCGTGCCTCAGGTGCATATGGAGTGAGACCCTCAGGCATGTACTAATTTTTGTGTTCCCTTCTCCATCGCCTGTCCACCTCCATCAGTTATCACGTGCTCTGTCCCAGTATTCATTGAAAAAAATCTTGGGAATGAACGCACAGGGAGGTACAGTATAACCCTGCATGTGAGACAGGCACGGCCTTCAACGGGTGTACGCTCTATTTAGAGGTCAGAATTAGTAATCAACTACTGCAGATTCTAAAGAAATTGGTCCTAGCATGCTACAGCATGCATTTCAGACTCTAGTATGAGCAGACATGTCTGTTCTTAATGATACTCAGGCCTTTTAAAATATTTGTTTGTTTGCTTGTTTTGTTAGTTTCTTTCAGAATCTTTAAAAATGTAGGAAGTCACAAGAAAAGCAATGTCAGATTCTGTCTAGACTTAAATTAAAACTTCATATATGCTTTATTTCACTAGTGTAATCCTAAAGGGATAAAAGAAGAGTGATTCTTTTATCACAGCACTCAAGATCAGGCAAGAAAACTTCCTTGGACAATAAGTGCTCCTATCTGACTGCTAAAATCAAAAGCTTGTAAACCAGCCTGTGACAAACTCTAAAGGAGGATCTTTAAAATCTCTGGTGCCTCCTCCAGTTTCCTCCCTGCTCTCATAATCCAGAGTCACACCAATGTTTTCCATGACAAATCTAGCTACAGTCCAATCTCAGCTGTTTCTCAGTCACTGCAGTACAACTGCACCATGGCCCCTTGGTGTTATATGACTTCCAGACAACCTGTATCATCAGCATATCATAAATCATTCTAAGCTGTCTCTCACTGGCTATTCCTTTTGCTGCTGACTTCCCTGTATATTACTGCTTTTACATACACTGGATAGGAAATGCTGCTACATCTTCAAACCATAAGCTAAGAACTCTGTGTATGACCCTTTCATGAAGATCTCTAAATCATATTCTTTAGATACATACAGGTTTTACTACTGCTTCTCAATAACATGCTAAATCCTTTCTATTTCAAAAGATTTGAAGAGAACTTGGTGACCTAAGAGGAGCTGCATTTTCAGGAAAAACTAAGCATTTATCACAAGGGTATCAGACATTTTTATAAAAACATAGATGATCATAATTAATATGCTTCTGAATAACAGCCTGAAAATATCTTACCTTGTGCAGAATATCCTACAATGACACGAGCTCTAAATGTAAATAAAAATTAGGAGAGGACAATAAAAACATAAATTGTGTATATTGCTTGCTGCGGAAATATTAATTATTGAAAACTGAGTCTCTCCTGTTTTTCATGATGTACTAAAGGGACAACAAGAACTGAAGGTTAATTAATATGGAGATTTCCATAGCAAGTTCAATAACAGGGTTTCAGATTCAAGCTCTGTGTTATCTTAATAGCAAAATTTAAAAGGTTTTTCTTTCTCTGTTGATTTATGTAGCTTCATCTCATATTTCCCAACAGATTTCAAATTTTCTAGTTCATTGGCTGAGCCAAAATGACACATTACTTACCATGTATTACACCAACCAAAAAATATTACTTGTCTATCCATCTAAATACCCAGATTTTTAAAGTTTTCTTTGTTTGGCTATTTTTTTCTTAAAAAATCCAAACAAACAGACAAACAATAAACCCAAAAAAACTTGCCCGTATATATTAAACAATTTTAAAAATTATTTCTGTCTCTAAACAATTTGCCTCAGTGACAATTTTAGAGAGAAGTGTTTGTGATATAAAAATATCAAAGGGATTGGCAACATTTCAACCAGTTCTTTGTCTTTCATTTTCAGAAATGAGAGATTTTGAAAAAAAAGAGGTCTGCTTATGTGTGAATATACAGTTGATGAGATTGAAGATGAACATAGATATAACTCAGACATAAATGACCCAATCTGCAGACAGGCTCACTAGCTTGGCTTTCCATTCTTTATGATTGAAAAAATTGAGGTTTTGAAAACATTTTTGCTTTGAAGTTATTAAAGATAGAACAAGATCTATCTAAGAAGCATAGACTGGCTACGAACAAATTGAAACTAACATATAGAATGTCACTGATGATCAAAGGAAAGAGGCTTAAGGTAGAAAAAATGTAGTTGTTTTTCCATGAAGTTTGATGTGTTTTGTCAGTGCTATATAAAATGGATCTGTGTGAAGGATTAAGGGACATACTGTCCAGTACAGGGCCTTGGCCTGAAGCCCAGAACCAAGACGGAAGACGATGTTCAGCAAGAGGGTTTGGCACATTTTCCTCAAAAATCAGTCCTACACTGGGTGTCCTATATAGAGACACTGCTCCAAATATGCGAACATGCAGGATGGCAGTTCATGTAATTTCTTTAACTCAGTGAGAAAGAGAAGTTATTGTAGGAAAGACCTTAAGTCTCAACTAGATTGGAGTGATCTTGATAAATACTGATGACCCAAAAATTCCTTCTGGCCCTATGGTACTTTTCTTGGTGTACTTGATAACATCACCTGATTAATCATCTATTATGAATGCAAGACTGGTCAGCAACACAGAATAAAGTAAGACTTTCAAGTAGGGTAATCAATAAGTTAGAAAAGGTCCTAGTGATTACTTTTTCTACCAGGTAAGTTGAAGGGGTTTTTATGGCAAACCTTTCTTTCTTTCTTTGGCCACAAAGGAGAAAATATTGCCTAGGCTTCTACCTATCTGCATTAGCATGCTATTTGATTCTGCACGTGTAGCTAGCAAATGAATGGAGAGTATTGATTGGATCACTAGGTACTCAAACACCTTTCTCTGTCAAAGGCCTTCACTAGCATTTCACTTAAGTGGTCTGGACAGGTTGTCTGTGGCTGTTAAATACTGTGATTTCCTTAAAGTTAAGACATCTCGTTCAGTGAAGATTCTGTTCTCAGCCAGGCTCAAGTAGTACTGATGCAATCCAAGATGTTTTCTATCAGTGACACCAATTTCTTGCCTGATGCTAATCTGGATAACTTGCTTCCTTCTGCTGTTAAAGATCCAAGTGACAGACTATCACAGTTTAAGCTCTTCCCTTCATTAACTTTTAAAGTGTCTTCTTGTATTTGCGTCCAATTCCTGTCAACATGCAAAAATCTCTTTTTCTGAATAACAGATTAGAGATGGTCAGAAAGTAGCTGCACTTCTTGATATTGAAATTCCTTCCTTTATCCAATCTTTTCCTTTCTTTCCCCACCTTAAAAAGAACATATTTTTGCATATTGTCTCTGCTTAATAAATAATACTTATGTTTGTGATGAGGGAAATATGAGGCTGGATATTCCCATGCTGCATGGCAAATTCTTCTAGAAAAGCAACATAGAAATGCCCAAGAATAACCGTCACTGGTAAAAGAATATCAGTAACAAATGAACACGTCAGGTATCTTGGGTTTTCTTTAATGCTTGCTGGAGAATAAGGCACACTTAAAAAAGATAAATACTAAGGCTGCAAAGCAGTCAGGGTATGGGAGAGGGCACCGGAGCTCCACAGTAACTTGAGTCTCCATTGGACCTTGGACAAGTCATCCTTCACTCATGCAAAACAAGACCAGCAAGCAGCCTCAGCCACATGTCTGCTTTGCCTCAGGGGTGCCGCAAATCTGAGCTTGTGTTTATGGAGTGGTTTGGGGTGACTTGTGTGGCAAGTGCTGTGTAATAAGTAAGAGAAAGGAGAATAGATTTCTTTTTTGTGAAATTTAGGCACTGAGAATTACAACTAAGTGAAACCGAACTCCCTTGACCTTTTACTATTTCACAACAACTGGCTTAATCAACAGCCTCTGACATCTTACCTAAAAATCAGACCTTTCTTTTTACCTTACAATAGGAGAAGATTGAAATGCAATTACACTCATACTTTGTATATAACTGGATTTCCTCATGACTGCCAAATTATTTTTGCAGTTCTGAAAACAAATGGCCTGTACTCACCTTTCCTTTAGCTGAATACAGACTATGGATGTCTCCAACAGTGAGCTCTTTTTTTTTTTTTTTTTTTTTAAGATTATTTCAAGTTGTATCAGTTTTCTGAAAACCAGAGAGGTGAAATCTCCTACATACATTATTCCTGTGCTCTCAGTTGCTGACTTTGCAGTGACTGTTGTAGGCTGAATATGGTGGCGACAGTATGTGGCTAATTATTCCTCAGCTCAACCTTTGATTCACAAAGACTTGCAGAGTGACTCCTATAAGGAAGAAATTTTGGAGGGGCTAGACTCCAACTTGATTTAACCCGGACTTTCTCTGGCCACTGCAATTACTGATTCTTTGGATTTGCTTCCAGTTCTCCTCTAGGTAAGCAGCATCTACCTTACAGGGTTTTGTGAATACCCCATATCTTCCATAGCTTATTTTTGGTTTTATGTCATGTATTGGGTCTATGTATCTTAGGTTTCTCTGGTATAAGTTGGCACAAACCCTGGGTCTTTCAGTCTAACTCACCGGTGGCTGGCTCCTTATATCTCCCCTTTGACAAACTGGAGCCAGCTGCCCCTGCCCTCCTGAAACCAGCTCTGCTTATCAGAAATGCCTCGAAGCTGTCCCAATCCTTTGTGAGTTACACTCTAAGTTCAAAGGCAAGCAAATACCACGACATGGAATTTTTAAGTCTTTCCTCTTGTTTAAAATATACAGCTGAAAGTAAATATCTTCCGCACACCTTGTTCAGAAAATCTGTTGTTCAACCAGGTTTTGTGACTAATTGCTTCATTAACTTATTCTTTAATTTTTTGACAACAGATGGAAGGAGATGCAAGTAAGAGTGGTGCCGTAAAGCATATAGTATTACATTTTAATTTACCAGAATTAATGACAAGAATGTTGAGAGCTACTTGAGATGACCACATCTGGTACAGATTATTACCTCTGCTTAAGGACAGTACTAAAAAATAATTTTTGAGACCTTTCTAAACACAGTTTTATCAGGCATCTTGTTTTAGTTGAAGTTATTCAGATTCTGGTCGTGCAGCCTTTAAATGCCTATATGCCAATATGATAAGAGAACAGCAGCAATATTTATCTGAGCATCCAACAGTATTTATGCCGTATTTCTGGTAATGCATTTAACATGTCATTAAAATGTTCCATTAAGAGCTCCTAGAGTCACAACTTCAAAATAAAAAGCTAATGTTTCATTAGCTCTAGCGATATCGAGAACATTTCCTGAAACTAAGTTACCAATTCTTGATTCTTGTCATCCATAATGTAGATTAATTATTTAAAATTTAATTAATTTATCCTCAGAATCCCACAGACAGAGGGTTGCCACTGACGTATCTGAATATATTCAAGAAAAGACCCCCAATTCCATACATACTAAAATCATGTTATAGGTCTTATAACTGACTCAGAGTGCCTTCCTAAGTGGCTCCTGATCCAGACTAGAGGTGACACTGTAATGATATTCGTAGTTGGACAATATGATTCTCTGAACAAGAATTGTATTTAATATTTACAGGAGAGTTGCAATGTATATTCCATTCCAAGAAGATGCTATAAATTTTGTCAAGGAAGCAGAACTTTTAAAAAGCTATTTAAAAGTTGCATTTACGGCACCTGAATTTTTTTCAGGATATAAATATTTATACATACTGCTTATATCAATGATTTGGGCTATATAATATTAAAATTTTATCATCGAGCTGTAGAGTTTTATGACTGATCCAGTAAGGACAAGAACTGAAAATTATGCTTTTATGACATGATTTTCCTTGACTGTCACTAATACATATTCATTCAACAAGTACAAGAGCATATTATGGATGTCTTTGTAAAGCATTTTTTACATGCATAAGTTGTGACATTTCCAAGAAGGCAGGATTCTTTTATCTCAAATTTTCAGCATTTAGGATACTATAGGGAGCAAGTTTAAGGCATCAGATGCAGGTAAACAAAGAAGCAGAAGTAGAAACACCAATTATTATAAAGGAATTATAGGAGTGTAATAGGACATCAGCCTGGCTAAACAATAGGTTCTTCTTGGACCTTGAGAAATAAGTGGGAAGTTTACAGAAAGCAAGGTGAGATTCAAGGGGAAGATGATAGAGTAATAACACAAAGGGACAAAATCAGGAGGCACAAGGCACAAAAAAGACCAAACTAGTAAAGGGCATAAAAACTAATGAGAAAGGCAATGTAAGTGATAAGGGAAAATGGTGTGGGAAATGTAAGTTGTAATATATGCTGTAGGAAAATGTCATGCCACAGTTAAACAGGGAGGGAAATTTATTTATAAATGGCATAAAGCATGTGAACAGATGGATGACATTCTTTGCCTCAATGTTTTCAAAGAATGAATGTCATCTGCAATCAGGTGTCTGACACAAGTTCTGTTAATGATGAAACCTTATTCTATAACCTAGAATAAGGAAAGGGTTTAGTGAACATCTATGAAAGTCAGAGACATTAAAATTATTTGATACAATAAACCTTGTCCTATATAATTTGAAGAGGTGATCTAAGCAATATATTGTAGTGATGACTCTAAAGAGTTACTGGAATATGGTGAGATACTGGGTGACCAATGAGAAACAAAATAAGGCTTCTCTGGAGCAAAGTATGGTCTGTGAAAACAGAATTATAAATATACCACTTAACTTTAATTTTTCAGAAAAATTGTAGGAACAAACAAGTGCCAAGAAGAAACAAAGATGATCAACAGTCAATAAAGACGTATTGAGAACAAATCACATCAAAGAAATCTGATTTTTTGCAATAAAAGAGAAATAGAAGGGAAAGCAACAGATATCCATTACTTATGTGTTAATACGATGGTATTTCAGAGAAAGTTCTCATAAACAACCTGAGGACCAGTGTTCTAGATAAAACTTTCAGAAGCTGGCTAGGAAACTTGTAACTGAGCTCACTATCAAATGGAAAAACATATGTATTGAACTTCTACAAGTGCCTACTGACTCTAGTACTGGCTGCTGCAGTTAAGCAAAATGAAACTTGAAGAGAATGGGTTAATGGACTAGAATTGAATTGTATCTTAATAAACTAGAGAAAAGGCCTGAAAAAATAAGATTAAATACAGTAAAGATTAATGTAATTTTTTCTATTTTGGTATGAGCACTCTGTAGCATAACTACAAGCTATGAAATGTCTCATTTGGTAGCAGCCTTACAGAAAAAGTCCTTCTGGTAAAATGGGTTACAACATGACTGTGACTCAAACACTGACATTTTTGGAAAGGGCATATGAATGGATAAAAACCATGTATAAACAGCAGTGTAGCTGTATCTTAAGATCATTGCTCAATTTTAGGCACCTTGATTCATGAAAGATATTGATCAGTTGGGCACGATCCAGTGAATGATCAAAGGTTTAGAAAACACCAAAATGAAGAAAAAAACATTGAAATGATTATTTAAAATCTAGGGGAGATAAGGTCATAGAGGAGACTGACAGTAGCCTTTAAAAACATAAAAGACTGCTGCAGAGAGGAAAAAACCAGTTTGCTCTTTATCATGCACAGAGCAAGAAATAGTGCTCTTAAATGACAGCAAGAAAGATTCAGTTTAGATGTCAAGAAAACCTTTTTAACAATAAAGGTAGTAATGCACTAGGACAAATTGCTTCGGATGCTGTAGAAATCATTTGAAGTGTTTGAGAATAGGTTAGAAAAGCACCAGTAAAGATCGCTTAAAGATGGTCTGGCCATAAAGGGATGGAAAAGGATGACACCCTGTTCAAGGTTGGGCTGCTGATGAGATTATCAAGAAATGTGTTACAGGAAATGCTCCTGATTCTGTGATGGAAGTTTTCACCTCCTACCTGGGAAACTGGGAGAGCTACCTACAGATCTCAGCATTCTCCTTTTTTCCTTCTATAGCATTTCAAGGCTTGAATTACAGTATTTGTACTGAAATCCCTCTCTGTTATTGAGGTGTGTCTAAAAAGACCCTCTAGTATTCTAAGATACTTTATAATGCATATTCTAGAAGTTCATCTGAAAAATACTGAATTCCTGTGACTTAACTTCTTCCAGAGAAATTCTTTGATGAACTATAGCTAAAGAACATGATTCCTGAGTCCCTGGTGATGACTTGCTGTTAAAGATACATTCGTGTTGTTCACGATATGCGAGTGATTCTATATTACTTGTTTCTATGATGAAGTACAATGAGATCTCCTGAAAGACCATCCACATAGTGATTCCAAGTAACTATTTTACAATATTTTCAAGGTTATGATTTTAGACTTTATAGGAAACATAATGGGGATGTCTAAGACCAAGAACCAGAAGATAATTTGAATCACCCTTTTCTCCTTCTCATGGGACACAAAGAACAGGCTAATGCTTGTTTCCTTTTTTCCTCATGCCAGGAGTTGAAGAAAATCCACTGCTGACAGGACCTCAACGTATGTACAGCTTTGGCACTTCATCCCTGCTGCCTAATATACTATTAATTCTTTAATAATACATCAAATCCTTTCATCAGCCCCACCAGAATACCAACAATATCTCCATTTGCCTTCCTCATGCCCCAAGCTCTATCTTCATATCTCAGCATAGCAATCTCCACCATATATCTTCATCTTGCTCAAAACTTATTAGTGACTCAGACGTTTCTACTTTCAATATAGTTTGAACAGTGATGTAATATACATAATTTCAGCCCTCTGTAAAAAAATTTATAGTCATACTCCTGGCCTTTGTTTTTTTGATACTTCCTACTGATAGAATTATGTCAACTGCTCTGTGTGGTTTTTCAAGGGGGATCTCAGGGAAGTTTTATGTGCTGGTTTATATAACTTTCACGTACTTTCTCACAGCACAGCATACTATCACTGCAACTCCTGATTTATGAGAAGAAAAATAATGTGCTTTTTGCCTGAAGAAAGAAATAAGTTCTGGAAAGTCTCTTAGGATGACACATTATTCATTTAGCAAAAAATATGTTCAAGAAAATTATGTGTGAACTCTGAAAATATCAGCTTTGGCATGAATAATGGTTACCTCTTTTTGCTTTTGTGAACTCTTCAGCAAATGTTACAGATGCTACGCAAGATCAGTACATGAGCAATACTTGAAAATCTGATGATGTAATAGAGCTACACTCTTGAATAGCAACCAAAACACGTCACTCAACTTAGAGGTAACCTGCAAACGTCTACTAAGTGAAAGAGAGATCTAGAGCCAAATTATACTAGAAGTAGTACAAATATAAAAGGCAAAAAAAAATTTTGAGTTTACCAACAATTGTCTATAGCCTGAGGCTAAATGATGCAGCAGAAAACTTACACAACTCAGTGCCCAGATGTCCATTCATTTACAAAAGGCTGCCTGGAAGCTGTTGAAATAAATGCCGTCGGAAATAGGAGACTGATCCATAAAATCCAGTCTCATCTCTCAGAGAGTTCAGAGGTGATTGCATTCAGTGACCTCACTGGCTCTAATTAGTAAGGGAAAGCAAATAAATAAATAAATCCTTTTTACCTTTTTTTTTCCCCTGTCTCTGTGTAAAATCCAAACATGTTGTTGAACAGTGGGGGATAATAAACATTAGAAGTGCCTATTTGCATCTTTGTCTTGATGTGCTCACAGAACCCGAAGGAAACCAATTAGTACTGAGAATATAACCCTGTGCTTAAAATTAAATGCTGTCTTAAATAAAATATTGATAGTAAAATTAATTTAAAGGCATAGTCAAACGTTAATATCTCTGAACTATCTAAGAATTGTTTATGTTGGAAAAGACCTCTAAAATCATAGAGTTCAACCATTAACCTGTCATTGCCATGATTACCACTAAACCATGTCCCTAACATGTTAGCAGATGGATAGTTAATCGCCACAGAAGCTCCTGGATTAAGCAGCCCCATGTAAAGATTCATTTTATCTGTAAGAAGGAAACATACCGTTACATTTTTATTGCAAAAATATATGTCCTAAATTCAAACTATGCTTCCTTCATTTGTAAACCTCATTAATTAAGCAAGATAGGTAGGTTAGTTTGCTTTTTCTTTATTCCCATATGCATTTTCATTTCAATTAGCTAAACTCTGCTTTGTTAACTTTCCTAAATAACTATCCTAGTCTTATTTTTATTATCATTTAATTGTAACTACAATTAAATTGAAATGGGAGGTGTTTAAAAGCAAACACAAAAATGAAGACTTCAAGAAACAAAAAGATTGTAAATGCAATGAACAACATCAAATGACCTGACATGGGAACAAAAGTTCTTATACATCAGTTTGGGTCCTAACTCTCTACGTCAACATGACACTCCATAGGGTGATCATTAATGTCAGAAATGGCTAACTTCTAGAGATTCATGTCTCCCTCAAAAGGCAGTAGTTAACCATACATTATAGGAAAACAGGGCTTTAAGGAGAGCCAAGGGGTTGTTTGTTTCCTACAGTCACAGTGACCACCATTTTGAGTATTTTTGCAATATCTTTTACTTAACTATTAAATAAGCAAACCAAGCTTCTCTGTTGCCACCGAGAAATGCAGTCAAATATGACTAAAGAAAGAAAGAAACCAAACTGGGATCCTCCCTTCCTGTATTTTTACACTTCTATTCTAATTTTATACTCTTGGCAGGCCATTGGTACTGAAACCAGCTCTTAAATATTATGCTTGAAATTCAGGCTTACAGTGCTTCATGCAGGTGTGTGGAAAAACTAAATCATGAATTGTCGTGACTGAAGAAAGGATAACAAGACTTAACAGTGACAGAGTTTAGGCTAAACACAAGCTAGACATTTACCCAAGGGAGAGATTTTAAAATTTTCAAAGAGAGCTTGGAATCTGTGTGTGAGATAATTTAATACAGCATTTCATGACTATGTTATTCATATCCAGGGCATATTGATTGTTTTGTGCTTAGAAGTCATTAACTATATTTTGTTACTTATGTTTTAAGAGCCACTAGCTGCAAAAAGGAAAAATTCTACATGTAAAACTCAGGGGATACAACCTTAATTCCACTTAAATGATTTTAACCTGCGGCATCAACAGGTGTAGGTCATTAAAGGTTTTTAGCAATCAGGCCAAAAGCTTATCTACTGGGATGAAATTCTCAACTAATAGGAGGTGATGTGAAACTCAGAGTCTGGAAACAAAAGAAATACAAGCAACTGGGAAGAAAATAACAGCTTGTGAGCTGAGGGGCTATAGAGAGATTCTCTTCAGCTTCTGCTGAAACAGGCATCCTAAGCGCCACTCTGAATATGACCTAAACCAAGACCAATTCCTCTAGCTGATCACAGTGGCTTGCAGCCCCACTAGTAGCTATGGTTAGTGTATGAGAGCTTTTTGATTAATCTGTTGTTGACAATATTGGGGGGGGTTATATTGTAAGGACTCTGAGTTTGAAAAATACCTCACCCTTGACAGTAAAAAGGAGGCAGACTGGCTTTGGATTATACTTAAAGAAGAGCAAAATCAGAGATAGAAGCAAAGTCAAACCCACCAATCTGGAAAGCATTACTTAACGTAGACAGTTAGGACACTTAAGAAACAAAGACAGAAATTAGGTGAGACACCATGTAAATTCTTATGTGACAGGACTTTCCAGCATCCTGTATAGTTATTTCTGTTCCAGTATGCTAACAAGTCTAAGCTATAGAAAACTTGTGTTTCCTGATGTTCTTGCTTATATGCCTAAAATTAATCATATTTTAAGTGTTTATATGACTTGGTGTATTTTCCTAGGCATAGTTCAAGTTAGAAACTCCTAATTTTATTTTTAATGGAGAATGAATCTATTTTTTCTGTGTAATTTTGAGATTCAGCTTCAGCATCGTAAAGGACATCTCCTTCCAATAACATCTTGCTGAAAAAAGTCACTTTGAAGACTGTGGAATAATCAACTGCACATTCTGAATAGGTGCATGTGGACTAAATGGACATAGTCCATGTCTCTTGTCAAATGTTAAGTCATACCAATACTGATTGGCCCTTGATTTTTATTTCAAAACAATTCAAAGTAAAATGTAAAATCTTACTCTCTTGCTCATTAGAAAAGCTTCTAAAGCAAGGCAAAACAAACCCAGGCTGTTGGTTCTTTCAATCGTTTATCTCTGATTTGTGAACAGAAGGGAAAATAGCTACGTTAAGTAATAACCTGGCACACATTTCTCTTCCACTGAGACAGAGCTCTACAGCTGGCAAACGAACTATTCCCTTGCAACAGAGCTTCAGCAAAAAGCTCCTGTTGTATTTTGGATGAGAGCTGGCATATTGAATGTGTCAGGCTTGGACTCTGCACCTTCCTGAAATCTCATCAAAACCTAGTGCCTGAACAGCTTTGAGTCAGATGTCAGGAGTGACAAAAGGGCCAGCTAACTGCTTGCGGCTGCCCAACCGGCAAGCTGTCTCTCTGCTGTCAGAGTAATCAATTTGATAGGTCTTGTCACACAGGGAAAGAAGTGATTTTGGAAAGAAAACCAACAAATAGAGCTAGGCTTAGAGCAAAATAGTTGGTGCCGCTATGATTTTAAATTAGTGTCACATTTAGGCACCTTGCCTTATTACTTGGATGGGATTGTGAGCAGAGTGCACTTCCTCATTCAGGCCTACACTCACTACATTTGTAATGTGGTTTTGGGGTAAGAAAGTCTAATATCAGGTCAGATACACCACTTGGTTCATTCCTTTGAGAGGTGTAGTGACACCACAGGCATCTGATTCTCTTTGACTTAGAGTCTTTCTCACTCACCCAAATGAAGGAAACAGCAAAAGCGTAGATGGCAGCCCAACCAAAAAGCTTTCTCTTTGCCTCCACACTGCCCAGACAAGGACAGGCAGAGGTTTGGTCCTGCTGCTGGGATACTGAAGACAGCAAGAGAGAGAAATTAGGAGCACAGCGTGTTTATTCCCTCCTTTCTGCGAGGCAAATACACTGAGAAGCTGTTGAATGATCTGTGTTGCTATATGTGTCTTTGGACAACGAAATAATTATGCTTCCTTTCTCACTGAGCTACTTGAGGAAGGGGAACAGAAAACCTGGGGAATTCTCACACCTGGAGGATAAAACATTGATCCAAACAACAAAATCCAAAATAAGTGTTGTTCAACAAGATTAATTAAGCAAGGGGAATATGATGCTGAACAAATTTCTAGGAATTAATGGCTGTTTCAGTACCACTTGTAGCTGAATTCACTGTTAGTAAAACAACTTGCAAGAAAGTTAAATATCAGTAAGCTATTTCAGTATGGAAACGGTTAGATCCAGATGATTTAGACACACTTGGCATACGGCCACTGATGATCAGTGGTGATTCTTATGGTCATGCCTAACTCTAAATGCTGGAGATTTCATCAATACAGTTTTCCAACCCTTTGTTGAGCAGCCACCATCCTGGAATGAGAAAACATAAAGACGTCCATCTTTCCACCATTTCCCAGCGTATAGGGGTCAAACCTGTGGGTGTGCTTATCACTGTAGAAATCGCCATTCTTATTAATTAGTTAACTACTACCCCATATAAAACCAGAGAAAAAAGGAGATTCAAGGGCCTCCTCACCTTCTCCTTTGTTTCTCAGCTGTACCCTAAGCCATGTGACCAGGCTAGTTCAGCACTTGTTGAAGGACAGTTATTTTGGGAGATGGCTGCCTGATGGCAATCCTTGGAGCTGGGACCTGATGTTGCTCCTCCTGCCTTGTTTTGTTACCTCTTTTTAGAAATGAGAGTGTCTCCCTTTTTTCCTTCCATTTCCTTCCCAGCCCAGTTTCTACATTTTCTCACAAAAGTGAAAGGTAAAGATTTAAATATTTTCAGACTGAGGTAAAAGAACCAAGATCTTGGGAAACTTGGTTTGATCACAGCTGAGTAAAATCACAATGAGTTAGATCACTTGCTCATAAATGCTTATTTCTCATAAATAGATAGGATTTACCATGTCCAAAGTTATGTTTCAATTTTCAGCTTTACTAGAAATTTTATTAGGCTCTTAAAAGGCATTATTAGTGCTCTATGAGGTTTTCAGAAGGAAAATCCCACATCAAAATCTAAATGTAAGTAATGTGAAGGAAGAAAGTAGGTGGTTTTCTGCTCAGTGTTTCAGTGCTGAAACAAATAAGAGTCATATAAAATCAAATATTGTATTAAAATTTTATTCTCTACCAGCTAGGAGGAAAATATTTTCAAATTTATATATTGTCTGCATAATAAATTCCGGTGGACTTCATTAAAGCGGGTATCTTCTAGAAAGAAAATACTAAATTTTTCTGTGATTCCAACCACAGAATTTCCATATTTATTAGGCTCTGAAGTAGAATTAAAAGTAGTCCATCCTTGCCAAAGATATAAATAATATATTCTGAAGAAAACCTATTTCTCAAGTGTTAATCATATCCACCATTGGTTACATTAAAGCTAATGAAAAAACTCACTTAATATATTACACTTAGGAAATTGGATCTCATGCTCTTTCCATATGCCTTTGTATAGACAAGGAAATGCAAGTGTCATTTTTAGTAATATTATATACTGATATTAGATGAAGTTATTTATTTAATTTAATGATTTATTTAGCTTTTTTTCCCACATACAGGATCATATGTTTACTAGCATATCTGCTGAAAATGTTTTAATAATCCAAAGATCTCCATCTTTTAAACCAGTCAGGTTTTCAGGCTTCTTTTCAAATACAGATATATAGTATTGCATTAATGAAAGTTTCAAGCATGAGAAAAAAATTTGCATTTTCATTGATCTCAGGTGAAAATAAATTGTTTAGTCTGTTGAAATTTTGTGAGCTACAGGGATTACTCAGGCTGGGAGATAACATACAGAAGCTTGTTTGACTCATGATTTTAATCTCAAGTTTTTCTTTGTTGTCATTTGCTCACGTAACTTTTGGTGAAGGAAGAAAATGGTTTTATTTGGTCTCTGAATTGTCTCAGATTTGAGGGACGTCTCAGACAAATTTCAAGGAAGTTAGAGAAAGGAAGGGAGGTTGAACATTTTGTGATTGCATATCAGTTTTAACACAAGCCACTTTTCATAAAACTCCCTGATTACAGGGAAATTATTGTTATTTGGAGCAACCTTAGTAGATAGTGGAATATAGTCCCCTGTTTTACTGTCTGAATTTTAAATGAAGTGCTACAGGACATGTAGAGAAGGACCAATAAGGACATTTCAGTGAAGAAATGCCATCTGCTTCATTACCAAAGAGCATGCAGGAAAGGGACCTGTAAGCTATGTAAGCAGCATAAAAGTATGTTTATAAAGTAAGGCATAAATATCCATAAAATAAGCCAAAGGCTTTTTTAACAATAAAACCAAGTAACAACAAAATGTTGACTGCTGGTTCTCAATCCAGCACCCTGTCTCATTAAGGGACACAAACACCTGTTTCCTTGCTCTTTGATGGCTGGTTTTTCTATCCTGTGTTCTGGGTTTTGTTGGACAGGAGTCTCTTGGTACCATTTAACAGAAAAGACTGTTTTGAATGCATGACCTAGAAGGGTGGTGATCTCTAGTTCATTTCATGGCAGAGAGAGTAAAATATGCCTAAAAAATCAATTATGTGACAAGGTTTGAGTATTGATTAATTTTTACTTCTACATAACATATTTAAATATTTCCACATCAATTCAGCTGCCCCAGTTTTGAATACCTTATGACGGTCATAGATGTTTTACTATAAGGTAAACATTGAATTTTACTTTCTCCCGAGTCTTTGAGATTTGACGTTTTCTTTGTTGACTCCATCTTGGGTACCCTTTTTTTCTGCTTCATAACATGATATATGAAGTTTGAACTTAACTTTTTTCTTTTGTTAGAATTCAGTGGCATTTAGAGACCTAATTATTCTCTTTTTCTTTGCTAAGCTTTGACTGAAATAATAGTAGCTGAAATACATTGAGTGTTACTCTTTAAGTCTTCTTTTTTGCCTCTAAGTCTTATTAAAGTGGAGTTACACTTTTAATGGCCTCTTTGATTATTTCAAATAGTCTTTATTTATATATTTATCTCTCTTTCTATTTTATCTTAATAATAATGTTTTCTCCATCTTAATGTATCTGTAGAGGAAGCATCTGTTCCCAGTAATATGAATTTCTAGTAATATGGAGGGTTTTTCCTCCTAGACCCTGGATTTTACTCTACTTATCTCTGGCTTTTTAATGACATAATTCACTTTAATATATAACTTCATGTACTTTTCAAAAGATTTCTATTCTAGCATAAATCTACATCCCTATGCACCCTAATTTTATTACTCTGGTTTCTGTTGTCTTTTCTGCCTTACTTTCTTGTCTCCAACTGTCTAATTAAAACTGTCTGTAGTTTGTTTCAGGAAAGAGTTATAATTGCAATCCAGGGAAAACCTCTTCATGTAGCCATTAGATTTATTAGGCAATCCTAGCAATCTTTAAGGAAGAAGAGTTTACTATGTTTTTTTTGCACGCTGGTCAAAACCAAAAAAATGAAAAATTCATCACCACACTTGTTGCTGATTTAGAAGACACTTAACGTTGAAACAAGTGGAAATATATTGCAGTCCGAGAACCTTCAAATCCCGTCCTTGCCACAAGGGGAATCTTGATTCCTTAGGTACCATTTGTGCTCAGCACCTTCCTGAAGATGCCATTTGAAGGCAGGGTTACCGACAGGCCCACCTTTCAGCCCATGCATCCTAATTAGTGTTCAGATGTGCTCATGTGTTTTGAAGAAAGGTGCAACAAGAGACAGCTCCTAGTCTTCTGGGAAGCCAAATGAAATTAAAAGGTCTAACCCATATGAGGGCTTAAACACTGGACTTAATATGAAAGATGCTGACAGGCTCTTTTTATCAGTCACCTTTTGAGCATGTGTAATTAGGATCACCACAGGAGTATCATATTAATATGCAGAGGAGGTAATATTAAAGAGAATAGGTGAGATGAGATCACAACGGACTTTGTGAAACCTCTTTTATCTTTGAGGACCAATATACTGCAGCTGAAGCACGAAGTCCCCCAGGAGTTATGTAGTGTCATTAATCCATTTAAGTGGCATGTGGGCTAAAATGTAAAAAAAAAAAATTCTAACCTGAATCACTCAAAAGTTCTCATAAACTTAGAATACACAAATCAGCAGACGGTGTAAGCAATGCGTGCTCATCTTCATCCCTCACAGCGCTGGGTGCTTTCCCCAAAACAGGAAAGGGATGAAAGACCTTTTGTACCATCTCCATATCTCCATACTCCTCTGATGTTTGAACCTTGCAAGGCTGCAGCATGACATGGATCAGGCTGTTGAGAGACTGTTCTGAGCTGCTCTTCCATTCCCTCTTCCAGGGAAAGGTAACATCCCCATGTGACCAAGCCACCCAAAAGACAGAGCTGGTTACAGGTAGACTGTTACACTTGCAGCAAGCAGGTAACATTTTGGACTAGTATTAGAGGCACTAGTGTGATACTCAAGTTGGGTACCACAGCAATATTTCCAGAGATTTTATAATAACTATTGTGATTCTTTATTATATTTGTTATGACTCTATATTTGGTGTTTTTTTTCAAATTATCATAAGGAAATTTGGTGGTAATCAATTTCTTTAATGAACAAAGTTCATTATCACCATAAAGTTGCTATCTGTTGAGACACTTTTTAGAAGTACTGCTACAAATTATAAATTCCTTGTGAATTTTCTAATATTAAATTGTACTGTGATACATATTAACTTTTTAGAGGATATAAATAAGTAGCCAGCTCTCATATTTTACAATGAAAACTGAACTTCAAATAAATCCTTAATGTTTTTTTCTTTCCTGGTGAATAGTAAATTCAAACTGCACTGTCTTATTTTTGTCTTTTGTGGGGACAAGTAAAAGAGGAGTTATGAAGAAACAGGAAAAAATAATAAGGAAAAACTATTTATTCAATGAGATTAAACTATAATCTAATTCAAATCTTATTAGTCTCATTTGGGGAATTCCCACTGGTTTTAGTCATATTCAGGTCCAGCTCTTAAGTTAAGTAATTAATATTCTGAATCACACTTACTCTAAGGAGTACATAATTTATAATTTGGTATTCTTCTGACTTCCAGAGCATCGGGGAAAACTGCCATGAGCAAAAGTGTACAGTTCATCTGAGACAGCATGTGGTTTTACTGCACAAATCTTGTTTTATTTGGCTGCCTCTGAACAAGCTGCCTCCAGATAATTAAACAGAACTGTAGTTGAAGGCAAAGTTGCCCAATGTTTCATTCTCTTAAAAGAACATTTTGACCAAGTGGGTTATATTTTCTGTCTTCCAGTATTATATACAGTATAGCCAGTTTATTCTGATACCGAGAACAGTTTGCTCAGATTCTCAGTAACAAATGTAACACAGAAAATATGTTATGAGTCTAAGGTTTGGGTTGCCTCTGACAAAGTGCAGAGGTTTCAATTAATGAAGTTTCATAGCCCCCATCAGTGGCATGGACAATCTTGTATTCCCTTCTCTGTATTTCCCTCACTGTGGCAATTTGCTTTTTAATATAATTTCCCAATGCTCCATGTATCTGGGAAAGAAATTCCTCTATTCTACAAATATTTGGAATTTAAAATTAGTATTCCAGAAGAAAACTAATGGAAGACTTATGAGATGCTCTTCTAAGCCTTTTGGATTGAAGGTTTATAATGACATGAACATTACAGATAGAAGAGAGACTGCATATTATGCATTGTGATCGGGGAGTTAGCAGTATTAATTTCAAGTGCCTGTGTCAAAATATATTTAGGCTAGTACTACAGAAGATAATTAGTCTACAAAGAGAAGCTGAAAGAGGACATGCTCAGAGAAGCTGATAGACTAGACAGTGACATGACATGAGCTGCAGTACTCTGGTGTTTGTTTGAGATAATTGGTTGTTCCAGAGATTTGTCTTTACTGCTTTTTACTGACTGAAAATATTTCCATTTAAAACTGTTTCAGGTTCCAGTGGTATTTGTCTTCCTATCATTTATTCCTCCCATAGGATAAGTGAAAAAATTAATCCTAGTCTGTTCATGTTCAACAAGCAAATACTTTTCTGCAGATTCAATTCTTGAGCACAGCTTTTCTTGTACCTCTTTTCCTTGAATTTGCTTATCATTCATAAATAATAATTTGTGACTCCTCAATCCACTGATAAAACACATTCTCAGAGATTTCAATAATTCTTAATGATCTTTTGAGGAAACACTAACAAAGGAGGTGCTCAGTGCCTCCCTGAAGCTGTATTTCTCAGGCTACTCACTGGCCTCTGTGTAATGAGTTGAGTGGTGAAACGTCCTTTGACTGCATCATGAACTCTTACACAGCTAAGGTGGAATGGCACTGGCCATATGAGGAACCCCTACAGTGAAGAACAAGAGTAGGGATAATCAGTCATCCCATGACAAACTTGTAATTTTCTCTACTTGAGCTGTAGCCTGAGGAGAGCAGTACTGTTATTGCTGGAGTTTTGAAAAATAATTTTCCATGGTATTGAAAACAATTCCATGGGAAACTCCGTAGTTACTGACCTGAGAAACATAATTTATAAATTAGTCGGTAATAAACTGCTGCCACAATACTTTAGACATAAACTGCTTACCAAGTCTGGGCATAAGATTGGAATCAGACACAACTAGAATTCTCTCTGAAAAGGAGTTCAGGAGGCAAGGTGGTCCTTTCTGAACCTCACAACCCAAAAGAGGGTCTGTCTCCCCTGTCCCTTGCTTTTCCCTATTAAATTCTTAGACATAAACCATTGAGCAAATCTGGGACAAGGACTGGACTCAGACACACCTGGACTCCGTGAGGAATTAGAAAGCATTAAAATTCTCTGAACCTTGTGACTCAGTAGAGGGTCTCCCTCTTAAAACTTTGCCCCTTTTTTAACCCCAGTCTACACATAAATCATTCTAAATAGATCCTAATTCCATGCTCTTGTGTATGTTACATCCATGTAGTAGAGTGACCCTTGCAACCAAATTTTATGTTTTTGTAAACGTATGTGTGCCCCAAGACAGTATGTAAAACCTGCTTTTGCTGATACCTTTTTCAATGATGCTTTAAAGCAGCCCAAACCACTCATTTTACTATAATATTGTCTCTTAATCTCCATTTCAAAGGTTTTCTCATATTTCATAATGTTTTGTTAATGGCATCTACTTTTCACGTTCTTTTGAACTAGGAGTCTCTGAATTTTTGGTAACGTTGGATACATTACTGGAAAGTGTTTTCCCTTATCCATCTATGAATAGAAAATTTATTCCATGAAATGTGGAGAAAAGAAATCAGGGATTCACTCATGTGGCTGCAGAGCTCTCAATACTCATCCTGCACCAACGTTCCCCCCCTGCTGCCATGGTTTGGACCACAGACATGAGAGTCCAATTTCAGGTGGTTTTTTGTCTTTTTTTCCAAGTCCTCCATGGACTTGAACAGTGTTTTCTGATTGCTGAGAGACCCTATGCTACAATAACTATGTTCTTTGCAAACTGTGGAAATGCCAGAGAATATACTGAGGCTCATCAGCATAAAAGGCATCTCTTGTCAACCAGAAAACCTCCAGCATTCTGACAGCTGAATAAATGGAGCCCTTTCTTGAGCTTAAATATAAGACAGATAAGAGAGGACCAAATTGCAGTTCTAGCAGCTTACGGATGAGAAATTAGAGAAAAAAATTTACTTTTAAACTCCAGACACAGTAAGGTGCCCATCTCTCATGCTCTTACATGTTTCTATCAATGACTTCTGACCTCTGGAGACACCAGAAGACCAGTATACCTGTACATTAGTAACCATAGCTCTCTTATTACCTATTTTGGACCACAAAGCAAATCTGATATTATCTAAATCTATTTTATTCCCTGGTCTCCAATTTCCTGTCATCTTTTAATGGCTTTTGTTTCTTCACTGGTCATCTTTGTTTATACTCATAGCCACAACCAGTTTATTACCAATTCATGGCCAAGGCTGATTTTCTGTCTTTAGAGAACCAAGACTCTTAAGTGTAATTAGCATTCAAATAGGTCAATTATTTTATACTTGTGTACGCAGTAAGGTTTTCCCAACATTCAAAATTAATAACTAAATGCTTCAGGTCTCAGCTATAAGGCAAGAAGATTAGTGGCAGTGGTATTGTGAATGTAAAAATTAAATAGTCATTAGTACAGTTGAATCAATTAAGTGTGCCATCGTGACAACTTTAGTGTGCATATGTTATGCAAATGTATAAATCATAACCTTCCCTCACTACTTAGAATTTACTAAAATAAAAATGTTCTGCTCTGGTGAGATTAAAATAACAAATGTGAACAAATTCAGAGCACTGTGAATTGCTACTTAACCAATACTTTATTCTTTAATCTTTTGTTCTTTAATTTTTAGATGAATAGTTTGCATATTTAAGAAGGGGGAATTGACTAAGAGGATCTACTTATATAAATAATGAAGAAGTCCTTTTTTGTCAGAGAATTTTTGGGTTTTTTCCTGAGAGATTTTTGGTATGTGCTTGGCATGCAACATTCTTGAACCACAGTTAGCTCTGAAAAAAAATCCAGGAAATGGTTCTCTTATTCAAAGTTAAGCAGCACTACCGCATTCATGTTTTTGTTGTTCTGGCAGCAAGTACCACGCTGTCATTACACCCCATGATCACAAATCAGAGAATTTATTGTCATTCTCAGTGCACCCCTGGGTATTATTTTTTCAACTCGTCCATTTTAAGACTCTACCTTTTCTGAAAAAAATCTGCATTTGTAAAAACAATTAAAAATATTTTACTAATATCTGAGGAATAATATTGAAGTCTGATAAAATTTTCTTTCTTTACTACTCATGCTTTTATACATTCCCTCTTTCCAGAATAATGTCTTTTGTTTAGAACTTTTTAAAACTGATCATAATTTTTGCAAATAAAAAATCAACTTATCTAAAACTTCCATGAGTAGTATTTATAAATTTTAAGACAAGTACAAATATTAACTGTGCCATGGAAAGGTAAACTAATGTGAATGACTCCGTTCAAGGTTATCATAGACAAGACACCTTATGATAAATGTTAATCCATTTTGCAAACTGTAATTCTTCAAAATTATCTTAAAAGCACAAAACCTTTGCAAAGAATAACATGAGGGTTTGTTTTTTGTTGGGTTGATGTTTGGGTTTTGTTGTTTCTTATTTTAATTGAGAAGTGTGTGTGTGTATGTCTGTGTCTATTGGTTGTTTTTCTGTGTGTTGATTTTCTCCCCAGGTAAATGCAATCCAGGAAAGTGAAAGCAAGCTATGAGACAGAAATTCTAATGTAAATTTTAGTTAAGAAACCAGTGACACATGTCTATACTTACCTGTTTTATCATTAAAATAACTGCATAAAAGAAAATCTGTGTAGTTAAATTTAAGGAAGGCTACTACTCTGCACTTTTACCCTGTTAAACATACATATGTGTGCACACATTATATTAGATTTTGTAAAAACATTTTACTTGTGCTTGCACACATTTGGGAAAATATTACTTAGAGAAGCGCTTCTTTATTAGAGATTGATGTGTTTGTTTTTTGAAAACCACCACCCAGTTAAAGCTTCAGTGATTTCCTGTACTATTAGTTATTCTATTTGCTTATCAAAATACTATGTAATGTTTATGGTTCATAAATCTTTTCTGAAATGTTAACAAAGGAATTTTTCAGTACTTTGTTGTCTTTTCCCATGTAACCCTGACTCAGTCAAGTTGTTTTGATGCAGTATAGCATTAATCTTTACCATCTTGACATTAATTTGGGCTTCTGCTTTGCATGAATGTCTCACTTTACTGTCTTGCATAAGCTTAACTATTGATTTACAAGTAAGAGTGCATTATTCATAGAGGAGAAGAGCATATTTACAAGAAAGCTCTCAGCTGACTGTATCCACATCTATAGTACATTTTCCCCAGTGTATGTCAGGAATAAAATATTTTTCATTTTGTGGGTAGATAAAACCTTTGAAATTGAACCAGTGTAAATAAAAGCAGAATTTAACACGTTGCATTTTCCAGATTAGAAATGCAATGCTTAACTCAGAGCTTCCTTTTTATTTTCCCCTGTGTCTGGACTAATGGACTTCTGTTGCCACTTTTCCTCAAGGAATCAAAAGTACAGCAGTTAGTACCTACCTCTGGATGTGCAAGTTGAGATGAATCAAAATAATTGCTACACCAGCATTATGTTGTTAAATATGTACAGTGTCTTACAATAGTGTAATTCAGCTATGAAAATTATGTAGTAATAAATAATTTCTGTAACACCTATGATAATTGGTTTATTTTTATCTAAACGGTTCTAATCCCTGAAAAACAGATAGGAAATGAGTACATCAATCCCTGAAAATAATAGTTTGCAGTACTAATAATATATTTGCATGTATGCTCTCTAATTAAAGTATGAAATAATTATTTGACATAGCAGGGGGAATCTAGATTTTTTTAAAAATATAAATAGTATGGTAAATGAAGAATGAAGGGGCCTCTCTTAGAAGTGTTCTCAACTGTTTTTACAAATAACAGTGTATTTTTAAGCCAGTGGATGTAATGCTATCTAGCATACCTGAAAAGAAAGGACAAAAATAAGAAAATCTAACAGATACTTAGAAATGACAAACAAAATTTAAACTCGTTGAACCCAGGTTCATTTTTTATCCTGAAAGTTTTATATCAAGGAATATGAAATCTCTAAGAAATTCTCTTGGCTCTTACAAACTACCAGTCCCATGTTACTCCATGATTAAGTGTAATAAACCCTTTATCACAAAAATGAGGTAAAAATAGTTACCTTGGCACAAAATGGCACTTTGTAGGCTGTATTGCAGAGTTATTGAAGAACTTAATGCTTGCATCTTCAGCTGGTTTGCTGAAACAATTATTAACATTTGGGCAGTTCTTCTCAATTTCACTCTAGTTTAGAAGATTTGATCTGCTTTGCTGTGCTGCTTTGTGCATATTTAAAAGTTAACTCCATAGGTTTTGGTTGCCATGGACCTCTAAAACTGCTTCAGAAATGACACAGGTTGACATCACAGATGAGTTGTGATCATTGCAATCTAATGAAGAATGTATTAAAGAGTAGTATCCTAAAAAGAAGAGAGTTTCCCTTTTTTTAAGGTAGCCCAGTGCAGCTGGTAGTCTCAACAAAAAGCCTGAGAATTAATCAATTTTTATTTGGAGATAAAGTAGCTACAAATGATTCAATTCTCAATATTTTAATGCTGACACCGATAAAGATATTTTATTTAAAATAAACAAATACAGGCATTCAAATTATACAAAAATGCCTAAGGTCTCACTGCTGAAGTTAGATTTCTGGGTTATTCCTGGGCTGAGATGTTGTTCTGCAAATTTAAATACAGCCCAAAGATATACTTTCAAGAAAAAAAATCTTTCAGCTTTAGAATAAGAAATTAAAAAAAAAAAAAAACAAACCACAAAAAAAAATAGACTCTGTTTATTACTGCCTTAACTCTGGATCTGCAAGTCAAACTGTGCTTTTGTCTGTTTAGTTGTTATGTCCTGAAATGAGAGTCTGAGCAGGGACAGTTTGAGTTCATGTGCAATGCTGTTCTTACCCAGGCATGACTTCATTAGCTAAAGCTCTCTTTAAATCCACACAGCCTGAGCAAAATTCAAACCTCTGCAACTCATTGTATTCCAAACTTCTTCCTTGGAAAGAAACAAAAAGAAATATGCAAAGGAAATTTTCATCAACATAGTTAAATTACCCAGCTTAACTATCCCTTGCTTTAAACTTACCCAAGCAAAATTTTTCGTTCAAATTTGATGAGGCTCATAACCCTTTTAGTAATCAAATCAAGACTGAAGAATCCAAATGCTACATTGCCATTTAACAGATGGTTATACAGACCATGAAATAAATACTAATTTTCTGAATTATTTACATTTTTGATCTCATTAAGGACAAAACTATAACACCTGCAATAACCTGATTTTGAATCAGTTTTTGGTTTTCTTGTATGTAGGAAAAGCAAAAGTGTTAATATTTTCTGATAGAATTTTTTTTTTAAACCTAAAATATGGAATGGAAAAATTTCATCCAAAAAGGAATTACTTTCTGAAACCAATGAGCAATTTTAGAAGCAGAAATAGGAGAGAGTTTTTTCTCAATTATAACTCTATCAGTTCCTACTCTAATGCCATGTACTCTTTTTTTGCTGCTATTGAAATTCTTATTACTTAAAATTCTGGAATGTAATGCCTGTACTGATGGATGATGTGCCATCAAGATATCTGCTGTCCTTCTTGATTGCTTTGGATATTATTCTTATGTGTTATGCTAATATGAGGGAAAATAATCACTTTTAAGAACCACTTGCATGTATTTCATTGTCCTGCTTGCTTCAATGAGTTCTTCTAGTTTATGTATCACCTATTAAAAATTAGCCTTGCATCTGAACTTGATATAATAGGCTTTCTTGAAATTCTAATTGGCATAACCAATAAAAATGTTAATCTTTTTTAAAAACTTTGAATGTACAGTATAAATATTCACAAGTTTGATCTTGATAGTCAATAAGAAAATGCATCCTACTAATCATCTTCTCTGGAAAGCTTTTTCTATAAAAAACTTTCTTTCTATGACCAGGCTTGATCTTTTACATGGACTTCCACTTACAGAAAGAACATCTTAGGTTCCCATAGCATAGAAATTATCTCCATGATTTGTGTCATGTAATTCAGTTTCATGGCTCAAGGAAACTGGGTGAATTTTGGAGACGAGCGAAAGGATGTAAGATCCTAAAGGCAGGAGCCCCCAGCAGCACAAGAGAACCCAGAGCTGAGCAGGAGCAGGAGCACTGTGCTGAGACCCGCAGTCTGAGAGCTGTTGCAGAAGCACAACTGCCCAGAAGCAGCTGAAAGGAAGGATAACCAGAAGGCAGCAAGGACAGCTTCAGCTAAACACCTAACTCTGCTTCATTGTTGGTGTGAACATGCAGCTGGTAAGTCGGGCTGGCCCTGTGTTGTCCAGATGTTTCAGACACCTCAGGTTCAGTCAAGGTGTGTAGTCACTTGCAGTTATGCATATTCTAGACAGCGAACTAGTAATTTATCACTTCCGTATTGAGATCGGCCTTACAGCGCTAGAAGATTTTGTTAGTTCTGCGAGTTCTTTCCCTAGTGACACACTGTTAAGGGTGGACAGGCAGAAAAGCCTGTAAGCAACTGAGCCTTTCTCTTGCAGCGTAAAGGGGAGGAGCACTGCAAGGCTGCTCTGCTTTCTGGGCTATGACACAAACCAGATATGCCACTCCTTCCTCCAGTTTTTCGTTTAAAGAACACTGATATGACCAAGCTATGCTGTTCTGTGACCTCAGTCCTGTTGGTGTCAGCTCTACAGTGTTAGTAGAATGAGCTTTTCCAGGATTTTAAGATATGGGCACCTAAATTTTCAACACCAAGTGGACTTCAGTGTAAGGTGAGTATCCAACCAATGCCTAATAGTGCAATAAATCCAACAGTACCTCTGGTCATTCACAAATGCAAAAACATAGGCACCTAACCCATATCTGGAAAACCTAACTGTTCATAAGTCTACAGAAATCCAACTAGTTACAAGCAAATTTTGTGAACTTTTCTCCTAGACTTGTTACCAAAAATTTTGTCTGTGCTACACTTAAAACCTATATTATATCCATATTTATGCTGTATTCTGTTTAATTTTTACCTCTTCCATATGACCGAATTTAAATTTTTCTCCTATCTCTTCTGTGTCTCCTTAAACAAATTCAACTCAATTTTGAAAACCATAGTTTCGTGTTATTCTTAAAGCTATTATTTTCACACAGAACTACACATTCTTACTTTTGGGCTGATGCCAGTTATTCTTCAATTTATTGCTGTGCTACTTGGAGCTGTTGATCCCTTAAGCCCTTTGTCAGTACTTACAGGTCTGATGAAATTAGCACTAACTGTTACTTTCCTGGTAATAGGGTCTCAAACATCCACCTATGATTTTAGTTCTCTCTAGTCACCCATTTAGCAGTCATCAATCTATTCCCTGTACTACACTACTATCTCAGCTCCTTGACCCCTCCTAAAGCCTTCAGGCAGGAGGTAGCTACAAGGCAGGCGAGGAAAGGGAGAAAATTTTCTCAAACTCATACAAATTAAAAACAGGTTTTCAGGCTTTCTCAGCTAGGTGTTGGTGTGTGCCCAGAAGCTTGGCCTCCTGTGAGAATGCAGACTGCTGAAGTGACCCTCTGTGCACTGATGTGAGCTGGAGATGTTGCTGCACTTGCACCGCATGGGTAGAAAGCAGCTACAGCTGTGACTTTCCCTTGCTGTCTACCCCGCTATGGTTGGATCAGAGAAAGACCTCTGCAAAACAAACTCTTCAGTGAATTAAGGCATAAATCATGAAGTATATATTTTCTTAGCAGAGAAGGAAGTGTTTTTTCTTGCATTTGTGCTTTGAAGAACCCTCCGCAAACAGACATATCCTCAGTGCCAGTCCTCTGGGTTGATATTAGCTTTTGTTCTACACACCAACCTTTTTCCTAAAAGACTTTCTGACTGCAGAATTAAGATTAAAATCTAGAAGTCTCTCACTTTATTTTAGCTCTCAGTTAAAAGGTAGCCTGGAAAAAAATCTGGTTTGATTTCAAACAAGACTATGAGAAAACAAAGATCAATTATTTACTAGGAAGGCATGGAATTTCTTCACTTTCACCAATGATAGGTTCATTTATCTGTTGAATCTACAGAGACAGCTAGGTATCCTCTGTGTTAAATTACTACTGTGAGATAAAGAAATATCTGGGTGCAACATCTATTCTGTTTTCTTCGTGGGTGGATGACAAGATTCATACGAAATAAGCATCAGCCAGTAAAAATGTAACCATCAAAAAGAGTACAGATTAGGCTATCAAACATTGCCATTAAAAAATGATCTTCCATAAACATGAATCTGAATATTATAAATCATTGGGCCATCAAATGGGAATTGGACAAAAAGATACAAAGATGACAAAGAATGACTTTCAACATTTCTAATTTGTTTATTACTGTGGTGAATTTGCATTCAGCAAAATACTGGAGAGGGATGGCCTCCATTACAATAAGAAATAAATGTTCATTTGGGAGGATGGATGATACTTTCTAGATGATTCTTATTTGTTATAGATTAAGATTAATGGGCTGTTCATTGAAACATTGTTTATCCAAATGAAGAAGATAAGCACAGGAAGACAAAAAGAAGACAGAAAACCTAGCTTTCTCTGCCTATACATACATACACGTGCACACAGGCATACACGTGTATGTATATCTATGAATATGCTCTATAATTTCAGAAGGCAGAAGCTAATAGTCCTTACACCTTAACTTGGGGGGCATTGTTTTATATTGTTTTAACCACACCAAAGTCTAGACTTTTGGGTGCTCCCACCCTGTCCTGTACATTTTAGTCTGAATCAAGTTGGTCTGATCTCTCCATCATCTGAGAAACTTTTTAAAATTTTTCCTCATGTATTTTCTCCAGCCACAGACTTTTTCAGAACTGCTTTCAATTTCAAAATTTAATTTTCCAAAAAAAAAAAAAAAAAAAGCGGCATGGTGAAGGAGAGGAAGACTGTGTTAGCCAAACAGTACACAGTTTCCAACCACACCTGAATTTACAGAGGTGGTATGATGAGAAAAATATTCTCTTTCTTTCCTTCACCTTCAGATCCTTTCTTTCCTCTGACAGAATTAAACTCATTGCAATGTGGAGGGTGCAGCACAGGTGTCTGACTGCAGAGCCCATGTCTCCAGGGCCATCTTGGAGGCCAGGGCCAGGCAGGGGCCAGGCATGGCCGGGCATCTCCTTGGGGCTTGGAGAGCCCAGCCACGGTTACTGACAGAGGTCTGGCAGGATCCAGGGATGCCGGGCCTCTGGGCCTCTGCTCAGCAGGAGCCCGTCCTGCCTGTCCCTCCCGTGGCCAAATCCCCAATGTGTGAGGGTCGCTGCCTGTACAGTTCCACTGGAGAAGCACAAGGAACATGGGTGCCAGATGCTCTGCAAAGAGAACATCGGGAGCAGCAGCACTGTTTAATTAACTTAAACAACTTGAATTGGCTTTTCTTCTGGTGTTTGGCAACATTTACGTTAATTAAGGATGTGTTACAAGGAAAATGGTCTCGCAGCAGAAGTTTTATCAAACCCTAATACTCCATTACATCCTCCAGGATTAATTCCTTTTTCCCAGTCCTGTGGGCCAGAAATTATGTTAATTAAACCAACACTTACTTCTCTTGTTTACAAGAAGTAGTATAACACAGATTAAATTAGGAATTAAATGAAGGTTTTGCTTTTTTTTAAAATGAATTTTTCTCTTTTTTCAATAATGTTGTGTGTGATCTGTTATAGCAGAAATCAATTGTAAAGGTTGAACTACTAAGTTTCTGTAGAAGGAATAAGGGACTAGGCTCTTATTTCCTCATGGGAATGCATGAAGTGTCAGACATGAAGAAACACACATCCTTTTTCTGCTGTAAGAATATTTTCTTAGACCACTATTCTTGGATTAATTAACTCTAAGATGTGGAGAATCATAACAAATGATGTGGTCCAACAGTAATGTTTTGTTGGTCAAAACTAAACAAATTTTTAATTTGTTTTTTTAATTTATTTAAAATTTTTGTAAGGGTAATGGTGGGACAGGTCCTCTCTGCCCCTAAAGGGATTATTTGCTGATTTTTATTTTCTGGGCTTTTTTTAAATAAATAAGTTGGCAAGAAGCATGAAGGAAGAATTATAGTTATGGTTCATCAGGAAATGTGAGGATATATTCACCATGTTTCACCTCTTCGTGTGAGATGCATTAAGGAATGTTTTGAAATTCTAATTGAAAACCATTTATGCAGGGGAAAATAAAAAAGGAGAAAAGTCTGTACCTACAGCCATGACACAGTTCAGGGAAATGACAGTGCATAAAAGAGCTGAGATTTTCCAAGAAGTTGTTCCATGATCAAAAGTATTGTCAAGTTTCTTATTTCTTCCTTAAAGTTTTTAAAGTTCCTTGAGCATATGTTTGTGTGTGTGTGCGTGTGTCTGTGTGCAAAATGTTCAAACACACACTGAAACTCATTAATTTTGATCCATACATCTCATATACATATACACATAATTATTCACACACACACACATATATACACGCATTAACAAAATTTACCCTAGCCAACAAAAAGGAAGGCAGAAAATCACATGTAGTCGGCATATGGTAAGATATATAAAATAGGACATAACTGTATTTGCTCTGCTCTGTTATTCATCATCCTAATTTATTCTCATGGAGGATATGAATTATTCATTTTTAAGCACAATAGGAAAACATTAGTTCTGTTTAATGGCCAAGTGGGATTTTCTAATGAAAGACTTGTGAGTGATTCATTGTAATGAGGAGCGTTTTTACAAGAACAAGTGTTGAGAAGTAGTCATAAATTCTTTTTCAGACTATGATACCCTGGGTCATGAAAATAATTGCATTTTGGTTATTGATAGAGAAAATGAGAAGTGAGTGACAGTATTTTCGTTTTCTAAAATACCAATCACTGTATGAATTAAAACCACACTGTCTATATTCTTAATAACAGAGCAAAAAAGGTGGATTGGTGAGCAATTCCACCAGCACCCCCAAGAGTACTGAGGGAGCTGGCAGAAGAGCTCACCAAGTCACTTTTAATCATTTACCAGCAGTCCTAGCCAACCAGGGATGTCGCAGTTGACTGAAAGTTAGCCAATGTGACACCCATCTACACAAAGAGCCAGAGGGAAAATTGGGAGATCTCTAGGCCTATCAGTCTGGCCTTGGTGCCAGGGAAGGTCATGGAGCACATAATCTTGAGTGCCATGACGTGGCATGTGCAGGGATCAGGCCCAAACAACAAGGGTTTATGAAAGGCAGGTCCTGCTTGACCAACCTGCTCTACTCCTATGGCGGGTGACCTGCCTAGTGGATGAGGGAAAGTCTGTGAATATTGGCTAGCTAGACATTGGTAAAACCTTTAACACCATTTTCCACAGCACTCTCCTGGAGAAACTGGCTGTGTGCTGTTAAATATCTTTATCAGTTATCTGGATGAGGGTATCCAGTGCATCCTCCTTCAACCTGCAGACAACACCAAGCTGGGTGGGACTGTTGATCTGCTGAAGGGTAGAAAGTTTCTGCAGAGGATCTGGACCAGCAGGATCCGTGGACCAAGGCCAGTGGTATGAGGTTCAACAAGGCCCAGTGTCACGTCCTGCCCTTGGGTCACAACAACCCCTGATAGCGCTACAGGCTGGGGACAGAGGGGCTGGAAAGTACCCAGCAGGAAAGGACCTGGTGGTGCTGGTTGACAGTGGCTGCACATGAGCCAGCATGTGCCCAAGTGCCCAAGAAGGCCAATGGCATCCTGGCCTGTATCAGCAGTAGTGTGACCAGCAGGACCAGGGCAGCGATTTTCCCCCAGTACTGAGCACTGGTGAGGCAGTACCCAGAATCTTCTGCTCAGTTTTGCGCTGCTCATTACAAGAACTACCTTGAGATGCTGGAGTGTGTCCAGAGAGGGGCAATGGAGCTGGTGAAGTGTCTAGAGCACAAATCTCACTCTAACTATGTCTTCATAATATTAAAAGTTAAGAAATTTAAAATACTATCATAAATAATAAAAATAATAACTATTAATAATGGAAACTTTAAAATAAAATCTAATCTGTTCTTTTTATCCACCAGAAANTCCAAGAAGTTGTTCCATGATCAAAAGTATTGTCAAGTTTCTTATTTCTTCCTTAAAGTTTTTAAAGTTCCTTGAGCATATGTTTGTGTGTGTGTGCGTGTGTCTGTGTGCAAAATGTTCAAACACACACTGAAACTCATTAATTTTGATCCATACATCTCATATACATATACACATAATTATTCACACACACACACATATATACACGCATTAACAAAATTTACCCTAGCCAACAAAAAGGAAGGCAGAAAATCACATGTAGTCGGCATATGGTAAGATATATAAAATAGGACATAACTGTATTTGCTCTGCTCTGTTATTCATCATCCTAATTTATTCTCATGGAGGATATGAATTATTCATTTTTAAGCACAATAGGAAAACATTAGTTCTGTTTAATGGCCAAGTGGGATTTTCTAATGAAAGACTTGTGAGTGATTCATTGTAATGAGGAGCGTTTTTACAAGAACAAGTGTTGAGAAGTAGTCATAAATTCTTTTTCAGACTATGATACCCTGGGTCATGAAAATAATTGCATTTTGGTTATTGATAGAGAAAATGAGAAGTGAGTGACAGTATTTTCGTTTTCTAAAATACCAATCACTGTATGAATTAAAACCACACTGTCTATATTCTTAATAACAGAGCAAAAAAGGTGGATTGGTGAGCAATTCCACCAGCACCCCCAAGAGTACTGAGGGAGCTGGCAGAAGAGCTCACCAAGTCACTTTTAATCATTTACCAGCAGTCCTAGCCAACCAGGGATGTCGCAGTTGACTGAAAGTTAGCCAATGTGACACCCATCTACACAAAGAGCCAGAGGGAAAATTGGGAGATCTCTAGGCCTATCAGTCTGGCCTTGGTGCCAGGGAAGGTCATGGAGCACATAATCTTGAGTGCCATGACGTGGCATGTGCAGGGATCAGGCCCAAACAACAAGGGTTTATGAAAGGCAGGTCCTGCTTGACCAACCTGCTCTACTCCTATGGCGTGTGACCTGCCTAGTGGATGAGGGAAAGTCTGTGAATATTGGCTAGCTAGACATTGGTAAAACCTTTAACACCATTTTCCACAGCACTCTCCTGGAGAAACTGGCTGTGTGCTGTTAAATATCTTTATCAGTTATCTGGATGAGGGTATCCAGTGCATCCTCCATCAACCTGCAGACAACACCAAGCTGGGTGGGACTGTTGATCTGCTGAAGGGTAGAAAGTTTCTGCAGAGGATCTGGACCAGCAGGATCCGTGGACCAAGGCCAGTGGTATGAGGTTCAACAAGGCCCAGTGCCAGGTCCTGCCCTTGGGTCACAACAACCCCTGATAGCGCTACAGGCTGGGGACAGAGGGGCTGGAAAGTACCCAGCAGGAAAGGACCTGGTGGTGCTGGTTGACAGTGGCTGAACATGAGCCAGCATGTGCCCAAGTGCCCAAGAAGGCCAATGGCATCCTGGCCTGTATCAGCAGTAGTGTGACCAGCAGGACCAGGGCAGCGATTTTCCCCCAGTACTGAGCACTGGTGAGGCAGTACCCAGAATCTTCTGCTCAGTTTTGCGCTGCTCATTACAAGAACTACCTTGAGATGCTGGAGTGTGTCCAGAGAGGGGCAATGGAGCTGGTGAAGTGTCTAGAGCACAAATCTCACTCTAACTATGTCTTCATAATATTAAAAGTTAAGAAATTTAAAATACTATCATAAATAATAAAAATAATAACTATTAATAATGGAAACTTTAAAATCTAATCTGTTCTTTTTATCCACCAGAAAAAAAAGAAATGGCCTTAGTTTAATTCTCATTGTTCTTTTCTCATAATCTGGAAAAATAATTTTGTCTTCCACTCAAGGCAGAATTATTTCGGATCAGAGCCAATCTTGTATCATTTGCTTGACTTATTGTTTTACATGATCTCTAATTCTAATGACCAGGTACCACAATAATTAAGTACAATACTAATCTATGTATTGAGCTGATCTGATTAATGAAGGGAAGTCATCTGCTATATGGTTTTAAATTTCTAGTCTACCCTTATTTAGAACTATGTAAGCCTAAGAGGGGATAGACTTAGAGGTATGTTCCATTCAAAGCCAAAAAGAAGAAATGCAGCTCCATTTTCACAAGCTATTGTGTAAACAGATTTTCTCGTTCTGTTCTATTGCTTCTTTTGCCATCATTTTATCACACTCTTTCATCTAAAGTGTGTTGTCACTATGACTGTAACCTGCAAAAGGATCAGACAAGGTAAGTCTTACTGAAATAAGCTTTGTGTAGAATGTAGAGACGGCTATTCCAAAGAGACCAGGAGGCTTGCTGTATGTTTCCTACATAAAACGTCTAGGTTTTTTACTTTCTGATTAAAATCTCTGGCACTATTGCTGGAAAGTCAAGGACTTAACTGGCTTGGGTGATTACTAGTGTTTCGCCAAATTAAAACATATAAAAGAAGTATAAGAGAGTAAAAAATTTTAAGTAGTTATTTCTGAACCAGAAACTGCTTGTCTTCTCTGGAAAATACTAAGGCCAGTCAGTGAGCTGGGAAAATTCTGTGATACACATGACCGAATAAGTAAAGCCTGGTCTTTAGGAAAAAAACACCAAACAAACTTGGAATAATTTTTAAATTATTTTACTTGCCCCTATACTCTCTCATTTTTTCCCCCAAGTGGGACATGTTCTAAATTAGATGAAAGTCCTTGAAAACTTGTACATGCTGAAATTTTGTAAAACATACGTATAACCATATCGCCTCAGGCATCCAACAAGTTTGAAAGTCACTGAACCATTTGTTTTATCCAAGTCACAAAATGAAATCTGCCACAAAATGCCCCGTAGTAATTATACATCTGATTATGAGACATGATTCTTTCTAATTCTGCTGCAATTGCTATTTCCTCGTCACAGTTCAAAGTATTTCTCAATGGGTTTTAAAGATATAAATTTACTTTCATCATATTATTATACACTTACTGGAAAGTATCAGTCAAAATGTATCCAGAATTATTTTATTGTCATTGTACTGTCTGTATTTCTTTAAGTACATTCAGAGGTATGCTTGTGAGAATGAGATGGATCTACGGGGAACTCTGCTTATCAGTTTCCTTTGATTGCTCTCAGAAAGAAGGGACATGTTACTTATGTAGTCATGTAGACGTGCAACACGTCCTGTGTGCTTAAGAGCTTTGTGAATTCAAAGTCCAAGACAGAAAAATGTGCAAAGAGTAATACAAAGTAGCTGCTGAATCATAACATGCGGTATTGCAAACTACAATTCAAGCTCTTCTGAAAGACACTTGCCATCTCCTTTCCTGCACAGTTTCCTTGTCCATTTTCATTTTCCAGTGAAGTTATACTTCCTTGGAAGGATATACCAAACTTACTTGAAGTTATGTCCATCCAGAACTTCCCCCTATTAATGTGAAACAGTCCTAATGCATTGGATGTTACATAGTTAATGCTACTGTGGACACACAGGCTGTCTTTGCCATCTATGTGGGTGAGAAAACACTGTTTACCATATAAACATTATTTATATGTCATTCTGTCAAACTGCATTTAAATAAGTGCTTTCTATTTTGAAAAGAAGCATAAAATAAGATATAATAAAATAAAAAGGGAAAGTTTACACACTACCTAAAAAAACTTGTGTTAACTCGACCTCAGTTTGATTTTCTGAATTGGTCAATTTTAATGCGTGCTCTGTGTTTTAGGCAACAGCTCTATACTCCATACAATAAAGAAAAAGTTTTACTTTGACCAAGAATTATTTAGATGAACAAGTACGGACTGTAAAGTAGATTTAGAAATAAATCTGAGTTAGAGAATTTCCTTTCAACAGCTCATGAAACTTGAGCTCCTGTACTGCCTCTGCTGTGACTGGTATGCTAAGTAAGGACTATTTTTTAATTATTTAATGATATTTTCCCATTAAGATGTTATGTGTTTACTTTTCCTTTTGACAGGCAATGTTATTTGACTAAACTTGTAGTTCTTATAATGATTGTACTCATTACATACACCAATAATCACATGCCTTTCTCAGAAATCTCTTGGTTACGAGAAAATTAGTATCAACCCCAAGTGGTTTAACGTCACCTACCCATGGAATGTCCCCACAGTTTGGTGGAAATCTGTGCTCGAGAGAGAAGTTCTAACACAGAAATTAACCAGATCTTTTTTTCCAATACAAGAACAAGAAGCATTTTCTGTTCCTTTCTTGCTGAAAGCCTTATTTTTCCTTCTGGTTTACTGACAATGAGTAGTTCACCTAAACTTTCAAATACGACAAAAAAATACACTAAATGAAAAACAATTTTAAAAATACCACCACAGGAAAAAGATTCTCTTCATGTAGCACTTTCAAAATACTGCCCAATAATTGGTGTAGCTGTGTGAACACAATCCTTGTGCTGCTCATCTGTCCTGTAAAACAGGACAATTCTACCTAGCCAGCTTAAGCTTAGTAAAATAGTTGAATAGAAATATCATGGCTTTTTTCCTCTTCTTTCTACTTTTCTGATTAGAAAAACAATGCGCACTAAATAAACAAGCAAACTATAATAGAAGAGAAAGAAAACAACAACAAAGAGCTGACGGATAGAAAACCTATTCTGAAAGCCTTTGAATTTAACTTCCCTTGACAACCTATCTTGAAGTTCATTGTAAAAATGTAGGAGACCTGTAAAGAGAGGAAATCAGCTGTCAAAACTAATACCACAGGAACCCCAGTGTGAAACCAGGCATGGAAGGCTGAATCATTTTTTGAAAAGTGGAGTTTTCCTCAACTATAAGAATTCTTGACTTAAAACAGCCAGCAGTTTTATGCACGTGAGCAGTGTGTGTATAAGCCAATCACCATAGAAAGCTACATAGATTTCAACAATTATCCAAGTTACTCATATAACAGAAATTACCTTAGCAAAATGAAGAAGCTAACACTGGAAATTCCTCTTTCTACCATTTTAAAGGAATGTATGAATCATTACTAAAAATGTTTGAAAATATTACCTTAAGTGTCCTTTTTCAATATTAAGGAGAGGTTAAAAAAATGTGTTTTCTGTCTTAACAGTTTTACATAGCTCCGTCATACAGAAAAGGGTCCCATGCTATACAATAGCTTTATTTGTGCTATTCCTTATGTAAAATATTCATAAACTTTATATTTCTGACCTTTCTAAAGAAATCCTCAAAAAAGACAAAAGGTGATACACATTCCTAAGTCTAATCAGAATTTACCTAAGGGTTCAGTTGCATCTGGAATTATAGATTTTAATATTGCTTCATTCCTAAGTTTTATCTCCTCATCTCATTTTATGTTAATTCCATTACCCAAGAGAAACTAAATGAAAGATTAAGCCATGATGTATGATTACATAAACTTCCAATAAAAATGTACTCATTTTTTAGTTCTCAGATGATTAGCAACCATAATGTATCACCTATCATAGAGAGAGGTTGTACTTTAAAAGACGTTAATTGTTAAATGTATTAACTGGTCCCAGTAAATGCAAAAAGGGAGTTTGAAGAAGGTTTCAAGTAATGATAGTGATGATTTTTGTAAAAACATTTCAGAGGGAGTGAGAAGAGAGGGAAACATATCTTGTTTTAAGGCAAAGTTTGATCACTACTGAGGAGGAAAAACAAATTAAACAATTGCTTAAAATAACAGGGAAATTACTTTGTGGCCCAAAAGGCCCCTTGTACTTGAGTGTATTGGCAAGAAGAACGGCATAATATATATGCATTTTTGAATGTATTGTTTGCTTCTGATGGGATCTTACCACAATATTAGAGAAGTATGAATGCTTGACCACAAGCTCTATGTGGCGAGAAAAAGAAGAAAGAGCAAAGGTGAGACCTCAGAAATAATTGCCTGCAGTTGTCTTAAATGCTCTCCGAGCTGGAGTCTGAGACTATAAAAAGTAAAGAATGAAAGAGTCAAATTATATCAAATAATATGCATATTTTTTGTCTCATTAATAATTTATGTATCTGTAGAGGACGGATGCTGGATGATACAAAAAGAGAGTGTCTAACTCCTCTCCTTCAGGGCATTGCAGTATATCTCAGTAGAAGTGAATGTGCCTTTCCAGTTGATTTGCTCTGCTGGACTGGCCCAAGGAGAGGTGAGGATCTGGTCATAGTTCTCTGGTTTCCGAAGAAAAATTTCAGGATCTTTAGCGGAGTGAAAATTAGAATTAATTAGAAAACCGATGAGACAGTGTAAGGTATTAAACATTTACCTGCGAGGATCTGATGCCCATTTCAGAAAAGACTAGGGAGATCTAATCTTGAATTATTACAGTTCAATAGGTTTTAAAAATGTGTGGTGAGCACCGCTCCCCTATGCACTCCTGTCTGGCCATAGGACATAAGCTTTCCAACTGCGTGGGTGCTAGGGATCAGGAACACCAGCCTGTTCTACCTGCTCTACCAAATGTGCTGCCAAAGACTTGGGGAACCACATCTGCTTGTCACCCAGCCTAACCTAGCCTCTGCTTTGGGATATGGACATAGGTTTTGTTTCAGAAAGGAGGGAAATAATTGATGTAGAATTGAAATTGGTGTAGACCTATTGTTTTGCAAAAATGTGGGGGTAAACAGCCCACCTCTACACCACACAGGTGGAATGCTGTGCCTCACATCTTCTACTTGCCCTGCCCCGCTCTTATGTCAAGGATTTTGTGACTAAATATCAGGGGAAGTTGCTCAAACCCAAAGCATTTCATAACAAAACATGAAGTATAGACAGATGAATCAAAAAGTTATTTAATTCATGCAATCTTCAGGCTCTTTTCCTCAAAGTCACTGCACTGAATAATTTTTAGCAATAAATAATTAAATTTTGATACCTTAAAATTTGAGTATAAAACTGTAGACACATATTGTACCATGAGGCATAAAAATTTAGTAGTTAAACAATAGTTTGATGATTATTTTTATAACCCTTACATCAAATATAGCATCTCTTGAAGCCTTTTCTTTTCCATAAACTGTATACTTTAAACCCAGTGGTACACTATCAACATTAGCCATGTTCTTTGAAACTAATAAAGGAAAGAGTGGCTCTGAATCATAACTCTGAGCTGCAGTTGTTTAATTTAACCAATGGAAATCAATTCTTTTAGAAAAATCAGATGTCACATAACATTTATTTCAATATATTAATTTCCATTAAACTTTGTTGACTTCAGATCATTTTAATGATTCTTCCCCTCCGGGCAGACTGTCACTTCAATCACTTGGAGACAGAGGTTTTTCAATTAATTTTAAGACAGTTTAAAAAATTTTCTCTCAAAAGAAAGGGTAAAAAGGCTGAGAGATGAAAAATATTCAGATTAAAGACTTGATTTTGAGTAACAGGTACTATATCTACTACAGAATTCCAATCAATTTGCCTTTTGGCCTGTAAACATTTGCTTGTATGCCCTTTCTGGAGAAAGAAAAGAAAAGCTAAAATTATGGCAAAACCCTCACTTCCTGCATGTTTTTATTTCACTGTATTGTATAGACACTGTTCACACAGGAATGACAGCCAGACATGCTTTATGTGGTATAGTTCCTTGAGAATTCACACACATTTACATGTATGTTTTTAAGGGTTGTAAATTACCAAGATGTAGTTGATATTCTAAGGACTTCTTTTTCTCCTGCTGCAGCCCTAGGACTTCCGTTCATCTTTCCAGGCTCTGTTTTTCATTTATCACTTGCTTCTCTGGGGGCCTCATAAAGATTTGATTGCAATCAGTAACAGTGCTGGCCTTCTGGGCCATGTAGCCAGTCCTCCATCTCTGTGAATAACAGAATAATGTAAAGACAGGAGTACATTACTTTTAAAGAATAGCGTTCACTGCTATTCTTATTCCCCACAAAACAAAACATAATCAAATGTTTTTCCCCCTATTAACAGGAGAACAGAATTTCAGGCTTCCCCTTTTCTGTATAAAAGCCTGCTTCTATTTCCCTCAAACTTGGGCAGTCTGCAGCTGGAGTTTTAGGCCATGAGTACCATGCAGCACTGCCCACTCTGCTCTACAAAATCTGCCTCTGAGACGCCTGAGTTACCCACACCTGCTCTCCTTCCAGGTTTCTGGCTGAACCATTATGCTTCTCTTGGAGCTGGAAGAAATATTGTAACTCTAACTGAACAAATAGCTTTCCACCTCTCATTTTCAGCTGCTGCACATTTTCACTCTTCATCTCTCATAAACTGTATAACCGTAGTTGGAGGTTAGAATGCATCTAACATTTGTTCCCATAGGACCCATCGAATGAGGCTTTCCTCATTTCTCTCAGGGACATCCTATGGGATGATCTACTGTTTGATCTCCAGTCTTCTTTGGGAAAAAAGTAAAAGGGCCTTGAGAAATGTCATATAACTTTGAATTATACTGTCTTTCTTTATTCCCAGCTATACTAGTTTGGCCTCAGAAGCAGCACCTTCGAAAACTCTTCAGACCTTGACACCAGAAATGAATCAGAAGCTTTGCCAAGCATGTTTCCCAAGCAGAGCTTTCAAATAAAACAACAAAACCTTCCCAGAGAGGACCATAAGGACACTCAGTCACTCACCACTCTTTCCTGTGAGCTCAGTACTCCCAGCAGAGCTTCTAACTTCACTTTTCCTATTCACTATCCTGTCAAAAGAGGAGCTATTCTAAACCTCCACAATGGTCTGTGAAAAGGAAGCAGCTGTCTGCCTGCAGGAAAGGGCCAAATTAGGGAACTCTCCAAGGGACAGAAATCATATCCATCCTGGAGTGTGAGCATGTTTGGTGCCAGGGTGAGTAATCTCTGAAGATCTGTATAGCAGGTGTCAAAGTTCACATGGTCCATGGGATTTAATTCTCCCACACTATAAATACCTTGTGCCTGTATATAAATATTCAATTTATTTTTTTAATTTCTAAGCTGAAGGACAAAGAACATGTCTGTTTACATGAACAGAGAATGGTACGGTGTCTTCCCAGTAGCAGGTGTTTAAGCCTGTCTGGAAAAGTAGGTTCCCCCTGTTTTCACCAGCAAATTATTTATGCAGACAAAATGGACACAGAAATGAAAATGGGCATATACCACTTCAATACTCCTTCTTTCGTTTCTCCCCTGAAGCCACAAAAGCAATCGAGACAGAATTTGTTGGTTTTTGCTACTCCTCATATTCTTGCTAAAAGGAATGGCAATTACATTAAGTACTGGTATAAAGACAGGAAAAATAGCTAATACTAAGACAGGAAAAAAATGTTGCTTAATGTTTATGAGGTATTTAGCACTGGTCTCAGTGATACAATACTATTATTTCTGTGTAAAACTGACACTAAGTAATTTAATGCCCATTATACTGCCTGAAAATTATCTTAATCTAATAATGGCAAATGAAAATTCCACCATGGTGTCTGCACTTAGTAGTGCAGAGTATTCACACGTGTTTTATGCTCGATAGGTTTTAATTATGACTCAGAAATGGGCCTTAGAGTAATAAAATATTATTCTTCTGAATGGGAAATTGTTCTTTTCCCTCTGCCTTTTTAATCCTTCCTCTTCCTTTTTTTTTTTTTTCAAATTGATTTTTTATTCTCATTATCCAAATGATAAGTGACAGAAACTTTTCCTATCTCTGAAAAAAAATTATTTCTAATAAGATTTAAATGGTTTAAGAAGTCCTGGGCTACACCTTTCTCCCATTCAGGCTTATCATTGTGTAAGCTTATTAAAAGCTGAATAAAGACTTACCAGCTTGAATTAATATCCCTTTGTGAGATGTTTGACTTTATTTTCTCTCCCTTTTCTACAATATACCCCGTTTCTTCTACTGGGACAAGGATTTTAGTGAATCCGTTAAATATCACAATAGCAGGACACTTTCTGCCTTTAATGAATGCAATTGCCTTCCTAATGAAGTAGTGTGTACTGTAATATATTCATTTACAGCAGTATGTGGGATAGAAGAAGGGGGGAAAAAAGGACTCTGATTTTTCCACAGGCTTTTTGTATTAAAACCCTACTTTAAGAGAAAGCTAGGTCATTAATGGCCAAATCCTGTAAAGGTCATCAGTGCTAAAATAGCTTCCAGAGGGAAATTCAGACCATGATATTTGACACCTGAGCTTCTAACGCTGCGTTGGTCAGAATCCACAGCAATGTGAGGAAAGCATCCCAACTACTTATCAATACAGTCTCTTTGGGACTGCTCCGGCCCAACAGTTTTGTACAACTTCTACAAAAGACCAGCTGGTTTTTTTCCTCTGAGTCTAGCCTGGCTCAGAAATTTGTTCACAAGTAAAAAATTCTAGGTCCCAATGTAGGTTCTGTTGCTTTTTATTAATTTTACACCAAATCATAACAGTCAGCAATTCTAAGCAAAAATATACAGAACCGTCACACAAGTGAGAAGATTAAACATGGTGCTCCTGTATTCATGGAGATGACAATTTTGACTCTAAACTCTAGCTGAACTGATAAACATATTCTTATAAGTATAAAATCTGGTCTATCCTTACTTTTAAATACACAGTAAGCCTCAGAAGGAGTCACTGCAACACATTCTTCATTGTAAATTTGTAAATTAGAGACACTAGAGGTAAGTGCCATCTGTAAAAAAAAAAAAAAGTTACATCTTTCAGTAAAAATCTCACTTGAAATATACAAACTTAATCATAAAATTAATTATCTGATGGGATAAAAAGGAAAATTATTTATATATATTTTCTATAACATGATTTTCTTTCCCCTAATAATTAATGTGATTTTCATGAATCACAATTTCCTACATATCAATGTCTATAGCTTAGTAGGAAATTTTTGGAGTACAAAGGCTCATTCAAACAATATTTTCAGATCAAATAAACTCACACATACAGTACTTCATTGCTCTGCAACATTTATTTATCACCTACTCATCTGAATTTCTCAGATATTTCTGTCTAGGTTAAGCCATAGTAGGTAATTAACTTAAGCCCTATCAAAGGACCATTTTCTCTGGCTTTCCTTAGCATCTCCCAGCCATGTTTATACATAGGGACACTTCATCAGCATGTGAAAGATGATCAGCCTCTTTAAAAAGTTGTTTTGGTTTTTTTTTTCCTTTTCCATGTGACAACTTCCAATTGCTTACTAATATCTTCCTTTATCACTGTGCTAGACCTTTAGAAGGTGAACCAATCCTTCTGTGCTCTGACCCTCCTTGTACTCCTCCCTGACTGGGTACTTAACTCAAATTCCACCTGGAAGGGATGGTTGCAAGCTGTGCTCCCACTGCAGCTATATTCTACCTCAATAGCCATAGCCATGGCTGAAATCTTCTGTAATTGAAAAGTTGTTAGTGAGCTTCCCAAATAACACAAGTGGGTGTTCATTTACCTTTACATGTTATCCAGAAATTCTAATTAATTCTAATTCTAAATGCTAGCTGGACATTAGGCTAATGCTGACTTTATCTTATAACAAGGGTTATTATTTATTGAATATAAAAATTCTTTTTCTGTTGATTCCACCTTATGCATAAATTTAGCTGCCTTCAGTCCTAAATTTCCATTAATTCCTCACTTTTTAGTTTTTGTTGCCTCTCTATGTTGGTTGTTCTCAACAGGCCCAGGGTTTTGTTTCTGTTCCCTGTTTGGATGACTGATCAAATACTCCTGATGTTTTTGCTTTCAAATTCAGGGTGTATCATCAATGTGTGTTCAATCAAGTGACTTCAAATTTGTATTTACATAAACATTCATTCTTATAAAATTCAGCTATGGGACCATAGGAAAACAAACACAATAAATTCATAAGGAGGATTGGAATAAATTTATTTTTAAAGGAATATTCATAGCTACTTATTTTTTGCAATTTAACTGGTACCTCTAGAAAAAGAAAAAACAAAAAAAGATGAGTAGGAATCAGACTGAAAAAATTAAAATATTGCAGTCCCAAAGTGAAACTTTAACAACATTAAATGCCATATGGCGTAAAATTGACCTTTTACTGGAAAAACAATACTTTGAGGCACTCACTTGAACAGAAAACAAAAACAGAACAAGATTTACAATATTGTTGTGCATCTCCAGCATAACCTGCTTTTCACTGAGTTTGATTCTGCAGTTATATGCATTTCATATGATTGTACCCAGGTAAATATAATCTTAACAACAACATCAACAAATACTTAATGCAGCTTCAAAAATATTTTAAAGGGAGTGTTAGTGTTTGCATTGAAATAACACCAGCTACTCAGTTGTAAAAAACAAGTGTGAGCTACATAAAGGATATTCCTCACAAGGCATCCTCGTTCAACCAAGAGCAGAAGCATCTGAAGCATCCAGACTTGTTAAACTTCAGTAAAATGTTACGTTTTATTAGATCTTGTACAGTAAGGGGCTGGCAAATACTTGTTAGATTCAGACGGCTACTAAAGATCTCTGCTCTGAAGAGATTCAAATGCTTAAACACAAAAATAAGCCTCTCCCCGTGAAGCAATGTTCAAAGGGAGGAGTATTGTACTTTGTTAGAGCAACTAATATAGCTAGAGAAGGACAAGCTTTCATGCATACAACACTTTGTCAACTTCTGCATCTGTCTTTCTCTGAGAAACTGTAGAAACTTCTTTGTATCAGAGGAAAATTACGTTTAAGCATCTCATACATTTTAAAAGCATGGTGAAAATAAAATGAAAATGACAAGAAAACTGCATGGCAGTAAAATACTAAAAAATGAAAATTAAGGCAAAATTTTAAAAGTGTGAGTGTGTTTATATTCATTGATTCAACCTAAAAATTTGACAACAAACCAGCACTCTATACCTTAATGACAGACATCCTCCAAAGAACAAGAGATGAGGAGCAACATTTCTAAGGAGGGCAGCAGAAAACATTGAGTCATTTTTCTCTGTCACACACATTTAACAAGCTGATGTCTGTTCCCTCTATGTGAAAAAGACTAAATGCCCTGTAGAAATCCTCTTTCTTAGAAGATAGCTGTGCTAGATTTGAAAAGTACACTTGTAACTTTTTATATCTGTCTATCTGTTGAATAAGTTTTCTTAGCAGTAGAAAGGCTGCTAAAATCAAGAGTGAACATCTTTGCAGAACTCGGAAAGGATTGTGGAAATCCCAAACTGTTCCTCTATCTGAATATGTCATATTTTTTCAAAAGCTGGAGAATACAATAATAAAGGAACAGCCGAGAAATCTCCAAAACTGAAAGCATTAGCATAGTAAGCAATTGGATTTTTTAGCCATTTTTTGTTGATAAGTCAGATTACAGAAGTCCAGTTTGCAGTCTGCCAAAAGAGTGCACAACAGGCTGCCTGGATGGCAGGATGGTTTCTCCTGCTGGATGCAATAGTCTTGGTACCTCTGCAGATTATTCTACCTTTGTATCCCTGCAGCGTAAGCCGATGACTTTCCCAACAGTTTAGATGAGGCTGTTTTCCTTTATGGGTACACAGAAGGGTTTAAATCTACTCCCTAGTTAGCATTCATTTGGAAACTGAGTTAAAATGTTATTCATAACTCTCCCATGTCCCCTGATATTAACACTAATCCTAACACTAGCCCTTATGGTATTTTTCAGCCCCATTCACACAGGTTCTGGGGTTATGAGCTTTTATTACCCTTTTGTTTACCATGGAAACTATAGCATGCCTGTTCAAGCTGCTTCAGACTCACAGAGAGGTAAAGCTTTTGTGAGGCTACTGACTTTAAGATTCAAGTGGATGGAGTAAATGCCCTCTTACCAACCCAGCTGGTATTTAAATGCCTTCCTAATGCTATCGCAGAAGCCAGGTCATCCTATTCTTTCTATGCAAGGCTCCAAATCAGAGTGGAAAGCAAAGCCAAGAAGCAGCTAAGTGGAAAGGGATCTGTGCTGTGGGAGCAGAGCATGTCCCTCAGGCAGCAATGGTTGCCCAAAGGAGAGACACTGGGAAAGGCTCCTCGTCACCACAGTCTCACCACTTTGCATTGGGAAAGGAAGTTTGTCTCTGCTAGAGGGTCATTCCCTAAATGTTAGTGCTAGCAGCATTCATGCTCAGCAACAAGTCATCTGATTTCCTCATTTCCCTCTCTGCAAACAGGCTGGGTTACTTTGGCTCTTATCACTGAAACCTCTGACACTGAGTACTCTCCCTGAATCTTAAAAAAAAAAAAAAAAAAGAA